>CM074724.1:180061171-180483001 GCA_037306005.1 Rhinophrynus dorsalis | reverse complement strand
AAGAGAGAAAATATGTATCCAATATGCTGTGTTTTATGAAGACTTTCTCCTAATGAGGTTCTCTTGTCCCTTACAGGTATGTACAAGCCAGTCCTGTTGTGTGGAAGTGCAAGTCTCATACTGTCTCCCCTCACAATTTTAACCCTTTGTGTGGTATGTACAAGCCAGTCCTGTTGTGTGGAAGTGCAAGTCTCATACTGTCTCCCCTCACAATTTTAACCCTTTGTGTGGTATGTACTAACCAGGGCTATTTTAAACTGGAACTTCAAATCCCATGCAATCTCCCTGTACATGTTTAACCCCCATGGTATGTACTAACAATTAGCCCTTTTTCCAGTCTCCATACTGCTTACCTCCCCCATCCCTGTCCTATATCTCTGTGTCTGCTCCTTATCAGATGTTTTAATGGTCACAGCTGACCCCACTCAGGGCGGGTCCAGGGCTAAACAATTTGTAATTTGGAATTCCCTCAGTCAGTGTGTGAGTCTTCCTAGGGGCTCCATCTAGTATATATCTAGGGCCCAGTTAGGGGTGGCATTATGCCGGGGTGGCATTTGCCAGGGTATTACCACCTTCTCTAAGTAACACCTTATCAAAGTATGGAGAGTTATACAAGAGAGAAAATATGTATCCAATATGCTGTGTTTTATGAAGACTTTCTCCTAATGAGGTTCTCTTGTCCCTTACAGGTATGTACAAGCCAGTCCTGTTGTGTGGAAGTGCAAGTCTCATACTGTCTCCCCTCACAATTTTAACCCTTTGTGTGGTATGTACAAGCCAGTCCTGTTGTGTGGAAGTGCAAGTCTCATACTGTCTCCCCTCACAATTTTAACCCTTTGTGTGGTATGTACTAACCAGGGCTATTTTAAACTGGAACTTCAAATCCCATGCAATCTCCCTGTACATGTTTAACCCCCATGGTATGTACTAACAATTAGCCCTTTTTCCAGTCTCCATACTGCTTACCTCCCCCATCCCTGTCCTATATCTCTGTGTCTGCTCCTTATCAGATGTTTTAATGGTCACAGCTGACCCCACTCAGGGCGGGTCCAGGGCTAAACAATTTGTAATTTGGAATTCCCTCAGTCAGTGTGTGAGTCTTCCTAGGGGCTCCATCTAGTATATATCTAGGGCCCAGTTAGGGGTGGCATTATGCCGGGGTGGCATTTGCCAGGGTATTACCACCTTCTCTAAGTAACACCTTATCAAAGTATGGAGAGTTATACAAGAGAGAAAATATGTATCCAATATGCTGTGTTTTATGAAGACTTTCTCCTAATGAGGTTCTCTTGTCCCTTACAGGTATGTACAAGCCAGTCCTGTTGTGTGGAAGTGCAAGTCTCATACTGTCTCCCCTCACAATTTTAACCCTTTGTGTGGTATGTACAAGCCAGTCCTGTTGTGTGGAAGTGCAAGTCTCATACTGTCTCCCCTCACAATTTTAACCCTTTGTGTGGTATGTACTAACCAGGGCTATTTTAAACTGGAACTTCAAATCCCATGCAATCTCCCTGTACATGTTTAACCCCCATGGTATGTACTAACAATTAGCCCTTTTTCCAGTCTCCATACTGCTTACCTCCCCCATCCCTGTCCTATATCTCTGTGTCTGCTCCTTATCAGATGTTTTAATGGTCACAGCTGACCCCACTCAGGGCGGGTCCAGGGCTAAACAATTTGTAATTTGGAATTCCCTCAGTCAGTGTGTGAGTCTTCCTAGGGGCTCCATCTAGTATATATCTAGGGCCCAGTTAGGGGTGGCATTATGCCGGGGTGGCATTTGCCAGGGTATTACCACCTTCTCTAAGTAACACCTTATCAAAGTATGGAGAGTTATACAAGAGAGAAAATATGTATCCAATATGCTGTGTTTTATGAAGACTTTCTCCTAATGAGGTTCTCTTGTCCCTTACAGGTATGTACAAGCCAGTCCTGTTGTGTGGAAGTGCAAGTCTCATACTGTCTCCCCTCACAATTTTAACCCTTTGTGTGGTATGTACAAGCCAGTCCTGTTGTGTGGAAGTGCAAGTCTCATACTGTCTCCCCTCACAATTTTAACCCTTTGTGTGGTATGTACTAACCAGGGCTATTTTAAACTGGAACTTCAAATCCCATGCAATCTCCCTGTACATGTTTAACCCCCATGGTATGTACTAACAATTAGCCCTTTTTCCAGTCTCCATACTGCTTACCTCCCCCATCCCTGTCCTATATCTCTGTGTCTGCTCCTTATCAGATGTTTTAATGGTCACAGCTGACCCCACTCAGGGCGGGTCCAGGGCTAAACAATTTGTAATTTGGAATTCCCTCAGTCAGTGTGTGAGTCTTCCTAGGGGCTCCATCTAGTATATATCTAGGGCCCAGTTAGGGGTGGCATTATGCCGGGGTGGCATTTGCCAGGGTATTACCACCTTCTCTAAGTAACACCTTATCAAAGTATGGAGAGTTATACAAGAGAGAAAATATGTATCCAATATGCTGTGTTTTATGAAGACTTTCTCCTAATGAGGTTCTCTTGTCCCTTACAGGTATGTACAAGCCAGTCCTGTTGTGTGGAAGTGCAAGTCTCATACTGTCTCCCCTCACAATTTTAACCCTTTGTGTGGTATGTACAAGCCAGTCCTGTTGTGTGGAAGTGCAAGTCTCATACTGTCTCCCCTCACAATTTTAACCCTTTGTGTGGTATGTACTAACCAGGGCTATTTTAAACTGGAACTTCAAATCCCATGCAATCTCCCTGTACATGTTTAACCCCCATGGTATGTACTAACAATTAGCCCTTTTTCCAGTCTCCATACTGCTTACCTCCCCCATCCCTGTCCTATATCTCTGTGTCTGCTCCTTATCAGATGTTTTAATGGTCACAGCTGACCCCACTCAGGGCGGGTCCAGGGCTAAACAATTTGTAATTTGGAATTCCCTCAGTCAGTGTGTGAGTCTTCCTAGGGGCTCCATCTAGTATATATCTAGGGCCCAGTTAGGGGTGGCATTATGCCGGGGTGGCATTTGCCAGGGTATTACCACCTTCTCTAAGTAACACCTTATCAAAGTATGGAGAGTTATACAAGAGAGAAAATATGTATCCAATATGCTGTGTTTTATGAAGACTTTCTCCTAATGAGGTTCTCTTGTCCCTTACAGGTATGTACAAGCCAGTCCTGTTGTGTGGAAGTGCAAGTCTCATACTGTCTCCCCTCACAATTTTAACCCTTTGTGTGGTATGTACAAGCCAGTCCTGTTGTGTGGAAGTGCAAGTCTCATACTGTCTCCCCTCACAATTTTAACCCTTTGTGTGGTATGTACTAACCAGGGCTATTTTAAACTGGAACTTCAAATCCCATGCAATCTCCCTGTACATGTTTAACCCCCATGGTATGTACTAACAATTAGCCCTTTTTCCAGTCTCCATACTGCTTACCTCCCCCATCCCTGTCCTATATCTCTGTGTCTGCTCCTTATCAGATGTTTTAATGGTCACAGCTGACCCCACTCAGGGCGGGTCCAGGGCTAAACAATTTGTAATTTGGAATTCCCTCAGTCAGTGTGTGAGTCTTCCTAGGGGCTCCATCTAGTATATATCTAGGGCCCAGTTAGGGGTGGCATTATGCCGGGGTGGCATTTGCCAGGGTATTACCACCTTCTCTAAGTAACACCTTATCAAAGTATGGAGAGTTATACAAGAGAGAAAATATGTATCCAATATGCTGTGTTTTATGAAGACTTTCTCCTAATGAGGTTCTCTTGTCCCTTACAGGTATGTACAAGCCAGTCCTGTTGTGTGGAAGTGCAAGTCTCATACTGTCTCCCCTCACAATTTTAACCCTTTGTGTGGTATGTACAAGCCAGTCCTGTTGTGTGGAAGTGCAAGTCTCATACTGTCTCCCCTCACAATTTTAACCCTTTGTGTGGTATGTACTAACCAGGGCTATTTTAAACTGGAACTTCAAATCCCATGCAATCTCCCTGTACATGTTTAACCCCCATGGTATGTACTAACAATTAGCCCTTTTTCCAGTCTCCATACTGCTTACCTCCCCCATCCCTGTCCTATATCTCTGTGTCTGCTCCTTATCAGATGTTTTAATGGTCACAGCTGACCCCACTCAGGGCGGGTCCAGGGCTAAACAATTTGTAATTTGGAATTCCCTCAGTCAGTGTGTGAGTCTTCCTAGGGGCTCCATCTAGTATATATCTAGGGCCCAGTTAGGGGTGGCATTATGCCGGGGTGGCATTTGCCAGGGTATTACCACCTTCTCTAAGTAACACCTTATCAAAGTATGGAGAGTTATACAAGAGAGAAAATATGTATCCAATATGCTGTGTTTTATGAAGACTTTCTCCTAATGAGGTTCTCTTGTCCCTTACAGGTATGTACAAGCCAGTCCTGTTGTGTGGAAGTGCAAGTCTCATACTGTCTCCCCTCACAATTTTAACCCTTTGTGTGGTATGTACAAGCCAGTCCTGTTGTGTGGAAGTGCAAGTCTCATACTGTCTCCCCTCACAATTTTAACCCTTTGTGTGGTATGTACTAACCAGGGCTATTTTAAACTGGAACTTCAAATCCCATGCAATCTCCCTGTACATGTTTAACCCCCATGGTATGTACTAACAATTAGCCCTTTTTCCAGTCTCCATACTGCTTACCTCCCCCATCCCTGTCCTATATCTCTGTGTCTGCTCCTTATCAGATGTTTTAATGGTCACAGCTGACCCCACTCAGGGCGGGTCCAGGGCTAAACAATTTGTAATTTGGAATTCCCTCAGTCAGTGTGTGAGTCTTCCTAGGGGCTCCATCTAGTATATATCTAGGGCCCAGTTAGGGGTGGCATTATGCCGGGGTGGCATTTGCCAGGGTATTACCACCTTCTCTAAGTAACACCTTATCAAAGTATGGAGAGTTATACAAGAGAGAAAATATGTATCCAATATGCTGTGTTTTATGAAGACTTTCTCCTAATGAGGTTCTCTTGTCCCTTACAGGTATGTACAAGCCAGTCCTGTTGTGTGGAAGTGCAAGTCTCATACTGTCTCCCCTCACAATTTTAACCCTTTGTGTGGTATGTACAAGCCAGTCCTGTTGTGTGGAAGTGCAAGTCTCATACTGTCTCCCCTCACAATTTTAACCCTTTGTGTGGTATGTACTAACCAGGGCTATTTTAAACTGGAACTTCAAATCCCATGCAATCTCCCTGTACATGTTTAACCCCCATGGTATGTACTAACAATTAGCCCTTTTTCCAGTCTCCATACTGCTTACCTCCCCCATCCCTGTCCTATATCTCTGTGTCTGCTCCTTATCAGATGTTTTAATGGTCACAGCTGACCCCACTCAGGGCGGGTCCAGGGCTAAACAATTTGTAATTTGGAATTCCCTCAGTCAGTGTGTGAGTCTTCCTAGGGGCTCCATCTAGTATATATCTAGGGCCCAGTTAGGGGTGGCATTATGCCGGGGTGGCATTTGCCAGGGTATTACCACCTTCTCTAAGTAACACCTTATCAAAGTATGGAGAGTTATACAAGAGAGAAAATATGTATCCAATATGCTGTGTTTTATGAAGACTTTCTCCTAATGAGGTTCTCTTGTCCCTTACAGGTATGTACAAGCCAGTCCTGTTGTGTGGAAGTGCAAGTCTCATACTGTCTCCCCTCACAATTTTAACCCTTTGTGTGGTATGTACAAGCCAGTCCTGTTGTGTGGAAGTGCAAGTCTCATACTGTCTCCCCTCACAATTTTAACCCTTTGTGTGGTATGTACTAACCAGGGCTATTTTAAACTGGAACTTCAAATCCCATGCAATCTCCCTGTACATGTTTAACCCCCATGGTATGTACTAACAATTAGCCCTTTTTCCAGTCTCCATACTGCTTACCTCCCCCATCCCTGTCCTATATCTCTGTGTCTGCTCCTTATCAGATGTTTTAATGGTCACAGCTGACCCCACTCAGGGCGGGTCCAGGGCTAAACAATTTGTAATTTGGAATTCCCTCAGTCAGTGTGTGAGTCTTCCTAGGGGCTCCATCTAGTATATATCTAGGGCCCAGTTAGGGGTGGCATTATGCCGGGGTGGCATTTGCCAGGGTATTACCACCTTCTCTAAGTAACACCTTATCAAAGTATGGAGAGTTATACAAGAGAGAAAATATGTATCCAATATGCTGTGTTTTATGAAGACTTTCTCCTAATGAGGTTCTCTTGTCCCTTACAGGTATGTACAAGCCAGTCCTGTTGTGTGGAAGTGCAAGTCTCATACTGTCTCCCCTCACAATTTTAACCCTTTGTGTGGTATGTACAAGCCAGTCCTGTTGTGTGGAAGTGCAAGTCTCATACTGTCTCCCCTCACAATTTTAACCCTTTGTGTGGTATGTACTAACCAGGGCTATTTTAAACTGGAACTTCAAATCCCATGCAATCTCCCTGTACATGTTTAACCCCCATGGTATGTACTAACAATTAGCCCTTTTTCCAGTCTCCATACTGCTTACCTCCCCCATCCCTGTCCTATATCTCTGTGTCTGCTCCTTATCAGATGTTTTAATGGTCACAGCTGACCCCACTCAGGGCGGGTCCAGGGCTAAACAATTTGTAATTTGGAATTCCCTCAGTCAGTGTGTGAGTCTTCCTAGGGGCTCCATCTAGTATATATCTAGGGCCCAGTTAGGGGTGGCATTATGCCGGGGTGGCATTTGCCAGGGTATTACCACCTTCTCTAAGTAACACCTTATCAAAGTATGGAGAGTTATACAAGAGAGAAAATATGTATCCAATATGCTGTGTTTTATGAAGACTTTCTCCTAATGAGGTTCTCTTGTCCCTTACAGGTATGTACAAGCCAGTCCTGTTGTGTGGAAGTGCAAGTCTCATACTGTCTCCCCTCACAATTTTAACCCTTTGTGTGGTATGTACAAGCCAGTCCTGTTGTGTGGAAGTGCAAGTCTCATACTGTCTCCCCTCACAATTTTAACCCTTTGTGTGGTATGTACTAACCAGGGCTATTTTAAACTGGAACTTCAAATCCCATGCAATCTCCCTGTACATGTTTAACCCCCATGGTATGTACTAACAATTAGCCCTTTTTCCAGTCTCCATACTGCTTACCTCCCCCATCCCTGTCCTATATCTCTGTGTCTGCTCCTTATCAGATGTTTTAATGGTCACAGCTGACCCCACTCAGGGCGGGTCCAGGGCTAAACAATTTGTAATTTGGAATTCCCTCAGTCAGTGTGTGAGTCTTCCTAGGGGCTCCATCTAGTATATATCTAGGGCCCAGTTAGGGGTGGCATTATGCCGGGGTGGCATTTGCCAGGGTATTACCACCTTCTCTAAGTAACACCTTATCAAAGTATGGAGAGTTATACAAGAGAGAAAATATGTATCCAATATGCTGTGTTTTATGAAGACTTTCTCCTAATGAGGTTCTCTTGTCCCTTACAGGTATGTACAAGCCAGTCCTGTTGTGTGGAAGTGCAAGTCTCATACTGTCTCCCCTCACAATTTTAACCCTTTGTGTGGTATGTACAAGCCAGTCCTGTTGTGTGGAAGTGCAAGTCTCATACTGTCTCCCCTCACAATTTTAACCCTTTGTGTGGTATGTACTAACCAGGGCTATTTTAAACTGGAACTTCAAATCCCATGCAATCTCCCTGTACATGTTTAACCCCCATGGTATGTACTAACAATTAGCCCTTTTTCCAGTCTCCATACTGCTTACCTCCCCCATCCCTGTCCTATATCTCTGTGTCTGCTCCTTATCAGATGTTTTAATGGTCACAGCTGACCCCACTCAGGGCGGGTCCAGGGCTAAACAATTTGTAATTTGGAATTCCCTCAGTCAGTGTGTGAGTCTTCCTAGGGGCTCCATCTAGTATATATCTAGGGCCCAGTTAGGGGTGGCATTATGCCGGGGTGGCATTTGCCAGGGTATTACCACCTTCTCTAAGTAACACCTTATCAAAGTATGGAGAGTTATACAAGAGAGAAAATATGTATCCAATATGCTGTGTTTTATGAAGACTTTCTCCTAATGAGGTTCTCTTGTCCCTTACAGGTATGTACAAGCCAGTCCTGTTGTGTGGAAGTGCAAGTCTCATACTGTCTCCCCTCACAATTTTAACCCTTTGTGTGGTATGTACAAGCCAGTCCTGTTGTGTGGAAGTGCAAGTCTCATACTGTCTCCCCTCACAATTTTAACCCTTTGTGTGGTATGTACTAACCAGGGCTATTTTAAACTGGAACTTCAAATCCCATGCAATCTCCCTGTACATGTTTAACCCCCATGGTATGTACTAACAATTAGCCCTTTTTCCAGTCTCCATACTGCTTACCTCCCCCATCCCTGTCCTATATCTCTGTGTCTGCTCCTTATCAGATGTTTTAATGGTCACAGCTGACCCCACTCAGGGCGGGTCCAGGGCTAAACAATTTGTAATTTGGAATTCCCTCAGTCAGTGTGTGAGTCTTCCTAGGGGCTCCATCTAGTATATATCTAGGGCCCAGTTAGGGGTGGCATTATGCCGGGGTGGCATTTGCCAGGGTATTACCACCTTCTCTAAGTAACACCTTATCAAAGTATGGAGAGTTATACAAGAGAGAAAATATGTATCCAATATGCTGTGTTTTATGAAGACTTTCTCCTAATGAGGTTCTCTTGTCCCTTACAGGTATGTACAAGCCAGTCCTGTTGTGTGGAAGTGCAAGTCTCATACTGTCTCCCCTCACAATTTTAACCCTTTGTGTGGTATGTACAAGCCAGTCCTGTTGTGTGGAAGTGCAAGTCTCATACTGTCTCCCCTCACAATTTTAACCCTTTGTGTGGTATGTACTAACCAGGGCTATTTTAAACTGGAACTTCAAATCCCATGCAATCTCCCTGTACATGTTTAACCCCCATGGTATGTACTAACAATTAGCCCTTTTTCCAGTCTCCATACTGCTTACCTCCCCCATCCCTGTCCTATATCTCTGTGTCTGCTCCTTATCAGATGTTTTAATGGTCACAGCTGACCCCACTCAGGGCGGGTCCAGGGCTAAACAATTTGTAATTTGGAATTCCCTCAGTCAGTGTGTGAGTCTTCCTAGGGGCTCCATCTAGTATATATCTAGGGCCCAGTTAGGGGTGGCATTATGCCGGGGTGGCATTTGCCAGGGTATTACCACCTTCTCTAAGTAACACCTTATCAAAGTATGGAGAGTTATACAAGAGAGAAAATATGTATCCAATATGCTGTGTTTTATGAAGACTTTCTCCTAATGAGGTTCTCTTGTCCCTTACAGGTATGTACAAGCCAGTCCTGTTGTGTGGAAGTGCAAGTCTCATACTGTCTCCCCTCACAATTTTAACCCTTTGTGTGGTATGTACAAGCCAGTCCTGTTGTGTGGAAGTGCAAGTCTCATACTGTCTCCCCTCACAATTTTAACCCTTTGTGTGGTATGTACTAACCAGGGCTATTTTAAACTGGAACTTCAAATCCCATGCAATCTCCCTGTACATGTTTAACCCCCATGGTATGTACTAACAATTAGCCCTTTTTCCAGTCTCCATACTGCTTACCTCCCCCATCCCTGTCCTATATCTCTGTGTCTGCTCCTTATCAGATGTTTTAATGGTCACAGCTGACCCCACTCAGGGCGGGTCCAGGGCTAAACAATTTGTAATTTGGAATTCCCTCAGTCAGTGTGTGAGTCTTCCTAGGGGCTCCATCTAGTATATATCTAGGGCCCAGTTAGGGGTGGCATTATGCCGGGGTGGCATTTGCCAGGGTATTACCACCTTCTCTAAGTAACACCTTATCAAAGTATGGAGAGTTATACAAGAGAGAAAATATGTATCCAATATGCTGTGTTTTATGAAGACTTTCTCCTAATGAGGTTCTCTTGTCCCTTACAGGTATGTACAAGCCAGTCCTGTTGTGTGGAAGTGCAAGTCTCATACTGTCTCCCCTCACAATTTTAACCCTTTGTGTGGTATGTACAAGCCAGTCCTGTTGTGTGGAAGTGCAAGTCTCATACTGTCTCCCCTCACAATTTTAACCCTTTGTGTGGTATGTACTAACCAGGGCTATTTTAAACTGGAACTTCAAATCCCATGCAATCTCCCTGTACATGTTTAACCCCCATGGTATGTACTAACAATTAGCCCTTTTTCCAGTCTCCATACTGCTTACCTCCCCCATCCCTGTCCTATATCTCTGTGTCTGCTCCTTATCAGATGTTTTAATGGTCACAGCTGACCCCACTCAGGGCGGGTCCAGGGCTAAACAATTTGTAATTTGGAATTCCCTCAGTCAGTGTGTGAGTCTTCCTAGGGGCTCCATCTAGTATATATCTAGGGCCCAGTTAGGGGTGGCATTATGCCGGGGTGGCATTTGCCAGGGTATTACCACCTTCTCTAAGTAACACCTTATCAAAGTATGGAGAGTTATACAAGAGAGAAAATATGTATCCAATATGCTGTGTTTTATGAAGACTTTCTCCTAATGAGGTTCTCTTGTCCCTTACAGGTATGTACAAGCCAGTCCTGTTGTGTGGAAGTGCAAGTCTCATACTGTCTCCCCTCACAATTTTAACCCTTTGTGTGGTATGTACAAGCCAGTCCTGTTGTGTGGAAGTGCAAGTCTCATACTGTCTCCCCTCACAATTTTAACCCTTTGTGTGGTATGTACTAACCAGGGCTATTTTAAACTGGAACTTCAAATCCCATGCAATCTCCCTGTACATGTTTAACCCCCATGGTATGTACTAACAATTAGCCCTTTTTCCAGTCTCCATACTGCTTACCTCCCCCATCCCTGTCCTATATCTCTGTGTCTGCTCCTTATCAGATGTTTTAATGGTCACAGCTGACCCCACTCAGGGCGGGTCCAGGGCTAAACAATTTGTAATTTGGAATTCCCTCAGTCAGTGTGTGAGTCTTCCTAGGGGCTCCATCTAGTATATATCTAGGGCCCAGTTAGGGGTGGCATTATGCCGGGGTGGCATTTGCCAGGGTATTACCACCTTCTCTAAGTAACACCTTATCAAAGTATGGAGAGTTATACAAGAGAGAAAATATGTATCCAATATGCTGTGTTTTATGAAGACTTTCTCCTAATGAGGTTCTCTTGTCCCTTACAGGTATGTACAAGCCAGTCCTGTTGTGTGGAAGTGCAAGTCTCATACTGTCTCCCCTCACAATTTTAACCCTTTGTGTGGTATGTACAAGCCAGTCCTGTTGTGTGGAAGTGCAAGTCTCATACTGTCTCCCCTCACAATTTTAACCCTTTGTGTGGTATGTACTAACCAGGGCTATTTTAAACTGGAACTTCAAATCCCATGCAATCTCCCTGTACATGTTTAACCCCCATGGTATGTACTAACAATTAGCCCTTTTTCCAGTCTCCATACTGCTTACCTCCCCCATCCCTGTCCTATATCTCTGTGTCTGCTCCTTATCAGATGTTTTAATGGTCACAGCTGACCCCACTCAGGGCGGGTCCAGGGCTAAACAATTTGTAATTTGGAATTCCCTCAGTCAGTGTGTGAGTCTTCCTAGGGGCTCCATCTAGTATATATCTAGGGCCCAGTTAGGGGTGGCATTATGCCGGGGTGGCATTTGCCAGGGTATTACCACCTTCTCTAAGTAACACCTTATCAAAGTATGGAGAGTTATACAAGAGAGAAAATATGTATCCAATATGCTGTGTTTTATGAAGACTTTCTCCTAATGAGGTTCTCTTGTCCCTTACAGGTATGTACAAGCCAGTCCTGTTGTGTGGAAGTGCAAGTCTCATACTGTCTCCCCTCACAATTTTAACCCTTTGTGTGGTATGTACAAGCCAGTCCTGTTGTGTGGAAGTGCAAGTCTCATACTGTCTCCCCTCACAATTTTAACCCTTTGTGTGGTATGTACTAACCAGGGCTATTTTAAACTGGAACTTCAAATCCCATGCAATCTCCCTGTACATGTTTAACCCCCATGGTATGTACTAACAATTAGCCCTTTTTCCAGTCTCCATACTGCTTACCTCCCCCATCCCTGTCCTATATCTCTGTGTCTGCTCCTTATCAGATGTTTTAATGGTCACAGCTGACCCCACTCAGGGCGGGTCCAGGGCTAAACAATTTGTAATTTGGAATTCCCTCAGTCAGTGTGTGAGTCTTCCTAGGGGCTCCATCTAGTATATATCTAGGGCCCAGTTAGGGGTGGCATTATGCCGGGGTGGCATTTGCCAGGGTATTACCACCTTCTCTAAGTAACACCTTATCAAAGTATGGAGAGTTATACAAGAGAGAAAATATGTATCCAATATGCTGTGTTTTATGAAGACTTTCTCCTAATGAGGTTCTCTTGTCCCTTACAGGTATGTACAAGCCAGTCCTGTTGTGTGGAAGTGCAAGTCTCATACTGTCTCCCCTCACAATTTTAACCCTTTGTGTGGTATGTACAAGCCAGTCCTGTTGTGTGGAAGTGCAAGTCTCATACTGTCTCCCCTCACAATTTTAACCCTTTGTGTGGTATGTACTAACCAGGGCTATTTTAAACTGGAACTTCAAATCCCATGCAATCTCCCTGTACATGTTTAACCCCCATGGTATGTACTAACAATTAGCCCTTTTTCCAGTCTCCATACTGCTTACCTCCCCCATCCCTGTCCTATATCTCTGTGTCTGCTCCTTATCAGATGTTTTAATGGTCACAGCTGACCCCACTCAGGGCGGGTCCAGGGCTAAACAATTTGTAATTTGGAATTCCCTCAGTCAGTGTGTGAGTCTTCCTAGGGGCTCCATCTAGTATATATCTAGGGCCCAGTTAGGGGTGGCATTATGCCGGGGTGGCATTTGCCAGGGTATTACCACCTTCTCTAAGTAACACCTTATCAAAGTATGGAGAGTTATACAAGAGAGAAAATATGTATCCAATATGCTGTGTTTTATGAAGACTTTCTCCTAATGAGGTTCTCTTGTCCCTTACAGGTATGTACAAGCCAGTCCTGTTGTGTGGAAGTGCAAGTCTCATACTGTCTCCCCTCACAATTTTAACCCTTTGTGTGGTATGTACAAGCCAGTCCTGTTGTGTGGAAGTGCAAGTCTCATACTGTCTCCCCTCACAATTTTAACCCTTTGTGTGGTATGTACTAACCAGGGCTATTTTAAACTGGAACTTCAAATCCCATGCAATCTCCCTGTACATGTTTAACCCCCATGGTATGTACTAACAATTAGCCCTTTTTCCAGTCTCCATACTGCTTACCTCCCCCATCCCTGTCCTATATCTCTGTGTCTGCTCCTTATCAGATGTTTTAATGGTCACAGCTGACCCCACTCAGGGCGGGTCCAGGGCTAAACAATTTGTAATTTGGAATTCCCTCAGTCAGTGTGTGAGTCTTCCTAGGGGCTCCATCTAGTATATATCTAGGGCCCAGTTAGGGGTGGCATTATGCCGGGGTGGCATTTGCCAGGGTATTACCACCTTCTCTAAGTAACACCTTATCAAAGTATGGAGAGTTATACAAGAGAGAAAATATGTATCCAATATGCTGTGTTTTATGAAGACTTTCTCCTAATGAGGTTCTCTTGTCCCTTACAGGTATGTACAAGCCAGTCCTGTTGTGTGGAAGTGCAAGTCTCATACTGTCTCCCCTCACAATTTTAACCCTTTGTGTGGTATGTACAAGCCAGTCCTGTTGTGTGGAAGTGCAAGTCTCATACTGTCTCCCCTCACAATTTTAACCCTTTGTGTGGTATGTACTAACCAGGGCTATTTTAAACTGGAACTTCAAATCCCATGCAATCTCCCTGTACATGTTTAACCCCCATGGTATGTACTAACAATTAGCCCTTTTTCCAGTCTCCATACTGCTTACCTCCCCCATCCCTGTCCTATATCTCTGTGTCTGCTCCTTATCAGATGTTTTAATGGTCACAGCTGACCCCACTCAGGGCGGGTCCAGGGCTAAACAATTTGTAATTTGGAATTCCCTCAGTCAGTGTGTGAGTCTTCCTAGGGGCTCCATCTAGTATATATCTAGGGCCCAGTTAGGGGTGGCATTATGCCGGGGTGGCATTTGCCAGGGTATTACCACCTTCTCTAAGTAACACCTTATCAAAGTATGGAGAGTTATACAAGAGAGAAAATATGTATCCAATATGCTGTGTTTTATGAAGACTTTCTCCTAATGAGGTTCTCTTGTCCCTTACAGGTATGTACAAGCCAGTCCTGTTGTGTGGAAGTGCAAGTCTCATACTGTCTCCCCTCACAATTTTAACCCTTTGTGTGGTATGTACAAGCCAGTCCTGTTGTGTGGAAGTGCAAGTCTCATACTGTCTCCCCTCACAATTTTAACCCTTTGTGTGGTATGTACTAACCAGGGCTATTTTAAACTGGAACTTCAAATCCCATGCAATCTCCCTGTACATGTTTAACCCCCATGGTATGTACTAACAATTAGCCCTTTTTCCAGTCTCCATACTGCTTACCTCCCCCATCCCTGTCCTATATCTCTGTGTCTGCTCCTTATCAGATGTTTTAATGGTCACAGCTGACCCCACTCAGGGCGGGTCCAGGGCTAAACAATTTGTAATTTGGAATTCCCTCAGTCAGTGTGTGAGTCTTCCTAGGGGCTCCATCTAGTATATATCTAGGGCCCAGTTAGGGGTGGCATTATGCCGGGGTGGCATTTGCCAGGGTATTACCACCTTCTCTAAGTAACACCTTATCAAAGTATGGAGAGTTATACAAGAGAGAAAATATGTATCCAATATGCTGTGTTTTATGAAGACTTTCTCCTAATGAGGTTCTCTTGTCCCTTACAGGTATGTACAAGCCAGTCCTGTTGTGTGGAAGTGCAAGTCTCATACTGTCTCCCCTCACAATTTTAACCCTTTGTGTGGTATGTACAAGCCAGTCCTGTTGTGTGGAAGTGCAAGTCTCATACTGTCTCCCCTCACAATTTTAACCCTTTGTGTGGTATGTACTAACCAGGGCTATTTTAAACTGGAACTTCAAATCCCATGCAATCTCCCTGTACATGTTTAACCCCCATGGTATGTACTAACAATTAGCCCTTTTTCCAGTCTCCATACTGCTTACCTCCCCCATCCCTGTCCTATATCTCTGTGTCTGCTCCTTATCAGATGTTTTAATGGTCACAGCTGACCCCACTCAGGGCGGGTCCAGGGCTAAACAATTTGTAATTTGGAATTCCCTCAGTCAGTGTGTGAGTCTTCCTAGGGGCTCCATCTAGTATATATCTAGGGCCCAGTTAGGGGTGGCATTATGCCGGGGTGGCATTTGCCAGGGTATTACCACCTTCTCTAAGTAACACCTTATCAAAGTATGGAGAGTTATACAAGAGAGAAAATATGTATCCAATATGCTGTGTTTTATGAAGACTTTCTCCTAATGAGGTTCTCTTGTCCCTTACAGGTATGTACAAGCCAGTCCTGTTGTGTGGAAGTGCAAGTCTCATACTGTCTCCCCTCACAATTTTAACCCTTTGTGTGGTATGTACAAGCCAGTCCTGTTGTGTGGAAGTGCAAGTCTCATACTGTCTCCCCTCACAATTTTAACCCTTTGTGTGGTATGTACTAACCAGGGCTATTTTAAACTGGAACTTCAAATCCCATGCAATCTCCCTGTACATGTTTAACCCCCATGGTATGTACTAACAATTAGCCCTTTTTCCAGTCTCCATACTGCTTACCTCCCCCATCCCTGTCCTATATCTCTGTGTCTGCTCCTTATCAGATGTTTTAATGGTCACAGCTGACCCCACTCAGGGCGGGTCCAGGGCTAAACAATTTGTAATTTGGAATTCCCTCAGTCAGTGTGTGAGTCTTCCTAGGGGCTCCATCTAGTATATATCTAGGGCCCAGTTAGGGGTGGCATTATGCCGGGGTGGCATTTGCCAGGGTATTACCACCTTCTCTAAGTAACACCTTATCAAAGTATGGAGAGTTATACAAGAGAGAAAATATGTATCCAATATGCTGTGTTTTATGAAGACTTTCTCCTAATGAGGTTCTCTTGTCCCTTACAGGTATGTACAAGCCAGTCCTGTTGTGTGGAAGTGCAAGTCTCATACTGTCTCCCCTCACAATTTTAACCCTTTGTGTGGTATGTACAAGCCAGTCCTGTTGTGTGGAAGTGCAAGTCTCATACTGTCTCCCCTCACAATTTTAACCCTTTGTGTGGTATGTACTAACCAGGGCTATTTTAAACTGGAACTTCAAATCCCATGCAATCTCCCTGTACATGTTTAACCCCCATGGTATGTACTAACAATTAGCCCTTTTTCCAGTCTCCATACTGCTTACCTCCCCCATCCCTGTCCTATATCTCTGTGTCTGCTCCTTATCAGATGTTTTAATGGTCACAGCTGACCCCACTCAGGGCGGGTCCAGGGCTAAACAATTTGTAATTTGGAATTCCCTCAGTCAGTGTGTGAGTCTTCCTAGGGGCTCCATCTAGTATATATCTAGGGCCCAGTTAGGGGTGGCATTATGCCGGGGTGGCATTTGCCAGGGTATTACCACCTTCTCTAAGTAACACCTTATCAAAGTATGGAGAGTTATACAAGAGAGTTGGACAGGAGAGGGGACAGGAAAGAAACACAGCTGCTCCAGAACACCTACTGATTAATACAGGCAAGTGAATAAAGAGGAATTGGAGAAAATAGATAATTTTATACTGGTTATATTTATTTAATTTTTAATCTCAGCTGGTTTGTCTATCTGTATGCACCCTGTGAGCCTTGTCATATGCATGCCAACATGAACATATTACTTCTATGTGTACTAACCATTCCACTATTAATACAGATTTCCTCTTGTCCCTGCAACCATGCCCAGCACCCTCATCATACCATACTAATACACCATGGACTTCTGCATACATGTGCACTCCCTTCTGAATGCTGGTGGAGAGTATTAAAAACAAGCTCACCCTCCCCCAGTAATTATAGCAACAGACGCACCCTCTCACTATATGCTCACAGAAAACAAAACACCAAATTTTTATGCATTCTATTACTTGCTTTGGCAAATGACATAGAAACCAACCCTGGCCCTCAAATAGCAGTAAATGGCAACCTCCCCTTTAAAAAGGGTCTGTCTTTTGTGCACTGCAACATACGCAGTATACTGCCCAAAATGGATGAACTAAAAGCATGGTGTTATGCATACAAACCTAAAATTCTTATTCTTACTGAATCCTGGTTATCCCCAAAAATACCTGATACTGCTGTTGCCATAGATGGATACTCATGCTTTCGAAAAGACCGTGCAAAGCGAGGAGGAGGGGTAATCATATACATACAGGAATCAGTAAACTTTACACTTCTAAATGACTCTCATAACTCTGATTCTTATGAATACATTGCTGGCAAAATTTATCTTCCATATTCAAAACAAATCATAATTGTAGGCATCTACAGACCACCAAATACCCCAGCACATACCCTTTCAGACATAGCACAACACCTAAAGGAGATTGCCACTCAAAACAAGAAAAGCGAGCTGGTGGTTCTTGGAGACTTTAATATAAATTGGCTAGACTCCAGGAATGAAAAATTTTGTTCATTGTTTAAAACTTTGAATTTATCACAACTAATCTCCTCCCCTACTCGCATAAATCCTAAAACATCCAACCATACTCTGCTAGACTGGATCCTTTCATCCTGCACAAGCAGAATCCAAGACTCAGGCGTACTAGCAAATGTGTTTAGCGATCACTCCATAGTTTACTGTGTCCGCAAAATAAAACCAGTCAAGTCATGTTCCAAAGTCATACTCACAAGATCATTTAAAAATTTTAATCTTCAGTCCTTCCTAAATGACTTAAGAAATTGCTCATGGCAGAGAATACAGCTAATACCAGACCTAGACTCAGCGATAGAATTCTTTAACTCTGAATTTTTACAGGTCTGTAATACACATGCCCCACTAAGAAAGATCAGGGTTAGGGGGGCACATCTACCCTGGGTCTCAGCTGACTTGATTCAATTATACAGTCTCAGAGATGCCTTGTGGACAAAATTTAAACAAACCGGCTCCGCATATGATCACACTGCATACAGACAATTAAGGAATACATGTACAAAACAAACAAAATTAGCAAAAGCACAATATTTCACTGACAACTTAAACAGTAACATTTCAAAGCCAGCCAACTTTTGGAAGGTTATTAAAAACCTTTATAACCCTCCTAATCATACTCACCCATCAACTATAATCATAGATAATGAAACAATACAATGCCCCACAGCCATAGCCAATGCATTTAACAGCTACTTTATTGGATGTGCCACCACCCTGATTACACAAAACAAAGATAACTCAGAAGTTCAGCCATCTACAGAACATTCACTGGCACCTGTTGCCCGGCCCAGTTCTGAATATGAATTCAATCTCATGCCAGTAAATGAAAGCGAAATATATGATCACCTCCTCAATCCAAAAATGAAATGCCAATCTAGCCCTGACAAACTACCAACAATGCTATTAAAGCTCAGTGCTATGGTAATGGCCAAACCGATTGCTTCTTTAATTAATACCTCTTTGGCAACAGGGTACATGCCCAAATCCTGGAAGGTGGCTAGAGTTGTGCCTATCCACAAAAGTGGGGATAAAAGTGTAGTATCAAACTATAGACCAATATCCCTACTCCCCACTTTATCCAAAATCCTAGAGAAATGTGTACATGTGCAACTAAATAAATATTACCAACAGACTAGTTTTTTCACCCCTCTTCAATCAGGCTTTCGACCAAATCACTCAACAGTCACGGCCCTCCTAAAAGTAACCAACGATATCCAGACGGGCATGGAAAATGGTGACCTCACAGGAGCCATTTTCCTAGATTTTGCCAAAGCCTTTGACACAGTAGACCATAATATTCTTATAAATAAACTCCAAAGATCAGGACTGGGTAATAATTCTCTAAACTGGTTCCGATCCTATTTATCAGACAGAATGCAGTATGTGTCAGTTGCTGGCAATGACTCCCTTACTCTCAAAGTAACAAGTGGAGTTCCTCAAGGCTCCATTCTTGGCCCGCTTCTGTTTTCTCTTTTTATAAATGATCTTCCCAAGGTTTGCAAATCATCTTCAGTACACATGTATGCAGACGACACCATTCTCTATACTAAAAACTCAAACATATCACACCTTGAGGACATATTACAACATGATTTCTGCGAGGTTGAAAGATGGATAGCAAGGAACAAACTGTTCTTAAACACAGACAAAACTGTCACAATGATATTTGGCACAAAACACAAACTGCGTAATCTCGGCAATACCCACATATCCATTGTAACGGAGTCTAATCGTAATTTGGCCCCAGTGGACTCCTACAAATATCTTGGTATGTGGCTTGACCCCAGCCTCACTTTTGGACATCATATTGACAAGTTATCTTCCAAGCTTTATCCCAAAATCGGTGCTCTTTTTAGACACAAATCATGTTTAAGTCCCCTGGTTAGAAAACGTATTGTGCAACAGATGTTGCTGCCTGTCATAGACTATGGTGATGTAGTTTATGCTCCAGCGCCAGAAATCCATCTTAGTAAACTTGACACCCTGTATAATTCAATATGCCGCTTTAGCCTTCAATGTAATTACACTACTCATCGCTGTGATATGTTAAAAGAACTAAATTGGTTAACACTCAAATCTAGACGTGCCCTTCACCTTTCTTGCTTAGTACACAACCACTTCTCTGGAAAACTACCAGACTACCTGAGCAGTATGCTCACTCCTGCTCTACATACTAAGTATAACCTCCGCTCCACCGCAAACAACTCGCTACGTATACCACAATACAAGAAAGAAGCAGGAAGAGCCGCCTTCTCCTACAGAGCGCCAAAGGCCTGGAACACTCTGCCTGAAATAACCAGATCTGCTCCCAGTCTAAAATCCTTAAAAGTAAATGCTCCTCTATATCTAAAAACAGAGTGTAACTGTTTATAATTCTAAAATTTCCATATGAATATTTGTATGTATATTTAATAACATGTAATATATAGTGTTTCTCAATTGTATAAATAAGCAACCCTCTACTGTAAACTGTCCAGGACATACTTGAAAACGAGAGAAATCTCAATGTATTCTTCCTGGTAAAACATTTTCTAAATAAATAAATAAAAATAAAAATAAATAACAATAGTTTGGGAAATACCATACCCGGCCAAATCCAGCGATCGTTAAAGCAAACGGACACAGGATGGGCAGGGAGCCAGGCAGCCAGAGAAACCACACAACAGTAAAACACAGATGCAAACTTTAGCCATAGACTCACAGTTTTAAGGTAATAAAACAAATAAAGGCATAAAAGACCACATGAAATACAACATGAAAAACCCAAAAACCCCAAAACCAAGTAATGAGAAAGCAAGAAACTCTGACATGTGCAGCTTGTTGGAGCAGCAAGAAAGAGGAAGTAGTATAGATGTACCAGGCTATTTATGCTTTTTGGTTCTGTTCTCTGATTGGTTACTGTGCTGCTATGGAGATTTCAGTAAAGAAAGAAATGCAAAATACGAAGCCTCCTGTCATGTAGTAAAATTAAGTGTACCATTGCAAAGATAACTACTTAAAAGTTTTCATTTTTTATTTGCTTATTTTTTAATTATTTTTTTCTCTTATTTTTTTTTATTTGGTTTTTATTAAAAAAAATACTTTATTACACTTTAAACATTACAATACATCCATAAAACAACAAAAGACAAAGACACGAACCAAAAAAAAAGTCTCCAATATACATCAATAATTATACTTTACTTGTTGTCTGCAAGAGGGTCAAGGGTGGGGGACCCCATTGGCACCATACTCCATATACACTGATTCACTAACTACTTTAATCTTTGCTGAAGCATTAGAGAATCAGCTGACCCCTTTCTCCATTCTTAATTGACAAAGTAATTGTGACAGAAAGTGCTCAAACGACACAGACTGAGATGATTTCAAGTCTCTCGCTAACAGGATCTTGACAGCAGCAAAACCGTGTGTTAGTAAATAATCTTGTTTTGTTGACAGAGATAAGCAAAACAGATTCAACAATGCTATCTCAGGTTTTTTTGGGAGAGAAATGTTACACTTATTTGCCAGGAACTTAAATATTGCATCCCATATTCCTTTAGACTTACAACAATTCCACCGTATGTACATGTATGTACCGCTAACCTTACCACATGCCCAGCATATGTCGGACTCCTGAGGATACATTCTAGCTAGTTTTAATGGAACAAAATACCATTGATTTATCAATTTAAACTGGTTCTCTACCAAAGAAAGATTATGAATATATTTAGTAACCTTATATGCAGCTCTGTTCCAATCCATGGCTGTTATTATTTATTTATTTCCTCATTTAATTTACTTAGCACTTTATTAGTTATCCCTTTTGACTCTTCTATAATGTTAGTTAATTTGGAGCGCGCTGAAAATAACCTTTTTGGTTCTCTCTTACAAAGATTACTTTTAATGCTGTTAATATTTCCCCTTTGACTTGCCATAAGTGTTTCAGAAGAAATACCTTCACCCTTAGGAACGAAAAGATGTGTGTTTTGGGGAGCCCATAACTCTCCACCAACTCTGAAAGGGACCTGATTCCTGTGGAATCCACGATCTGCTCCACCTTTAATATGTCACATAATTGACATTTCTTTCATGATAAATTTTCCATGTTCTGGACAATACAAGTGGTATCAGCAAATATAGGTATCTTTGTATTAATTTGTAATTTTTTTTTATCCACTCTGGTAAAATCTGTTCAGCAATCCAGCATCTACCTTTTATGCTTTCAAGGCATTGTTTTGAATTAATGTGCCATATCAAGCAGCCCAGATTGTTTAAACCACACATCCGTGCCTTTATTTCTTGCCAAGGTTCTAATTCAACCCCAACTTTCTGCATTTTACTTACATGGTATATCATACTTGCGGTATGATATCTTTGAATCAAAGGGAAACCTGTCCCACCTCTTCTAAGTTTTTGCGCTAATCTATTAGAACTAATCTTGGTATTTTACCCTTCCAGACAAAATTCCTGAATCCTGTCTGGATAAGATTGAGCCAACTATATGGGAATTTCAGTGGTAACATTCTGAAAAGGTAGATCCACTTAGGCAGACTATATGCCTTTATTATATTTATTATGCCCCACCAGGATAGTTATTTTTGCCCCCACTCTTTTAGCTTTTTATTTGATGATTTTAATATACAATCATCACAATCATATACAATTTAGTTCGACTACTCTTTTGAAATCCCTTGGGATAATTATCCCCAGCTATGTATATTATTTTTTTGTATACACGAACCCATACTCTTTTTTGACATCTTAGCTAATTTGTTTATCAGTATTATAAAATTGGACCACAGTTTTATTGATATTTAATTTATAATGAGATATTCTGCTATACACTTTTATTTCCATCATTAAATTCCATATCTGATATAGTAATCAGCACATCGTCAGCATAGAGAGATATACTGGATTCTACATTATCTATATGATACCTCCAAATCTTTGTATTTTGTCTTATGCACTCCGCTAAGGCCTCTATTGATATTATATTTAATATTGGGGATAATACATAGTAACATAGTAATTTAGGCTGAAAAAAGACACAAGTCCATCAAGTTCAACCTTCACCTCATACCTCCGTAACTGAGAATTTTATAGCTTTCCTGCTACCAATTAAATTAGTCTTTATCAGACCTTCCTGATCAGCCTACTGATAAACAGTATAACTCTGTATGTTCCCTTTTGAAAGAAATGTATGTAATCTTCTCTTAAATGTATCCATTGTATCTGCCATAACTACCTCCCTGGGCAATGAATTCCACAATTTGACAGACCTTACCGTAAAAATACCCTTCTTCTGCTGAACTTTAAACCTCCTTTCCTTTAATCTCAAGGGGTGTCCCCTGGTCACCTGATCAGGCCTTGGAATAAATAGCTCACCGCAGAGATCCTTGTATTGACCTCTCATATACTTGTACAATGTGATAAGGTCTCCTCTTAGTCATCTTTTCTCTAGAGTAAATAAACCAAGTTTGTTTAGTCGTTCCTCATATGTCAAGTCCTCCATTCCCTTAATTAATTTTGTTGCTCTCCGCTGTACCCTCTCTAGTTCTAGTATATCCTTTTTCAGAACCGGTGCCCCAAATTGCACTGCATACTCAAGGTGAGGTCTTACCAATGATTTGTATAATGGCAAAATAATGTTATCCACTCTTGCTTCGATACCTCTTTTTATGCAAGACAGGACTTTGTTTGCCTTTGTTACTGCTTTTTGACACTGGTCACTGTTTCCAGGTTTGTAGTTGACAAGGATACCCAGGTCTTTTTCTAGCAATGAGTCACCTAAAATTATTCCATTAAGTTTATAAGTAGCCTTGGGATTGTTTCCTCCCAAATGCATGACTTTACACTTCCCCACATTAAACTTCATATTCCACATGTTTGCCCAATCTGACATTGTATGTAAGTCCATCTGTAGAGAGAAAATATCCTGTTCTGAATTAAGGACTTTGCATAATATTACAAATATTGATATTTTGCTTTCTATATCTATTTCCAGGTCATTTATAAACATGTTAAAAAGCAGCGGACCCAATACTGAACCCTGAGGTACTCCACTCTCCACTTTAACTGTACTGGAGAATTCTCCATTTACAACCACACACTGTTCCCTATCCTTCAGCCAGTTTTGTATCCAATTGCAAAGGTTATCTCCTAGCCCCAATTTCCTTATTTTATACACCAGCCTTCTGTGTGGCACTGTATCAAATGCCTTTGCAAAGTCTAGATATACTACATCGCCATTGTCTAGGTTGCTGCTTACCTCCTCATAGAAGCTGAGAAGATTAGTTTGGCATGATCTATTCTTCATAAAACCATCTTGATTCGTGCTAATGATTTTATTTATTTATTTTTTGCCTCGTTCCATTAACTAAGTCGAACCACTCCGAGCAAAGACTGGAGCCCACTACTCTAGCCTGTGGGTTACTATATAAAACCCTGATTGCTCCCATAATCCATCCTTCGATTCCAAATGCCCGTAAGGCCGAGAACATATATCCCCCCGAGCCTGTCAAATGCCTTTTCTGCGTCAAGTGATAGGGTCAGGAGAGGAATCTGCGAACTTCTGGCCGAATCCAATATGTTCAACAGTTATCTTGTGTTATTACAGGATGATCTATTTTGGATAAAACCTATCTGGTCCCTCTCTATAATTGATGGAAGTATTATACTCATTCAATTGGCGTATAACTTTACATCAACATTTATTAATGATATAGGCCGGTAACCAGGGGCTCGATTTAAAGGCAGCCGTTAGCCAAAAAAACAGACTAACGGGTGCGTTATGGTGCAGTAAGAGATTCAAAGCTTCGTGTTATGTTCAGCTAACGGCAGAGCACAAGTCACAATACCCGATATACTTACATGCATTGGGACCTGTACAACAAAATTCCCCAGAGCAATTCAAAGGAGTGCGGGACTGCTAACGGCAGCGAAAAAGATACATTTAACGGCAAAGAGTTAAGACCCAGTTTTGTTAGGCGTTAGACAGCTAACGGACAAAAAAATAACCCACTACATGGTAAAACAGACGAACTGCTCCCCGCACAATAATGGGAAAATTAAACCGTGCAATGCCAAAATAACACAAAAAACATGTCCACACACCACAGATCACTGGCGCACACAACACAACAACCAAGCAACACCACATGGACATGGCCCAACAAAAAAATACCAGCACAACATGCCACGGAACAATGGGGGTTAGCACACAACAGGGACACCTGCCAACACAAAACAAGCTCACCTGTATAACATCACCAGACGATCCAGACACAACTTGCACCGCAAAGCTCCACAACCGCAACTGACAGGGACACAGCAACCACAACACAGCACACTTGTAAACACAGACACACCTGCAAACACTTACCTGGACAACAAACACCTTCCCATTCATCAGCACTCACCTCATCACCACACCTACACAACGCCCCACCACCTACTTAAACAGACAGCTAACCACACTCACTTGTGGCTTGTTTTCCACTCAGGAGATATAGAGAGAGATAGATAGAGAGTGAGAGAGAGAGAGCGCAATCAGTATGTTGGGTTACATATTGTTGCAAAGACTGCGAAGAAGGCTTGCAAGGGAGAGAGCTAGGGAACACCAGCAACCCCCAGGCACATCTGATCAACAGCCTTCACCTGTTGCAAGTGAGGAGGCTCCGGCTCATGAGCCACACAGGAGCCCATCTCCACCTGGAGGACACCTGCCTGCAGATGCACAGCTGCAGCAACAGGATGCTCCCCAGCTGCCACAGGGACCCCTGCAGCAGCCCAGGATGCATAGACGACCACCAACGACCAGGGTATACTGCCCAAGGATCACTCTCTTTGGAATGACCGATGACAAGGTCATTGATCGATACAGGTTGAGGCAGCACAACATCATTGCCCTGTACGAGGTCATCAAGGATCAGGTGGATCCCATATGCACCCACAACCATGCCCTAACTGGCCTGCAAAAACTCCTGTGCGCCATAAACTTCATGGCAAGTGGTGCCTTCCAGTCAACAGAGGGTTACGCATCTGGCATGTCCCAGGCCACATTCTCCAGGGTGCTGGCCCAGGTCTTGCCAGCCCTCAAAGGCAAGGCTAGTAGGTACATACACTTCCCCACCACCGACATGGAGTGGACACATCTCAAGCAGGGCTCTATGAAAGGGGAGGCATGTCTAGGGTCATGGTTGCAATAGATTGCACCCATGTCAGAATCAAAGCACCAGCACGTCGGGGACATGTGTTCATCGACCGAAAAAACTTCCACTCCATGAATGTGCAGATAGTGTGTGACAGCAACTTGGCCATCATGAATGTCTGTGCAAAATATCCCGGAAGCTGTCACGACTCCCATATACTCAAAAACTCATCTGTGCACAGAGATTTTGAAAATGGGACCTACACAGGCGGATGGCTTCTGGGTGAGTTCACAATACCAAATCACACCACATACACATGTGCTAGTACGTTCACCTCATGAAACGGCATCCACACAACAGGTGCTCCTTGTCTCACCATGTCACTCATTTCCCACAGGTGATGCTGGCTATGGCTGCAAACCATGGCTCCTCACCCTGCTCGCCAATCCCCAAACCAATGCCCAGGAAAGATATAACCAGGCTCATGCCAGAACTCGCAATGCCATTGAGTGTACCTTCGGCCTCCTCAAGTCCCGATTCCAATGTCTGGACCACTCGGGGGGAGCATTGCAGTATGCACCTGGCAAGGTCTGCGACATTGTCATGGCATGTGCCATCCTCCATAATATCGCGGTCGCCACCAGACTCATCGACGATGTACAGCCCCCACCCAGACCTGATGACCCACTGGACATTGTCTAGGTTGAGGAAACCCTAACAGGGATGCAGACAAGACACAGATTGATCAGGGATCACTTTAGCTGTGAATATAATACATGTATGCACACAATCCATGCATGCACACCCACCACAACACACATCTTCTGTTTCACCCCACAGGATCAGTGAAACAGCCCTGACACTGGATGCAGTATGGACCACCTATCACGGTGCCCGTGATTGCTTTCTTTTTGTGTCTATCACCAGTAGGGGGCTCTCCATTGGCTGGCTGTTTTCAGCCCGCCCTGTATTGCCTATTTATACCTAGTCTGGGCACCCTTTGGTTGCCCTTTCGTGTTGTCTCTATGCTGTTTGAGTCTACATCTTATTCCTGTGTATCCTGGGCCCTTGCTGTGTTCCTGCGACCTGTGTTCAACTTGTTCCAGTGTTTCCAGCCGTATTGTTCCTGCCTCCGTCTGATCCGGTTGAGCCACCCCTTCCTGCTGCCAGTCGCCACCGCTGTTCCTGATTCCTGTTGACCGTCTGCCTGCTGGTTCCTGCTTCCATCTGCTGGTTCCTGTCCTGATTGCCTCCAGTTAGCTGACGCTCCTGAGTCGCCTCGGCGACATTTCTATCTTGCCGGCTTACAGTATGCGAGTACTGGTTGCTTGACAGCTTCCCGGCTGTCTCAGTATGTTAGCGTTCCACGTACAGGGTACTGGTTCGCTCCTCTAGCCATCTGGCTGTCTCAGTATGTTAGCGTTCCACGTACAGGGTACTGGTTCGCTCCTCTAGCCATCCGGCTGTCTCAGCATTGTAGCGTTCCACGTACAGGGTACTGGTTCGCTCCTCAAGCCACTCGGCTGTCTCAGTATTGTAAGCGTTTTTTCCCTTCAGCTCCCCTGAGAACTGCTGCTCAAGCCGCCGAGCAGGGCCTGTTTGGGCTCGTTACTCCCCCCTGAGTACTCTGACCTTTCGGCCAGCTGGCACTGTTATCTTTGCTCCTCAGCTCCTGGCGGCTGGTTGAGATTTGCCCGCTTGTTCTCTTTGGGGCGACTTTCTCACCACGGCTCGGAGCTTCGGTGTTCTGCTCTGGGTCTGCTCGCAAGGGTAACGTTCAGTCTGTGGATCGAATCCCTGCCGTTTTGTACCCATAGTTTTCAGTGACTACCTGGTCTATCATGTCTGCTGCTTTTGGGGACCTGCCTCCAATTACCCCTCAGGCTGGCTTCTGGGAGGCTCCGGATCTCCATTCCGTGGGTTATAGGTTTTGCAGGGGACTCAGTGGCACCTTTCTGTTTGTATTTTTTTCTCCAAGTGCTTCTGCCCTGTTGTAGTGGGTTTCAGAGTACTGGAGGGGGTCTTGTCTGGAGGTTCAGGTTGCAGTCTCCATTTCCTTCGGAGACCTCTGGGGTCTGTTGGGGGGTCTTGGTCTGTAACAGGTCCTGGTCTGGGTTTTTCCTCCAGCCACACCTTCGGCTCTGGGTGTCTCCTTCAGGGCTGCATCTGATTCTCCTCCAGTTCATCTCTTCAGCATCTGGTGAGCTTCATCTGCTACATCCTCTATCCTGTTGTAACGGTTTGTTCAACACTCAGACACAGTGGGTTAGGATAAAACACAGTTTTATTGAAATCATAAATAATAATATACCTTCACAGGCCCTGTAGTACCTCAGCAGAATAATACAGACACAAGACAGGTTATATACATATGCCTACACAGGTCCAGTATAATTAGAAAGTCCAGAGTGGTCTTATACTGACACAGGTCAGGCAGAAAAGGGTGTATACCCACAGCAACAGTTCAGCATGGGTTAAAGTTGTCCAATGGGTGTAATCAGTCTCTGTACAGAGAAGTCTGTGATGAGTTCTCTAGTAACGCCCAGTATGGTAGAATAGAGCAACGTAGGACTGCCAAGCAGTATCGGAGACCAGATTACTTGCACTCCGCCAGAGTGGTAACAGAGACTAAGGATTACTGCTGTAGCAGTCACGGAGGCAACACAGATGCTCTGCAAGAGCTTAAACGGAGGACTCAGCAAATGGTACACTGCCGTAGCAGTAACGGAGGCAACACTGAGACTCTGCAAGAGTTAACGGAGGATACAACCAATGGCACACTGCCGTAGCAGTAATGGAGGCAACACGGAGGCTCTGCAAGCAGAGCGGTAGTCAGAATGTCGCCCAAGCGACACAGCGAACACTGGAACAGGAGAACCGGGTCGAGACACGGAGCAGGAAAGTCAGCCAGGCCGGGTCGAATCACGGAGCAGGAACGTCAGACAAGCCGGGTCAGATCACTGAGCAGGAACGTCAGCCAGGCTGGGTCGAGTCACGGAGCAGGAACGTCAGACAAGCCGGGTCAGATCACGGAGCAGGAATGTCAGCCAGGCCGGGTCGAATCACGGGAGCAGGAGACAAGAAGCAGAGTAGTCAAACGAGGCCAAGTCGGTACACTGGAATCCATGAAGCTCAAGTAGGCACTGGTACAGGAACACCACGAAAGGGCACCGGATAGGTGCCAGAGCCCAGCATATAAAGGCCATACTGGGCGGGCCAACTGCAGATCAACCAATGGGAGCATCTCACAGCCCAAACTGACAGAAGGCAGCACAGGGACCACGGGCACCGTGATACCTGTAACCTCCTGATCTCTGCACTTGGATCCAGAACCCAAAGCAAGGTCCAGGGCACGCAGTCTGCTTGTACCCTCATCCATGTCTGGGTCCCGGCTCAACTGGGATCGGACATCTGGCTTTGCGGCCAGCACCTTTAATTACGGCCTTGGCTGCAGCAAGGGGATACAGGTAACTGTCACCACTCCCGAGCATCATACCCCAGCGTCGCTCCCTAGCTTCTCCCTGGACCTACCAGCATTTTCTTGACAGAATAATCGAGCCATATTATGGATCCAGCAGAGATAGCTCATATAAAGGCCAGACAAGATCAGCAAGAGCGAGTATTATCCTCACACGAAGACCACTTAAGGAGTCTGGAACAAAAGATGGATGTGATCTTAGAGATGCTTCGAAATTTGACGCCTACAGCAGCTTCGCCTCCTGCTCGTCCAGTAATGGCCCCTACCATGGCAGCAGGGGTCCCTGAAGAACCCAAAATCGTTTCAGACCCAAAACTTCCTCTCCCAGAACTCTATGCTGGGAACACAATGGAATGTAGAGGCTTTATTAATCAATGTTTATTACATTTTAACAATCAGCCTCAATGCTTCAGTACTCAGTCTGCCCAGGTCTCGTTCATTATATCTCTGCTGAAAAACAAAGCGCTAGCCTGGGCATCACCTTTGATCGAGCAAAATTCCCCACTTTTACAGAATACAGAGGAATTTCTCAAAACTTTTCTGCTAGTATTTGACATTCCTGGGCGTAGATCCTCCTCTGAAGCGGCACTTCTAGAATTGCGACAAGGTGCCCAGCTGGTTAATCTCTGCGCTATTGAATTTCGAACCCTGGCTTATGAGACCAATTGGGGCCAGGGAGCACTGAAGGCTGCCTTTCGGAGAGGCCTAAATGAAAGAATTAAGGACGCCCTGATTAGTAAGGAGATTTCTGAATAAAGTGAAGACTTTATTTCACTTTGTTTAGAAATTGATAGACGTCTTACAGAGCGGCAATTAGAACGCGAAAGTAATAGGCGCTTTACTGAGCGACAATTGGAACATGACAGTAATAGATGCCCCCGAGTTTTCCCACCCACTCGGTATCCCCCAATCTTCCTGGTCCAGAAGTGCTGATGGAGATTGGAGGTGTCTTCAAACTTTCTAATACGGAAAGACTCCGACGTCGCTCTCTGGGGTTATGTCTTTACTGCGGAGGGAAGGGACATTTCCTCTGCCAGTGTCCTACTAGACCCCCGTTGTCTCAGCAGGGAAACGCTTCGACTTAGGGTTTGTAGGAGGTAAATCCCTAAGTCTGATTGAGCACCTCCCCCTTTATCCAGCTAAGATTATGGTTCCTATCTGTCTTAAATGGTCTTCTAAGTGCTCCAGAGGGCTTTTTTGTTGCCTTCCTCTGGATCAACAGGGGTGTTATTGGCATGGGCTGGACTTGATGGACGCATGTCTTTTTTCAGCCTTATCTACTATGTTACTATGTATGTTACTAAAGTCATTAATACCTCAGCATTTATTGACTCTGGGGCGGCAGGTATTTTCCTTGACCAAACGTGGGCTAGGTCACACCTGATTCCGTCTCGCCCTAAAAGTGATCCTATGCTAATTTCCACAATCGATGGTAGTCCTTTGGGACAAGGATTAGTGTTAGAAGAATCTGCACCTATCCAACTTCTTACAGGGATTTTACACTCAGAAGAACTAACATTTGATATTATCACTACTCCACGCACCCCAGTTATTCTGGGGCTACCATGGCTCAAAAAACATAATACTGAAATTAATTGGCATACTGGACAGATTTGCGCCTGGAGTCCCTTTTGTTTCCGCTCCTGCCTACAGCATGTATCACCAGGTTCCCAAACTATCGCTAGCACTTCGATGGTCAATACTACAGGAATTCCGGAGCCTTACATCTCATTTCAGGATGTTTTTTCCTCTAGCCAGATTAAACAACTCCCCCCTCATCATCCATCAGACTGTGCCACTGATCTTCTCCCAGGGACTATTCCCCCCAAGGGTCGTACATTTTTGCTTTCCCCTCCAGAAAATCAAGCTCTGTGTACTTATATCCAAGATAACCTCTCTAGAGGATTCATCCGCCCCTCATCCTCCCCGGCGGTGGCAGGATTCTTTTTTGTTAAAAAAAAAGGATAAATCACTTCGTCCCTGTATTGATTATAGAGGCTTAAATAAAATTACTATAAAGAATAGTTACCCTCTTCCATTGATAACTGAACTTTTGGACCAATTGAAAGATGCCGTAATTTTTTCTAAAACTGATCTGCAGGAGGCTTATAATCTGATACGAACTGGACCAGGAGACGAATGGAAAATGGCCTTCAATACAAGATATAGCCATTAAGAGTATCTGGTAATGCCCTTCGGGCTTTGCAATGCCCCAGCAGTGTTTCAAGGGTTCATCAACGATGTGTTTAGAGACATGCTTCTGTCCCACGTCATCATCTACTTAGATGATATTCTGGTATATTCTTCCAGTTTGAAGCTTCACAGAATCCATGTCAAGGCGGTACTTACTCGCTTGAGAGAACATCATCTATTTGCTAAATTGGACAAATGTGAATTTGAACGAAAGCAACTCTCATTTTTGGGCTACATCATTTCCAGACAAGGGATTGAAATGGACCCTGAAAAAGTCCGGGCAGTTACCCATTGGCCCATTCCACTGGACACTCGAGCAATCCAAAGATTTATAGGATTCTCTAATTATTACAGAAAATTTATTAGAAATTTTTCCCGCATCATTTCTCCCATTACCGCCTTGACAAAAACAGAGGTGGACCCGAAACACGGGCCTGCCGCAGCTATCCAGGCCTTTGAAGCCCTAAAGAAAGCTTTTACGACAGCTCCCATCCTACGGTTCCCGGAACCTGCTAGACAATTCATTCTGGAAGTGGACGCCTCAGAACAAGGAGCTGGGACTGTCCTATCTCAACGTCATCCTACTACTAACAAGATTCACCCCTGTTCATTTTTTTCAACAAAATATTCTGACGCAGAACGTAATTATGATGTGGGGAACAGGGAGCTTCTGGCGATAAAATTGGCCCTTGAAGAATGGAGACATTTGCTGGAAGGTTCCACGTTACCTGTTCTTATTCTTACCGATCATAAAAATCTCCAATTCCTGGAATCAGCTAAACGGCTTAATCCTAGGCAGGCTCGCTGAACATTATTCTTTACTCGTTTTAACTTTATCATCTCCTACCGCCCAGATTCTAAAAATGTGAAGGCAGATGCCCTCTCTCGGCAATTCGAGCCTAGCCCTCCATCGGTTCCAGAACCCATTCTCCCTCCAGCTTGTTTTTTGGCAGCCTTGTTCTCCTCTACTATGGAAAAGATCCAAATACTCCAAAAAACTAGAGCTCCATCTCAGCCTAAGAATACTCTGTTTGTTCCCCCTCGTTTTTGGGTGGAACTCCTTGGATGGGCTCATGTATCAATAACTTCTGGTCATCCGGGAATCAAGAAAACCATGGATCTGTTATTACGTCAATTCTGGTGGCCTTCCATTCATACGGACGTTCATGATTTCGTTATGGCATGCCAGGTTTGTGCTTGTCATAAGACTCCCAAACAATGTCCTGCTGGATTATTATGTCCCTTTCCGATACCTTCATCACCATGGACCCATCTGGCTATGGACTTTGTGGTGGACCTTCCTTTGTCGAAGGGATGTATGACTATTCTGGTCGTGGTTGACCGATTCTCTAGGCAGGGTCATTTTGTTGCCCTCCCTAAACTACCTTCGGCCCCCGAACTAGTAACCATTTTTCTGAAAGAAATCTTTCGTCTTCATGGATCCCCGACACATATTGTCTCGAATCGTGGAGTACAATTTGTTTCCCAATTTTGGCGAGCATTCTGTGCTCGTCTAGGCATCAAGCTGCAATTCTCTACAGCCTATCATCCACAAACCAACGGGCAGTGCGAACGCACAAATCAATCTTTGGAACTTTTTCTCAGATAATACATGACAGCCAGTCTTTCTAATTGGGTACAATTACTGCCATTTGCAGAATTTGCTTTCAATAACCAACTTCATGACTCCTTGCAATGTTCCCCCTTTTTTGCAGCCTTGGGATACAATCCACATTCGATTCCTTGGGGGCTACCGAGTACTGTCCCTGCTGCTGACCTTATGGTTGATGACCTTCATGCACTTTGGTCTTCTGTTCAAACATGATTAAACCAAGCTTCTGCCAGACAGAAACAAGCAGCAGACCGACGGAGTATCCCCGGTCCGAAGTTTCAGCCGGGCGACATGGTCTGGCTCTCTGCCAAAAATCTCCGTCTAAAGATTCCCTCATTAAAATTTGGACCCCGGTTTGTAGGACCCTACAAAATCATCCGTTGCATTTGCCCTGTTACCATGGCTTTGGCACTACCCTCCAACTGGCGGATACCTAATACCTTCCATGTATCATTGCTGAAACGTGCAGTGCAGAATCGCTATTCCACTCCCTCTGTTCCTCCTCCTCCTGTGCGCATCCAAGGGGAACTTGAATATGAAGTCCGCAGCATTTTGGATTCCCGCAGGGTACGCCGATCCATTCAGTACTTGGTTGACTGGAAGGGGTATGGTCCTGAGGATCGCTAATGTGTTCCTGCTCGGGATATCCATGCCCCAGCCTTGATTTCGGCTTTTCATCGGGAGCATCCCAACAGACCTGGTCGCCCAGAGGGCTCTTCCTTAGGGGAGGGGTAGTGTAAGGACCTCCTTGTTTAGATACCCTTGTCTAGGGTCCCAGTATTTGGGCTTATTTCTTCCCTCCTCGTCACTGATTGGTTCTCTGAGTTTTTAGACCAGTCATCCCCAGATGCCTTGCTCGATTATTTTGTGCTGTTCCAGTGTTACCTGCGCTTCTGAATTTCCGGTTTCTCGATCTTCGGCTAGTTGACTCTGCTTCCGTTGTCCGGTCTTGGCTTCCTGATGCTCCTGGTACCTCGGCCTGCCCAGACTCCTCTACGTTGCCCTGTGATGTCCCAGATGCTCCCGGTAAGACTGTAAGGATAGGAATGTAAGCAGCCTGAAAAAGATGAAGAGAACCAGCTAGGCTGGGGAAAAGCACAAAAACAGAAAGGAAAATATCCCTCAAATAAAAACCCACGGGAGAGAACTAGGCAGGGAGACTATAAATCTATATATATGACCCCAAAAGACTCTAAAGGGGGCTAGAGGAAATCCCTGGAGCTTGGGACAAGAAAAACCTGCAATAACTACCACGGGGAACTCAATAAACTGAGCACCGAAGCTCAGTGTGCCTGCCAATATATAGGCTGACCTGTGTCTGACGTCAGGCCGGACTGTAATGAAAAAACCCGGAAACGCCTGGAAAAACCCCTACCGCGCATGCGCGGCTGTCAAGCTCGCGAGACCGCCGACGAGACCAGCGCCCGAACCCGGAAGCGCCGACATGCCCATACAGATTGATGGCCCGCGAGAAAAAACGGTATGACAACTACTCCCCCCCCCCCCCCGAACAGACGGCCTCCGGACGGACAAGGGCAACGGGCGGTCGGGATGCGCGGCATGGTACACCCGAAGACAGGAAGGAGCATGGATATTCTGGAGGGGTTCCCACGACCGCTCCTCAGGTCCGTAACCTCGCCAGTGGACCAGGTACTCCAGTTGCCCTCAATGGATCCTGGAATCCAGGATATGCTGCACCTCATACTCTTCTACATCACCCACCATCACAGGAAGAGGACATGCAGGCTGACGCCCAGGATAGGGGCTAGGAGTCCATGGCTTCAATTGGGAAACATGAAAAGTGGGATGTATCCTGTATGTGGCAGGTAGATCCAATCCCAGGTTTAGTGAAGGACAGGATAGCCGGACATGAGAGGACGACAACCACACCTTGTCCCCGACTTGGTACAGAGGGCTAGCCTTCCTGTGTTTGTCTGCTTGCTTCTAATAAAACTCTTGGGCATAGGATAGAAGCTTCTTTACCTCCACATGTAGCTGTTGGAGCTTAAGGACATGTTGATTGGCATCTGGTACCGAGGAGACTGGGGGTAGATCAGGTACAGTGATAGGATGAACTCCTGTGGCTGCGAAAAAGGGTGACATCTTGATGGAGCTGTGGTACTGGTTGTTATAGGCAAATTCAGCTTGAGGAAGAAATGGGGACCAGTTGTCTTGAAGATGTGAAGAGAAGCAACGTAAATATTGTTCTAAAGTCTGGTTTGTTCTTTCTGTTTGGCCGTTAGTTTGGGGGTGATACCCTGAAGATAAGAGGCTCTTGATGTTGAGATTGGAACAGAGAGCCCTCCAAAACAAAAGAGGTGAATTGAGACCCCCGATCTGAGACCACTGTTAGGGGCAGTCCATGGAGTCGAAAAACTTCCTGCAAAAATACTTCTGCTGTCTGGGTGGCAATTGGTATCCCAGATAAAGGTATGAAGTGGGCCATCTTGGAGAATCAGTCTACCACGACCATGATGGTATTATGCTTCCCTGATGTTGGGAGGTCCACAATAAAGTCCAACGATAAATCCCTCCAAGGTCCAGAAGGGATAGGTAAGGGTTGAAGAAGGCCCGGTGTTCTTGTGTGACTTTCGCCCTTTGACACGTGTCACACGAGGTAATGTATCTTTCTACATCTACCCGCAATGAGGCCCACCAGAATTGCCTCTGGATGTGTTCCAAGGTCTTGGTAACCCCACCGTGGCCTGCCAAAGGGAGATCATGAAAGTGTTGAAGGATATCTTGACGAGAGGACTCCGGTACAAAGATTTGTTGGTGGTGGTAGAGTAGTCCAGCCTTGACGACTAGGGAGTACTTTTGCACCAAAAGTGGTGAGAGGCGGGTTGCCTCTCGTATTCTCGCTATTAATGTGTTTGATAAGACCATAAAATGTTGGGGTTGGAGAACTGTGTCTGGGGATCTCACAGAATTCTCTACGAGACAATACATACGGGATAGAGCGTCCACTTTTACGTTCTTGGAGCCAGGTCTGTACGTGATGAGGAGAGAGAATCTTGAGAAAAACAGAGCCCAACGTGCCTGTCTAGGTCTCAGTCTATGGGCTGATCTCAGGTATTCCAAATTGCAATGATCCGTGTAGACCATAACAGGGGTTTCGGATCCTTCTAAAAGATGATGCCATTCTTCTAAAGCTGATTTAATGGCCAGTAGTTCTCTGTCTCCAACATCATAATTTAGTTCTGCAGAAGTTAAATGTCTGGAGAAAAAAGCGACTGGGTGTAGAATCCCTTTGGGACCCTTCCGTTGGGAGAGAATGGATCCAGTGGCGATGTTGGAGGCGTCTACCTCAAGGAAGAAAGGCTGGCTGGTATTGGGTTACTGCAGGACAGGTGCTTGCGTGAAAGCTGCCTTCAAATCGATAAAAGCTTGCTCTGCCTCCTTTGACCAAAAGAACTGCTCCTCTTTTTTAGTAAGTGTGGTAAGGGGAGCTATCAAACGTGAAAAATTGCGAATGAATCTTCTATAAAATTAGCAAAGCCAATGAATCGTTGCACGGCCTTTCTATCTCTAGGTACAGACCATTGTACGACTGCACTTACTTTCTGAGGACTCATCTTGATGCATCCTGGAGATATTTGGAAACCAAGGAATTCTAGTTCTTGTGTCTCGAAAATGCATTTTTCCAATTTGCCAAACAAGTTGTGCTCCCTCAGACGGGTTAAAACGGTGTTCACATGCTGCCTGTGTTCGAACACAGATGTGGAGTAGATTAGGATGTCGTCCAAATATATAATAACGAATCGGTCCATAAGATTCCGGAAAATGTAATTGACTAGGAGTTGGAAAGTAGCCGGGGCATTACAAAGGCCAAACGGCATCACTGTATATTCAAAATGGCCGTACCAAGTGCAGAAAGCCGTCTTCCATTCATCCCCCTCCCATAGGCGCACCAAGTTGTATGCACTTCGTAGGTCAATCTTTGTGAAGATTGAGGCTGAAGAGACTTGCTCTAGAAGGTCCGGATTGAGCGGAAGTGGATACCTATTCTTGATTGTGATCTTGTTTAAATCTCGATAGTCTATGCAGGGCCGTAACCCCCCGTCCTTCTTGGGAACAAAGAAGATGCCAGCTCCAACAGGAGAAGTTAAATGGCGGATAAACTCTTTCTGCAGATTTTCGGTGAGATATTCCTTAAGGTGTTGAGCCTCTGGGCCGGATAAAGGATAAATGCATCCATATGGAATGGTCGCTCCAGGTAATAAATCGATAGGGCAGTCGAATGGACGATGAGGAGGTAGGGTAGCCGCCTGGGCTTCGTCAAACACATCCAAGAAGGGATAATAAGGGGCAGGCAACAGCGAAGCACTGCAGGAGGACAACACTGCTGAATGCCCCGATAGGACACAATAGTTCTTGCAATATTCAGAGGGAAATGTGATAGCAGAAATAGACCACTCAATATGGGGATCATGAACCACCAACCAAGGAAAACCTAGGACCACGGGAAATAGGAGAGAAGGCAAGACATCGAAACGGAGATTTTCCTTGTGATTACCGGAGAAAAAAACAAAAGAGGCTCTGTCTCTAGAAGGATAGGGCCTGACTGTAAGGGGCTTTGATCTGCCATGCATACAGAGAGAGGCTGTCTTCCTTGGGATAGGCTGCGTAAGGAGGACTGAGCTGTGGATGCTTTAAATGGGTCGTCGTATAGCATTTCCATGGCCCTTTGGAAAGACGCCCAAGAGTCTAACACAGGACTCTCCATCAGTAATAGATGATGCCCCCATGCTTGGGGTCCACCAGAGAGTAGAGCGATAGCTGTACGCACTCTGATGAAGTCAGTAGAGTAGGTCAGAGGATTGAGGGAGAACAGCAACTTACAAGCTGTAATAAAAGATCGGTTTTTGGTCCGGTCCCCATCAAACCGATCTGGTAGGGGAATTCTAGGCTCTGAAAGGTGCTGTACTTCCCGTCTTAGTTCCGAAGAACCACTGGGGCTTGGTGCGGCGGGGGGGAGAAGCTGCCGGCCATAATTCGTTGACCTTTTGTTGTAACAGACTTTGGTTTGCCTGTAGTTCCTGTACGGAGCACGTTAACTTAGAGAGTTGACACCCTAAAGCATTAAGGGCATCCAACACCTCTGCTGGTTCCATCTCCCTGGATAGGCTCAGTTTATTTTGTAAGGATAGGAATGTAAGCAGCCTGAAAACTTCACTGTGCAAGATAAGCACAGAGGGTAGCAGGCTGCTAAATATGATATGAAATAGAAGATGAAGAGAACCAGCTAGGCTGGGGAAAAGCACAAAAACAGAAAGGAAAATATCCCCCAAATAAAAACCAACGGGAGAGAACTAGGCAGTGAGACTATAAATATATATATATGACCCCAAAAGACTCTAAAGGGGGCTAGAGGAAATCCCTGGAGCTTGGGACAAGAAAAACCCGCAATAACTACCACAGGGAACTCAATAAACTGAGCAACGAAGCTCAGTGTGCCTGCCAATATATACACTGACCTGTGTCTAACGTCAGGCCGGCCTGTAATGAAAAAACCCGGAAACGCCCGGAAAAACCCCTACCGCGCATGCGCGACTGTCAAGCTCACGAAACAGCCGACGAGACCAGTGCCCGATCCCGGAAGCGCCGACACGCCCGTACAGACCGACAGCCCGCGGTATGACAAAGACCTTGGCTTGTTATGTGATTATGTTTTGCCTCATCTCCTCGGCTCCTGTTGCTCCCAGTACTTAGGCCTGTCTCGACCTCTCCGGTGGTTCTGTTCTGCACTACCTTAGCGTTTGCTTATTTGGCACCACCCTTACTTTGCCCTGTGTGCCGGTGGAGATTTTTTCCCTTCAGCTCCCCTGAGCGCTGCTGCTCTAACCGCCGAGCAGGGCCTGTTTGGGCTCGTTCCTCCCCCCTGAGTACTCTGACCTTTCAGCCAGCCGGCACTGTTATCTTTGCTCCTCAGCTCCTGGCGGCTGGTTGAGATTCGCCCGCTTGTTCTCTTTGGGGCGACTTTCTCACCACGGCTCGGAGCTTTGGTGTTCTGCTCTGGGTCTGTGTAACGGTTTTTAAAGACTCTCAGACCAGTGTGTGAAATAAAAACACAATTTATTAGAGTAAGTTAAGGCAGATGTATGCCCTCTAGTGGCGGTTGATATACACCAGCAGTAGGGACTGGTAGATACAATTGTAAATGCACAAAGGTATTACATGTACAAATACACAGCAGTAGAATTGAATATACCCACAGAGGGTTAAGTCCTTGATAACAGTCAGTCTCAGATGTGGATGTTTGGAACGCCCTGGGTGTTATAAGGCTGTGCTGGAGACAAAGTTCATCATAGGCTGGATACAGGACTGCCTCGCCACAGTGTTCAGTAAGAAGAAGCACAGGAATCCACTTAGCCCCCTCGGGCGTACCTACTGGAACTGCTTCAGCTAGTGCAAGTGCAAATAGCCCCCACGGGCGTAATTGGAACCGGCCTGCAATGCGAGAGCTTCCAAGCCTCCTCAGACTTAACCGGGCACCGGGATCTGACGTGCAAGAGCCAACAGCCCCACGGGCGTAGTTACCGGATTTGCTAATGATGACGCCTTTGCCTGCCACCACTCTCTATAACGGAATCGCCCAGTATAGCAAAGAGAGAGAGTCTTAGGCGCCCAACCGGCCCAACGGATGTGAATACTCTGCAAGGATGTACAGAGCTGCCGACGGAGAGTGGCCAACTCAGCAGCAGTATCACCGAGAACGAGACTCTTACGGGAGTAGAGAGAGTGGAACCAAGGCAGCACTGCTAGGGTTAAAAAGCACCTTTACTCGATGCGTTTCAGCGGTATAGCAAGGCTCTGCAGTATGAGGGAGGCGTACAAACGCACAGCTCTGCACAGGTAGATACACTGCACTGATCGGAGTACACCAGGCAAGGCAGTCACACCAAAGGCTGGAACAGCAGATAAAAATGTTGCGGCGGCGACAACTGGAACGCAGGTCACTGGAACAAGCAGGAGTCGATCTTCGGAGCAGGAAGTCAGCCAGGCCGGGTCGGAGCATGCAGGAGGTAGTCATACAAGCCGGGTCATACACAAGCAGGAACGTCAGCCAAACCGAGTCAGGATCCAAGGGTGGTAGTCAGACGGACCGGATCATACACAAGCAGAAACACTGGAGAATAGTCAGGACAAGCCGATTCGGTACACAGGAATCCGGAACACAGGAACACAGCAACAGTATAACTGGCTCAGAAACACCACGAAAGGGCATCTGACAGATGTGATAGCCCGGTATAAAAAGGTCACCAGGGGGCGGGCCAAACCAACACAGCAAATCAGTGTCTGCCACAGATAAGACTGACAGGAATCACAGGCACTGTGATAGTACCCCCCTCTCAAAGACCCCCTCTCCCTGCTCGAGGCCTGGGTTTCAAAGGATATTTGGAGTGAAAGCTGCGTACTAATCTAGGTGCATGGAGGTCCCCTTGATCAACCCAGGAACGTTCCTCAGGACCATAGCCCTTCCAATGAACCAAATATTGCAGCTTTCCTCTAAATCTCCTAGAATCAAGAATACTCTGAACCTCATACTCTTCTTGGCCCTGGACGTCCACCGGCCCAGGAATCACTGGCGTAGTAGTATAGCGATTGCACACCAAGGGTTTCAGGAGCGACACATGGAACACATTGTGAATGTGCATCGAGGGTGGAAGTTCCAGTGCATAAGAAACCGGATTAATCTTGCGGATAATCTTAAATGGACCGATAAACCAGGGAGCCAGTTTATTGGAAGGCACTTGTAAGTTGAGGTTTCTGGATGACAGCCATACCCTGTCCCCAACTTGAAATGAGACCGCTGGAAGACGTCTGCGATTAGCGTGCCGTTGCTGTCGCCTAAATGACTGACTGAGGGACCTCTGAACCTGTGACCAAGTGGAACGAAGCTGTGCCAAATGCTCGTCCAGAGCAGGAATCTGCTGCGCCTGAAAGGAGTCCGGGAGCAGACAAGGCTGGAACACATAATTAACGAGAAACGGAGAGCTCCCGGACGATGAATTAACCGCACAGTTTCTGGCAAACTCTGCCCATGGCAACAGGTCAGCCCAATTATCATGATGATCAGTGACAAAGCAACGTAGGAACTGCTCCAGTCCCTGATTGGCACGCTCAGCGGCCCCATTCGTTTGGGGATGGTAGGCGGAGGAAAATGACAACTGGATGACCATCTGGCCACAAAATGCCCTCCAAAACCTAGAAACGAACTGACTCCCACGGTCGGAGACAATCACTCTGGGTACTCCGTGCAGGCGGAACACCTCTCTGGAAAAGACTACAGCCAATTCCTGGGCCGATGGAAGGCCAGTCAGAGGCACAAAATGTGCCATCTTGGAGAATCTATCGACCACCATAAGAATGAACGTATATCCCCTAGAGGCTGGTAATTCTCCCAAAAAGTCAATGGATATATGAGACCAAGGGCGGTCTCCGTTGGGCACCGGTTGCAGTAAGCCCACGGGGAGATGCCTAGGGGTCTTGGCACTGGCACAGGTGGTACAGGCTGCTGTAAAAGCGGCGCAATCAGCTCTCAAGGTAGGCCACCAAAATAATTGCGAAAGAGACCAGACTAGTTGGTCCCTACCAATATGCCCAGCCGCTTTAGAAGCGTGATAAGTTTCCAACAAACGGACACGGAATGGCTCATCTACGAAACACTTCCCCACTGGGGTCTCAGGGGTGTGCCCTAGATTGTGATGCCAATATCTCCTCCCCCAGAGGCGAGGTTATGGTGGTACGGATAGTGGCCAGAATGCGATCTGGCTGAATGATAGGTACAGGTTCCTCCTCTCTCTCAGTGTCAGAAGCGAACTGACGAGACAACGCATCAGCCTTAATATTTTTAGAGCCAGGAAGGTAAGACACTAGGAAATTAAATCGCGACAAAAAAAGTGCCCACCTAGCTTGTCGGGAGGACAGTCTTTTGGCTTCGGAGAGATAAGTTAAATTCTTATGGTCAGTAAGGATAAGTACCGGAGTCTGAGTACCCTCCAAAAGGTGACGCCACTCCTTCAGAGCTAGGATAATGGCCAACAGTTCCCTGTCACCAATCTCATAATGGCTCTGCGCACTAGACAATTTCTTAGAAAAAAAAAACGCAAGGCCTCAAGGCGCCACCTCCCACAGGACGTTGGGAGAGTACTGCTCCAACCCCAACCTCAGAAGCGTCAACCTCCAACGTGAATGGCAGGGAGGGATTAGGGTGGGACAGTACAGGAGCAGATGCAAAGGCAGATTTCAGGGTAACAAATGCGGTCTCAGCTGCCTCGGACCACTGAGAGGGAGAAGCGCCCTTATGAGTCAAATCTGACAAAGGTTTAACAATCGTGGAAAAGTTCTGGATGAACTTCCTATAATAGTTCGCAAAACCTTAGAATCGTTGGATGGCCTTTAACCCTTTAGGACGAGGCCATTGCAGGACTGCTGCCAACTTCTCCTGATCCATGACAATGTCATTTTTGGAGATTACGAAACCCAGGAATGGTACTTGAGATGTATGGAATTCACACATCTCTATTTTACAGAATAGCTTGTGCTTACGAAGTCGGTGCAAGACTTCTGAAACATCCTTGATATGTTGGGAGAGGTTGGCAGAGTGAATTAATATATCATCTAGATATACGACCACACAAGACTGGAGCAGGTCTCGTAGAATATCATTAATAAATTCCTGAAACACTGCAGGTGCATTGCATAAGCCGAATGGCATTACCAGATATTCATAATGCCCTGTTCTGGTATTAAACGCCGTTTTCCACTCGTCACCTTCTTTAATTCTGACCAGATTATAGGCAGCTCGCAAGTCAAGTTTAGTAAAGATCAACGAGCCCTTTAATCTGTCAAACAATTCTGTAATAAGTGGAATAGGATAGGCATTCTTAGGCATTAACTTGTTTAACCCTCGATAGTCAATGCATGGCCTGAGTTCACCACTTTTCTTTTTCACAAAGAAAAATCCGGCACCTACCGGAGACGTAGATTTCCGAATGATACCCCTCTCAAGGGCATCAGCAATATAGTCCTCCATAGCTTTATTCTCCTCACAGGACAGTGGGTAAGTGCGTCCCCTGGGGGGCACCGCACCTGGAGGCAAATCAATGGCGCAATCATATGGCCTATGCTCAGGCAATGCGCTGGCCTCTCCTTTACTAAACACGTCACTGAATTGCCCATATTCAGTTGGCACAGCCGGAGAGGTACACATAATCTTGACAGGTAAGGAGAGACAATTCTTATTGCAGTATTCAGACCAGGAGTTAACCTCACATCTCTGCCAGTCAAATTGAGGATTATGTACCTGTAGCCATGGGAACCCCAAAATAACTGAATGGTGCGGGGAAAGAATAATCTGAAACCGTATCTGCTCTCTGTGACAAGCCCCCACAGTCATTGTCACTGGAATAGTCTCAAACGTAATGAATGCAGGCTCCAGGGGTCTGCCATCAATGGCCTCAATTGCCACAGGAGAGTCCTTCTTACATAAAGGAATGCCTTGCAAGTCGGCAAAGGACTGATCCATGAAATAGCCGGCTGCACCGGAGTCCACCAATGCCAGGACCTCGATTACCTTGTCCGCCCAAGCGAATACCACCTGGATGGTGGGTTTAGTGGTGCTAGGATCTAGGGACTGTTCTACACCACCTAGGGCCTGTCCCCCAAGGTACCCTAGGTGCGTTCGTTTCCCGGCCTAACTGGACAATTGCGTAAAAGGTGCCCTGGTTTGCCACAATATAGACATAGGCCTTGCCTCCTACGATACAATCTCTCTTCCTTAGAAAGCCTTGTGAACCCTAACTGCATAGGTTCAGAACTATCGACTGGTCGCTCAGGAAGAACGGGTGGTGTGGGTGGGTTAAGGAAACTGGTCTGGCCATAGTTTTTTGCTTTAGCCCTTTTAGCCAACCGTCTCTCTCAGATGCGGGAGTCTATTAGCAAGACATAATCGATGTACTCATCCAGATCGCTGGGTACATCATGAGCGGCTATCTCATCCTTAATTTGTTCGGAGAGACCCTGAGTAAAGGCAGCCAGTAAGGCCTCATCGTTCCAGCCCACCTCTGCTGCCAAGGTCCGGAATTCGATAGCATAATCGCCCAGTGTGCGTTCCCCCTGCTGAATTTCCATCAGCCTTTTGGCAGCAGAGGCAGCCCTGCCAGGAACCTCAAACACTCATCTGAACTTCCTTACGAATTCTCTAAAGTTCGGTGTGCAGGGTCTGGCATTTTCCCACAACGGATTCGCCCATGCCAATGCCTTGCCCGTCAACAGAGATATCATAAGACCGACCTTACTACGGTCGTTAGGAAATGCCTGGGGTGCCAATTCCAAAAATATCTCTAGTTGATTAATGAATCCCCTGCAAAGGGAGGGTTCGCCATCATATCTTAATGGTAGCGGTGCTGCTGCCGTTAACCCTTTCGAATTAGCTGATGGGACTATAGGCGGATTCTCTGGTGTCAGGACTGGGGTGACCACCGGATTAGGACTAGGCTTGTCCAAATGTACTGTACGTTCGAGTAACGTCTGTAGAGCCAGTGCCAATTGGTCCATGCGCTGCTCATGGACATCCATTCTCCAATGGATGTTCTGTGTATTACTTTCACCCTTACCGTCTGAGGTCATGGCCCTTTCGTACTGTAACTGTTTTTAAAGACTCTCAGACCAGTGTGTGAAATAAAAACACAATTTATTAGAGTAAGTTAAGGCAGAGGTACGCCCTCTAGTGGCAGTTGATATACACCAGCAGTAGGGACTGGTAGATACAATTGTAAATGCACAAAGGTATTACATGTACAAATACACAGCAGTAGAATTGAATATACCCACAGAGGGTTAAGTCCTTGATAACAGTCAGTCTCAGATGTGGATGTTTGGAACGCCCTGGGTGTTATAAGGCTGTGCTGGAGACAAAGTTCATCATAGGCTGGATACAGGACTGCCTCGCCACGGTGTTCAGTAAGAAGAAGCACAGGAATCCATTTAGCCCCCTCGGGCGTACCTACTGGAACTGCTTCAGCTAGTGCAAGTGCAAATAGCCCCCACGGGCGTAATTGGAACCGGCCTGCAATGCGAGAGCTGCCAAGCCTCCTCAGACTTAACCGGACACCGGGATCTGACATGCAAGAGCCAACAGCCCCACGGGCGTAGTTACCGGATTTGCTAATGCTGACGCCTTTGCCTGCCACCACTCTGTATAACGGAATCGCCCAGTATAGCAAAGAGAGAGAGTCTTAGGCGCCCAACCGGCCCAATGGATGTGAATACTCTGCAAGGATGTACAGAGCTGCCGACGGAGAGCGGCCAACTCAGCAGGAGTATCACCGAGAACGAGACTCTTACGGGAGTAGAGAGAGTGGAACCAAGGCAGCACTGCTAGGGTTAAAAAGCACCTTTACTCGAGGCTTTTCAGCGGTATAGCAAGGCTCTGCAGTATGAGGGAGGCGTACAAATGCACAGCTCTGCACAGGTAGATACACTGAACTGATCGGAGTACACCAGGCAAGGCAGTCACACCAAAGGCTGGAACAGCAGATAAAAAAGTTGCGGCGGCGACAACTGGAACGCAGGTCACTGGAACAAGCAGGAGTCGATCTTCGGAGCAGGAAGTCAGCCAGGCCGGGTCGGAGCACGCAGGAGGTAGTCATACAAGCCGGGTCATACACAAGCAGGAACGTCAGCCAAACCGAGTCAGGATCCAAGGGTGGTAGTCAGACGGACCGGATCATACACAAGCAGAAACACTGGAGAATAGTCAGGACAAGCCGATTCGGTACACAGGAATCCGGAACACAGGAACACAGCAACAGTATAACTGGCTCAGAAACACCACGAAAGGGCATCTGACAGATGTGATAGCCAGGTATAAAAAGGTCACCAGGGGGCGGGCCAAACCAACACAGCAAATCAGTGTCTGCCACAGATAAGACTGACAGGAATCACAGGCACTGTGATAGTCTGCTCGCTAGGGTAACGTTCGGTCTGTGAATCGAATCCCTGCCGTTTTGTACCCATATTTTCAGTGACTACCTGGTCTATTGTGTCTGCTGCTTTCGGGGACCTGCCTCCAATTACCCCTCGGTCTGGCTTCTGGGAGGCTCCAGATCTCCATTCCGTGGGTTATAGGTTTTGCAGGGGACTCAGTGGCACCTTTCTGTCTCTATTTTTTTTCCAAGTGCTACTGCCCTGTTGTAGTGAGTTTCAGAGTACTGGAAGGGGTCTTGACTGGATGTTTGGGTTGCAGTCTCCATTTCCTTCGGAGACCTCTGGGGACTGTAGGGGGGTCTTGGACTGTAACAGGTCCTGGTCTGGGTTTTCCTCCAGCCCCACCTTCGGCTCTGGGTGTCTCCTTCAGGGCTTCATCTGATTCTCCTCCAGTTCATCTCTTCAGCATCTGGCGAGCTTCATCTGCTACATTCTCTGTCCTGTACCCTACTGATCTCTGCACTTGGATCTAGAACCCAAAGCAAGGTCCAGGGCACGCAGTCTGCTTGTACCCTCATCCAGGTCTGGGTCCCGGCTCAACTGGGATCGGACATCTGGCTTCGAGGCCAGCACCTTTAATTACGGCCTTGGCCACAGCAAGGGGATACAGGTAACTGTCACCACTCCCGAGCATCGTACCCCAGCATCGCTCCCTAGCTTCTCCCTGGACCTACCAGCGTTTTCTTGACAGATTACATCTGACACCCTGTCGTCCATGTTGATACTGCCACCCCAAGGATATCATGCATGTTCCCCTGGAAACCAAGGTACAACACTTTAACCTTGTGCAACATATTCTACGGCTCCCCAGGCACCAACTAAAGTGGTTTTTCTAGGATCACACTCATAGCAACCGTGGTACCCCTGTAGTGATAGAGTCTCATCCAAGGCAATGCATCGGATAACACTCTATCACATCAGGGGTTAAGGGGACATTTGAGCGAACATGGGACCTGTAGTTTGCCAGAGCTAAAAAGAGCAGCAGAGGGATGGATCTACAGTGGTAGTGTGTTACACAATATAGAGCTCATTACATGTGGATCACGTCTCCAGGGACACCATGCTGACCTGTGTGTTTGTGCAGTGATATGTGCCCCAGACAGAAATACACCCATCAACAAATATGTCCTGATAGCTCCATGATTCAAACATATTTGGACTGTCTCTGACAGTGGCAGACCAAATATATTGTTGTCAGGAAGCTATCAGGACATATCTGTTAATGTGTGTAACCATGTCAGGGGCATATATCCCTAAAGATGGTTAACATCCCCTTAGTTATCCCCCATGATGGTTCATAGACTAGTACACAACACATTCCACGCTTTCATGTGTGTACTACCACCCAGGTATCAGACCTGTACAGTAAGACTGCTCATCACAGAGTAGACAAACCATGTGGACAACACATGAGAAGTTCCCCAGTGTTACTAGAGTATCCCTATTTAGTTCAGATGTACCGTCTGTGTGCTCATACGAGTGTTTCATGCATATAGGCTATATACCCAGAAAACACATGTATGTGTTACTGTAGTTTGCGACACAATAAAGGAGTACCATCACTATTCGGTATGTGTCTGTCTGTATGAATAAATGTTGGATTTGACATCTCTCAATTATGAACCATACTCAGGGCTAGAGTATACCTCATACATAGGAAGGCATGACCCACATCACAGGAGTCCACTGGTTGTTTGACCATGAGTGAACATTGTGATGTATTCATGCAATGGGATGATGGCAGTGATACACTAATGGGTGTTGTGGTGATAGCAGGTGATACAGGGGACATCATTACTTCCACAGTGATGTCACATCCACAGTTTGTGTCTTGCTCAATATAATCAATGTCCTGAGATCGCTGTAGGTTGACATATCTCAGTACATGGGCTATATAAAAAAAACAACAAGACCAAGTGGACAAGTGTTATCACTGGTCAAGTGTGTTACAACCTTAGTTAAACAACAACTCAACTGAGTACATAACCCAATGCCCAGCCTAAGGTTTTAATGTGTTTGCTACACATTGACATCTTAGGAAAATCATTGGGTTATCCAGTAAGTTAGGCTGTGATTCAAACACCTATCATGCAACTGACTTACTGGAGAACACAATGCTCCCCCTAGGATTCCAATGAGTAGCACACACACTGGGATCCTAGGGTGTACATTGTGTTCACCAGTAAGTCAGCTGCACAATGGGAGTTTGATTCAAAGTCAAAAGTGAAGCATGTTCCATCTGTTCTGCTTGTTATTTCCCTGCTAAGTCACATGGCTGTTTGTATGGTTTCCCCTTCAAACACAACAACTGATGCAGACGAATGTTAAGTGTTGCACCGGTTGTTGTGATGAGGGTTATGTTCATAACAATTCTAACAAATACACAACATGGCCATGTAACACTGTTGTGTTACATGGCAACAGGGATGGGTTGCCAGGTGAATTTGGACAACGGTGTGTGTGTGTGTGTGTGTGTGTGTGTGTGTGTGTGTGTGTGTGTGAACCCATGTTGTAGCATCCCACAAACATTTCACCCAGGCAGAGGTTGTGTTCACTGCATTGTATGTCAATGCATTGGAGACAACCCTGCCACCCAATCCATAACTGAAGACACAGCAGATCAGACAGGAATCAAAAGCACAATGTTTATTTATTGAGGGGGCAGTTAACCGGTTGGGCCTTTCATTTTTTCTTTTTTGGGGGGGGCCCTTAGACTGGGTGCCAGAGGTGGATGCCCTTGTTGATCGCCTGGTCACCCTCTGCCCCCTAGGTGTGGCTTCAGGGGTAACACTGGAGGGGTGGTGGGTGCAGTAGACCCCTCTGTGGAACGCAAGTTCTCCCTCTCCATCCTCAGGTTCTCCCTGCGGTTGATCTCTCGCAACACCACAAGTACCTGTGTGAACATGTCCATGATACCTGTCTATAGCTGGTGGAGTTGTGTGTTCACCCTGGCCACCTCCGACTCCAGGGCTTGGTCTCAAATCTGGCTGTGTTCCTCCTGGATTCCCTTCTGCTCCTGGTGATGTTCACATCTGTGCTCCTGCTTGACTGGAGTAGTCTCCTCTGCAGGGCCATACACTCCGCCTCCATCCCTGTGAGGCGTGCAGTGCTGGAGGTGGATGTGCCCGGTGACCCAGGTGCTGCTGTTTCCACTGCTGCTGAGGGTGCTGTTTCCTCTGCTGCTGAGGGTGCTATTTCCTCTGCTGCTGCTGGAGGTGCTGTTTCCTCTGCTGCTGCTGCTGGAGGGGCTGTTTCCTCTGTAGCTGCTGGAGGTGCTGTTTCCTCTGCTGCTGAGGGTGCTGTTTCCTCTGCTGCTGCTGGAGGTGCTGTTTCCTCTACTGCTGCTGCTGGAGGGGCTGTTTCCTCTGTAGCTGCTGGAGGTGCTGTTTCCTCTGCTGCTACTGGAGGTGCTGTGGCTGCGTGACAGCTGTTGGAGTGGCTGGTGCAGATGATGGGCATATGCCCACCACATCAAGTGACTCCGAGCTGCTGTGTGCTGGTGGAGGTGTGAAAATGTCCCTGGGTAGAGGGCGCTGGGGCTCACCAATCAGGCCCAGGTGTGGGTAGTCCAGTGGCCAAGGGTCATATGGTGGCCACTGATAGGTGCTTGGACCCCACCTGGGATCATACCTTGGGGCATTCTGTGGAGCCATCCAGGAGGGTGGGTTGATCCGTGATGCATATGGCCCATATTGGGTGGTGGCCACTGTCCCTGGCAGCCATTGCCTCCCTGGCGGTGGTGGTGCTGCTGCTGGAGGGTAGTAGCTGGTGGAGGTGGCTGGATACATCCACTTCTCCTCCTGTTGCATCCAGTCACTGTACTGGGGAGGTGCAGCTTGGAGGGGTGCAGCCTGTGGTGGTGCAGCTTGGAGGGGTGAAGCCTGTGGTGGTGCAGCTTGGAGGGGTGCAGCCTGTGGTGCTGCAGAAGGTGGTGGTGCAGTCTGTGTTGGAGGAGATGGGGATGGTGGGTATGGTGACCACCGGCTGGTCCTCTCCTCTGTGTACTCCTCACTGGGGGGTGACGTAGCCTCCTCCACGGGTTCCCGCTGGGCTTGAGGGCCGTAAGCTGTGTGGAGAAATGAGATGATGTGATTAGTGAACTTAGCCATAGGTTTGGGGAGACAGTTATACTTTGATATCTGGTGAAGAAAAATATATGTGTTTGGGTTAATCCCCCTGGGTAAACAAGGGTACTCCCACAGCTGAAAGGTGTTGTTTGAGATATTACGGGTAAAGGTTTCATTTTGAGGTGCAATATCACAGTGGCCCGAAATAGTACAGTGGGGCTGTTGCAACACCCTCCCATGTAGATTTCTGGTCTCTGGTAGTGTAGTAACAGCACCACTGTACAATTTCAGGCCACTGGGATATTGCCCCTGACATATCCATGTTTGAGCTGTGATACCCTTTGAATTAACACACCTTTCAGCAGTGGGAATACCATTGTTTAACTTGGGGGGGTGAATCCTACAACATTTATTTGTCTTTACAACTTTTAGGAATGGCTATCCCTTCAAGGGATAGCAAAGGTTAAGTCCACCTTGATGTCATATTGCAGACATTGTGAAAACAGATGTTGTTCGCTGTTAGTCCTATCCCTCCTACCCTCATGGTTATTCAGATATTGCTCTATGAGACAGATGGAGATTTCAGTCATTTGTCCACATGAAGGCTCTTCAGCAGAGCCAAAATCACCCCATTTAGAGAACAATACTTAATTGGAATGGTGTACAAAGTGTGCATGGTTTGCAAGCACACTCTGTGGACCATTCCAAAGAGGTATTTATCTCGAAATGTTGCAAATTTGGTTCTGCTGAAGAGCCTCCGTGTGGTCAAATGACAGATATCTCCACCTGTCACATAGAGCAAAATCTGTATAACCATGAAGGTTGGAGGGATAGGACTTACATCGAGACACATCTTTTTACGATGCCAATGATATTACATCATGATGACATCACCCATTGCTATCCTATTACAGTTACACACAAATAGAAATGGTCATATATGTATGTGGATATGTACCCTTCATATGGATACAAAAATATCCTTCCAAGATGTGAAGCCAGAGAGCAGTTCAGTACGTGTGATTGCCTTACTGGCTATATATGTGCACCCATCCAAAAATACATTGGATTGATGTGATGGATAATAGGATTTTAGTCTTACCTGTTAAATCCTTTTCACTTAGTCCATACAGGTTACTGGTACAGTGGGAGGCGATCCGCCCCTTTAAGTAAGCAGGAACATTTCTCCAAATGTATGCAGGGGGTGGAGCCTCCTCTCCCTCTTAAGCTGCCCTCAGCCAGAACAAGCCATAATGATTTGAGGCACAGATACTGACCAGAGATAAGAAGGAAAAGGAAGACTCCTGTGAGCATGCCCCAACAGTCTCCCACTGAATGCCACAGGAGAGCCAAGCATGGTCCCTTGACAGGGTGGGAGACCAGTAACCTGTATGGACTAAGTGAAAAGGATTTAACAGGTAAGACTAAAATCCTATTTTCACTGTCGTCCAATACAGGTTACTGGTACAGTGGGATGTACAAACATTGAGCTTTCCCAGAGGCAGGAAGAAGGCAAGGACCAAGCGCAAGGCCCCAAAGTCACTAGAACTCCTATAAACCAATTAATCATAGAGCCCAACAACAGAAGTGTCAACGGACACCAACCAGGGGTAAAAACGAACCCCCTAAACGATCACAGCACACTGAACTAGAGCCAACAGGGCTCAACAGTAAGGAAGCACTGAGGATCACAGAAGAAGAAAATCCTATACAGGCAAGACTGCCTCCAGGACCTTTCTCCCAAAACTGGCATCAGCCGAGGCCAGTACATCCACACGATAGTGCTTCGAGAATGTGTGTACAGAGGACCAAGTGGCCGCCCGGCACAGTTGATCAGCAGACGCTTGATTTTTATAGGCCCAAGAGGCCCCATTTGATCTGGTGGAATGAGCAGTAACCCTGAATGGAACGTGCTTATTCCGCAACTTGTAGGCTTCACGAATGGTAGATTTTGTCCAAGATGCAATAGTCACCTTGGATGCCGGTCTCCCTGCCCTAGGCCCCTCAGGAATGACGAACAGAGAGTCAGATTTCCTGATAGACTCAGTGCGATGCACATAAAACTTGAGACAACGCACTACATCCAACAAATGAAGATCCCTCTCCTTGTCAGAGAAAGGGTTAGGGCAGAAAGAGGGTACCACAATCTCCTGATTGATGTGAAACTTGGAGACAACCTTGGGCAAGAACTCCTTGGAAGTACGGAGTACAGCCTTATCCTTGTGAAATACCAGGTAAGGAGGTTTACAAGACAGAGCTTGTAACTCTGCTACCCGGCTAACTGAAACAATAGCCAAGAGAAAGGCCATTTTCCAACTTTCCAATTCAAACGGGGGTCTCTGAAGAACCCCCAGCACCAAACTGAGGTCCCACTGGGGAGTTGGACTCTTGAAGGCAGGCCGAACATGAGCCACACCTTGGAAGAAAACTTTAACATCAGGAAGAATAGCAATTAGTTCCTGGAAAAATACAGACAGAGCAGAAGTCTGAACCTTGAGAGAACTCAGGCTGAGTCCCTTCTCAACCCCATCCTGCAAGAAGGCCAGGACCGTGGGAAGATGGAAATCAAGTGATAGATCCTTATTAGCACACCATGCAACAAAAGTTGACCATATGCGATGATAGATCTTGGAAGACACAGGCTTGCAAGCCCTAAGCATCGTACAGAAGAGGAAAACCCTTTCTTCCTCAAAATTGAGGATTCAACCTCCAAGCCATCAAATGGAGATGCTGAACATCCTCCTTCCACAGATATCCTTGAAGAAGCATATCTGGACGGGCAGGAAGCGGGAAGGGATCCGCCACTGACATGGCCAGCAGGTCCGGATACCAGGACTGACGAGGCCAATTCGGGGTGATTAGGATGACAGGACAACGCTCCATCTTCAGCTTCTGGATGACTCTGATTAACAGAGGGAGAGGAGGGAAGATGTACACTAGGGGGAACTCCCAAGGTATTGACAAAGCATCCACTGCTAGAGCAAGAGGGTCCCTCCACCGACAGCAAAACACTGGCACCTTCCTGTTGTGTCTGGTAGCCATCAGATCCACCACAGGTACCCCCCACATCTGGGTTAGAAGGTGAAACACCTCTGGATGAAGTGCCCACTCTCCGCTGACGACTGAGAAAGTATGCCATGACGTTGTCTACGCCTGGAATGTGTACCGCTGAAATGACGGGAACATGAGCTTCTGTCCAAGATAAGATGGCTTTGACCTCTAACCAAGCGGTGAGACTTCTTGTGCTGCCTTGTCTGTTGATGTAGGCCACTGCGGTGGCATTGTCGGACTCCACTCTGACTGGACAAGCCTCCAGCTGAGATTCCCAGTGTCTCAGGGCTAGAAAGATGGCACAAAGTTCCAGAACATTGATGGAGAGGAGAGTTCTTCCAGTCCCCATTTCCCCTGAGCACTGAAACAACCCAACACTGCCCCCCAACCCCGGAGGCTGGCATCCGTCGTGACTGTGGTCCAATAGGGGATCTGAAAGGACCTCCCTTTCAGGAGATGAGACAGGTCCAACCACCATTCCAAGCTCAGCTCGACATGAGGAGGCAGAGAGACTGACAGATGTTGATGATCTGGATGATTCCTGCACGTCTGAATCACAAACCTCTGAAGCTCCCTGGTGTGCGCCATGGCAAATGGCACTGCCTCTATTGTGGAAATGAATTTCCCCACCAGAGAAGTCAACTTCGGCACTGGAACCCTTTCGAGATCCAGGATCTTGGATACACGGAGAGCAATCTGATGAGCTACTTCTTCCGGTAAAAACACCATGCACTGCTGAGTGTCGAACAGGAGACCCAAGAAAAGGATCTGTTGAGATGGAATAAAGTCTGACTTGTCCAGATTCACGATCCACCCATGGCGATTGAGTGTCTGGATGCACAACTGAACCTGCTGGTGAAGGATCTCCGCAGATGAAGCTTTCAGGAGCAGATCGTCCATGTAGGGAGTCACTCTGACACCATCTCGATGAAGCACAGCTATCAAAGCTCCCAATACTCTCTGAAAAACCTGAGGAGCTGAAGTCAGTCCAAAGGGAAGAGCTGAAAACTGAAAGTGGCCTCTGTGACAGGCAAACCTGAGATACCGTCTGCTCTCTGGATGAATAGGGATGTGTAGATATGCATTCTGAAGGTCCAGGGAGGCAAGGAACTCCCCTGGAGACATTGCGGCTATCACAGTATGCAGTGATTCTTGACGATAGTGGGAACTCACAACAAAGGAATTGAGATCCTTGAGGTCCAAAATAGGGCGGGCACCTCCGTCCTTTTTGGCCACAACGAACAGGTTGGAATAAAATCCTGAACCTGTGTCCTCTGAAGGAACCAATTCCAGGACCTCTTTGTCCAAAAGATCCTGAATAGCGTCGTCGAACAGATGTCTTTTTGTAGGCTCCTGAGAAGGACGAGTAAAATGGAACCGAAAAGGAGGAAGGGAAGAGAAAGGGATCCTGTATCCCTCTGATACCACCTGAATAACCCAAGGGTCCACCACTGACTCCTCCCAAATCCGGCAAAAAATGTGGAGACGTCCACCTACAGCCTGATGCGCACCCGGGTTCGGCGAGTCATGCAGAAGCAGTCTTGGAGGTCTTGGCCTTGGGGGCAACTTTGGGCTTCCAGGACTGTTTGGGCTTGGAGGAGGAGTGCGCAGAGGACGGACCCGCCTGGGAAGTAGAGCGTGTCTCAGTTTGGAAGGAACGAAAGGACCGATTGCATTTGGCAGGAAATTTCTTTTTGAAGACTGATGGTAGAAGAGTACTTTTACCACCAGTAGCCTCACTAATCATCTCCTTAAGTTCAGATCCAAACAGAGAAGTCCCTTGGAAGGGCAAAGAAAGCAAGCCTTTCTTAGAAGCTGTGTCAGCTGACCAAAATTTCAGCCAAAGAGCACGTCTAGCCAACACAGAGGAAGTGGAGGCCCTCGCCATCATGCGCACAGCATCAAAAGCAGCGTCAGAAACATAATTTTGAGCTTCGGATGTATTTGCAAGAAGCTGTAACTGCTCAGACACTGGCGCATCCTGGCGAACCGCCTCAGTAAGCTGTTCAGTCAATGGCCCGGTTAACCCACGCCACTGCAAAGGTTGGACGCATGGCAGTGCCAATAGAGGCAAAAATGGACTTAAGACAAGTTTCTAACTTTTTATCCGTCCAATCTTGCAAGGCAGAAGCATCAGATACAGCTAAGGCAGTAGATTTAGACAACCTAGAAACTGGAGCATCCACTTTAGGAGGATGAACCCATTTAGCCAGTTCAGTCTCAGGAAAAGGGTAAAGTTTAGCGAACTTTTTGGATACCGAAGAGGATTTATCAGGATTTCTCCACGCATCAGAGACTAAACGAGTAGGATTAGTAGGAAAACATATAACAGCTTTAGAAGGTTTCTGAAAAATGTCAGTTGGATCATGAGTAGATTCCTGACTCAAAGGAAGGTTGAGTGTGGTTAGCACAGCCCTGATCAAACCCTCAGCAGAGAGTTCAGGGTCACATTCAAAGGGGTCACCAATAGACCTGGTAGACTCAATAACAGTGCCTTCCTCAGCATCAGAATCCTGTAATAGTTCTTCCTCAGAAGAATCAGACATATCAGGAGCACCCTGTGGCTTGGGCAGGGAGGTCCTGACTGTGGAGGGGGTCTGCCAAACCTGAAGAGCCCCCTGAACCTGAGAGGGAAAGAGCTGAAGAGCGGATCTGAGATCCCTAGTGGCAGCCTTAAACTCTTTCACCCAAGTTGGCTCAATAGCGTGACTGGAAAGCCCTGGGTTGCTGTCATGGCTTTCTGCACATTTTGGGCATAAATGACCAGAAAATTCTCTAGGCAGCCCAGAGTGACAAGAGGAGCAAAACGCAATGGGGGAAACTGACACCCCAGCCTCCTTAGTCTTGGGTCTAGCCCCTGACTCCAGTGGAGTAGACATGATCACAGCGTCAGATATACTCCACTGACAAGAATCACCCAATTGAAGTGTGAAAGATTAAAAATTCACCCCAGAAATGCTTAAAATTAAACTTATCTGGCAAGCGAAGGGTTAATCTGCGGAGGAGAGAGAGAAGGCTCAGTCCCTGTGTAGTATACTCACTGAGAAGAACTCACAAAATGGCTGCCGCGACGGTAGCCAATCAGAAAACGGGCATGAAACAAGCGCTCATGGGAAACGTAGTTTTTCTCAAAAGTACCCCAAAACAGTGCCTGAAGCCCCCCAAGATGCCCAACACACTAAATCATACCACCGGATGATAGAGCAAGGGAAGACCAACAAAATGAGCCCACTCTGAAGTCGCTGTGATAAGCGGTTCCAGAGATACGTCCCACACTGTGTAAACCCATAGAGAGTAATGGAGCAATGGCGTCTATGCGGGAAAAGAGCGCTTAAAGGCGCAGAACATAACTTTTAATAAAGTTACCCTGACAGGAAAAAGTTACCAAACACATATAAAACACATGTAAAACATGATAAAACAATATCCCAATGAGGAAAACAGCAGGGAAAAGGTTAAAACCCCCATAAACTGCTCCAAAACCCAGGGAATACACGCAGACATTGCATAAATACAGTGCAATATGAAGAAAAACACCCTATGAGTGCTGGAGTGCATAATGAGAACTCCCAAATACAAGCCCAATGAAGGGACACTGTGGGACAAGTGGACCTTCAACACTCAAAGGGTGGCTCACCTTTCTGCAGGACTTCTGTCTTCAGGTAACCATGTGAAAAGGGAATTAACCAAAGGAAAATCCCCAGCAGGGAAGCTACTTGACTCAAGTTGTTCCCTCTTCAGGGCATAAGGTCCACCAGAAAATCCCTGGAAGCTGCACTAGCCACTTTGGAGAGGGCAATTGTCAGCCATGGTCACCCGCCTAATGGTGGTATTCCATATTTGAAGAAAACAATAAAAAAACTAAAGTTGATTGAGAGATGTTCTCCACCTGGTGTGCACAGCACGCAGGAACAAATCAATCTCGCTTGTTCTGGCTGAGGGCAGCTTAAGAGGGAGGGGAGGCTCCACCCCCTGCATACATTTGGAGAAATGTTCCTGCCTACTTAAAGGGGCGGATCGCCTCCCACTGTACCAGTAACCTGTATTGGACGACAGTGAAATGAACATACCTTGTATATCCCATCTACATAGAGTGTGTATGTGTATTTGGATGGTAGCAATGTAGGTTAATTTTTGATGAGTGCACATATCTGGCCAGTAAGGCAATCACATCCAGTGAACTGGTCTCTGTGTTCACATCGTGTTGGGACATATTTTGAAACATTTGAAAGGTACATATCTGACCGTTTTTGTTAGTGTCCATATCTCTTGTGAATAGATCTGCAGTGGGATTCAAGTGTTATTCAACCCTATCTTCTTATTTGATCCTGTACAATGCACAATTTTGGATTACATAACAGGTGACTCTCTGGTTGTCATGATGATATCCTGTGCATTACATTGTGATGCATGGGATACCACCCTGCCAATCACAGATTGATGAACTTGACAAGATCCTGTCCGTGTTGTATGTTCCAGTTGAATCCTAAGGGCAACAATCAATCCAGTAGTGAGGGATATCTTTGATTGAGGCCTGTTTTTCTCTGTGTATGAGCCCATCCATCCTTCTGTGTGAAGCAACCGTACTCAATCCGAGATATCCATCATTCATGGCCTGTTGGTGACCAAGGTACAATAGTTGATATTTGGTTCCCATGTGTATCCTGCAAACAGCGGCTGGTGTACCATCCATCCATGGCATCAGCACCCCTGTGGATCCATGTGGGAATCAGATGTGGGATATGTCATTTCAAGTTAGAGTAAATGATTGCAGCACAACACCAAGGCCTACTCCATCCACCTTTAATTCTGTGGAATTGTTTGCGGCCTGAGTGTTGCACATACAACCAGTTATTCTCTGGGACACAGTGATGTGTGACCTGATCCACCCTTTTTGTGATTCAGTAAGCAGTGATGTTGAACTGATGAAGTGAACATGATTCTGACTTCTCCAGTGATCTCCTTTCCCCATTTCCAGAGTTTTCCATGCAGTCTGTACAATAGGACCCTATCAACTTTATTCTTGTTTTTGCATATTCTCCATAGACTAACACTGGTATTGGTGAAGTGAGGGTGTGTGAGGGTTACTTTCTCTCCACCATCTCTTTGTCACCGCTTAGTGAATGTCCCCTGTGTACCATGTGATCGTTGGCCTATTGACTTGTTTGTTGTCTGGTTAACCCTTTGAGTCCCAGAGGGGTTGCCAAAGCATTGTTGATCGATGCATTGATGATCCCTCTAGCACTCAAGGGGTTAGGTGCTGACTTCACTGTGGGGACATGGGTGACATTGTGTGTGAACAGTGATGATATTTAACAGACAACATTTTGAACAGCATGGTTTTTGTATTGTGTGTGATGAGCACAGCGACAGGAGGGTTGAACTAGGACTTTGACAGGTTTGTCCCAAGTTGGACCTTGACATTTGTCCTGGTGTTGTGTCCTCTGTTTAACCCTCAGGGTGCTGTGTTGGTGCAGTTGTATGGATGAATGACGGGCAGGTGTGACTGTGTGTGCAGCTGGTGTTGGTTGATGTAGTGTGTGGTTATGTAGTGTTGCACTTACCAGTAGTGTGGAGGCTCCTCTCATCCCCAGTGTTAGCTCCTCCAATGACCCCCTCGATCAGGGTCGGGGACATGGTCTGCCGCACCATCTCCTCCCACCCGCAGAAGGTGATGGGGACAGGTGGGCCACCTCTGGTGCCTCTGGCTTGCTTGGCCATGTCAGACATCTTGTTCTTGGCCACCTTCCGGCAGTCGTCCCATTTCTTCTTCACGGACTCCACGTCCTGCCTGCATGTCGCCACCGCGTTCACCCGGCTAAAGATCTGGTTCCAGGCTGCCTTCCTCCTCGCTGACAGGCCAGGGACCTTCTCTGTCGGGTGAAGAACACTCTGTCTCTCCAGGACAACTTCCACGAGAGCCGTATTCTCCTCCTCAGTATATCTCGGATCCCTGATCCTGCCCTCGTCAGCTCCGGCATGGGAGGATTCTGAGCCGGAGTGTCCTGCCTGCTCTGACCCTGACTGTGCGGGGTGCTCCCCAGCAACTACCCCTTGCCCCACTACAGGTTCTGTCCCTGTCGTCCATGTGCCTGCTCTTGTGGGCCGGGTCCCCCTCCGCCCTGAGGATCTCCCTCTCCCACCCCTGATTTGCTCAGGGATACCCTTCTGACCTTCCTCCTCCTCCACTACTTTACCCATCCCTCTCCCCCGGCCATCACTCACCCACTCACACTCAGGCACTCCCACAGGCCCTCACAGATACACTCGATCCACTCACTCTCTGTCACACATTTTCATTCACACTGTAAAAATGAAATTTAATATGTGTAAGGTGTTATGAAAAAAAAAAGGACTGTGTGTATGTATGTGTATGTGTTTGTATGGGTGTATGTAATATGTGCAAATGTGTAATATCTGAATAGTTAGTGCACCTCTCTCCAAACTCCAAAACTCCTCTACCTCCAATGTATGCTCCCGTCTCCCTCTCTCTGATCACTATCCTCCGCTCCTAGGTCCTGATATCTAGCTCTCAAGAACTCGATAACAGACAGTGTGTGACGTTTTTTTGGGAAATATATAGGTGTATTTGAAGTTTTTGGATACTTTGGGGCTTTGGGATTGGCTGTGTGTTTGAATTTGTTGTTGCATCAATCAGGGTTGCTAGCCAACGGTAGCCATTAGGCTACATGTTGTTTTGAGCTATGTTATTGGGTGATTTGGCCGCACGTTGTGCATTAACTTGAGCGACAACGGGTTTTGTGTTACGTGTTTTGGCTGTGCCTACGCTCGATAGCTATTCTTGTAGAGTACCTATTGAATCTGCCGTAACTCATGTATTATTTGCGAGCGATGTGCCTTTTTCACTTAGAGGCTGGTTTAACGTGAGCCTTTAAATCTAGCCCTAGCTACGTCCACAGGATTCTTATCTTTTTTTTAGAATTGGTAAAATGTTAGCTTGTAGTAACTCTACCGCTGCCTCTTCTTTGTGAGCCATTTCTGCTAGGTGTTCTTTTAGGACATCCTTGTATTGTCTATAGAACAAATTACTGAACCCATCAGGACCCGGTGTTTTAAATTGCGGCAAATTTTCAATTACCTTGACAACTTTCTTTGATACAATTCAACACTTCCTGCTGCAGGGGAGATATTTTTGGTAAAACAACATCTACCAGATATCTATTCACCTCTTCTTGTGATGTTTCAGTTGGTAATTTATATAGTCCCTTATAAAACCTGTTAAAAGCCGCCCTATATCCCTGGGGGATCTGTAAGTCTCATCACCCTCAACAATCTTAGATATCCTATCTTTTCCTTTTTTGTTTTTTAATTTATTTGTTAACATGTTATTAGCTTTGTTTCCTTTATGATAGTATCTAATCTGCATTTGCTCCATATTTTTGAGTATTTTGTCCATCTCTTTTATTTTATTCTGCTATACTTTTATCAGTTTCATCCTGTTTTTTCATACTAGGAGCCAATTTATTTTCAACTTTTAATTTAAATATAGAGATTTACAGGTCCGCCAGTGATTTTCCTCGTGCCTTATTCATCTCGTATTTAAGTTTAATTAATATTCCTCTGAAAACTAACTTAAATGCACACCAGATTATGCTCTTAGACATGTCATCCTGCTTATTCTCCTGGAAGAAAAAATTTATCCTTTCTGCAATAAACTTCTGATTTCTTCCATTCCTCAGTATGGAGTCATCCAGGGGAGGCATGCCCAGGGTCATGGGTGCTATAGATTGCACCCATGTCCGGATTAAGGCCCTAGCACGTGACGCACAGCTATTCATCAACAGGAAGAACTTCCACTCCATCAACGTGCAGATGGTGTGTGACAGCAACATGAGGATAATGAATGTCTGCAAAATATCCTGGCACCATGTCACTCACATTACACAGGTGATGCTGGCTATGGATGCAAGTCCTGGCTACTGACCCCTGTGGCCAATCCCCAAACACATGCCAAGGAAAGGTACAACCAGGCTCATGCCAGAACGAGGAATGCTATTGAGCGGACATTTGGGCTCCTCAAGTCAAGATTTCGATGTCTGGACCACTCTGGGGGAGCACTGCAGTATGCACCGGCTAAGGTGTGTGACATCATTGTGGCGTGCGCAATACTGCACAACATCGCAGTGGACACCAGGCTGCTGGATCACATCCTGGACCCCCCCATACAGGAAGTGGCCATGGACATTGGGCATGTGGAGGAGACCATGAGAGGGGCACAGATCAGAGACAGGCTCATCACGGAACACTTCACCTGTGAGTATAACACACGCATGCAAACAATCCATGCAAGTCCCCCATCAGTCCTGTGACACTAACCACACTTCACATTTTGTTCTGTTTCACCCCACAGGAACAGTGACACAGCACTGCACTGGCAGTGGATGTGGCAAATTGTGTGTGTGGACTCAAAAACCATCCTCCATTCCACTCTCCACGTTGACATACAGACCCCAAGGATATCACGCCCCAGGAGAAACAAGGTACAACATTTTACCCATGTTCATCACCTTACAGGGCTTGATTGACAACTAACTGGATATGCCATGATTATAGCCTGAACAACCATGCTAGCCCAGTAGCGAAAGAGTATCATCTAATGATATGCACTGGATAATACTCAGGAACATCAGGGGTTAAATGGAACTTTGGACTCAATATGGGACCTGTACTGTGCTAGAGCTGAGAAAAGCAGCAGAGGGGTTGATGTACAGTGGTATGGTCACACAATGTAGAGGTCATGAGACGTACATCAGATTACCAGGGACTCCATGCTGACCTGTGAGTGTGCAGACAAATGTGCCCCCGACATGAATACACACATCAACAAATATGTCCTAATAGTTCCATGGAACAAATGACATTGGGCTGCCACTGTCACTTTCACAGTGGCAGCACAATGTCATTACCTCCATGGAGCTCTCAGAACACTTGTTAATGTGTGTATACATGTCAGGGGCACAAATCCATAGGGCTGGTGCATATGTCCTAAGTTACCCACCGAATTGGTTACAGATGAGTACACAACACATTGTCAAGCAATGGTTTGTGTACTCACCTGTAATCAAGAAGATTGAGGGGATTAAAAAGACTAAATTGTTGTTGCTTGATGATCAGTTCAGGTCTACTGCTCCAAATCCTGTCCTCTTGTCCCACAGGCATCCGTAACATGATCCATCCTTGAACTGAAGATCTTCCATGTGACTGGATTGATGTCTTGACAACACCTTCATGAAGATCACCCCTTGCTGTTTATGGTGATGTTGTTGGTGATGCAAAGTTTGACCTGAGGTTCACACAAACCTCTACTGGAACATTCTCATATAGACACAGAAAACACTAATTCTTGAGTGTTATAACCTGTAGAGTTAGGATGCTCAGCTACAGAGTTGTCAAACCTTGTGGACAACACATGAGCAGGGCAGCAGTGTTCCTGAAGTAGTACGATTTAGTTTCAAAGCACATTTAGTGTTCTCATACAGGTGTTAAATGCATATAGGCAATGCACACAGAAAACACATGTACATTCTAATGTACTTTGAGACACAATAAAGATGAACCATAACCATTCTATCTGTGTCTGTAGGAGGATATATTTGAGAAAACATTTGTCAGTGCGTAACCACACCAAGGATAGAGTATCCCCCATACATGGAAAGGCATCACCCACATCACAGGAGTCCACCACTTGTTTGCCAGTGAGTGGACTCTGTGATGTATCCATGCAAACAGAAGATGGTGGCAGTGATGCACCAATGTGTTGTGGGAGTGAGAAAGAGGTGATACAGGGGACATACTTCCACAGTGAATACCTGTCCACAGTATCTGTACTGCTCAGTATAATCCATGTTCTGAGATTTTGCTCCACTTTGACATATCTCAGTACATGGGCTATATCAACTAACAAACAGACTAAGTGGACATGTGTTATCACTGGTGAAGTCTGTTACACCCTTAGGGAAACAGCAACTCAACTTACTGGAGACCCCAATGCTCACCCCAGGATATCAATGTGTGTGCTACACATTGAAATCCTAGGTTAAAAACATTGGCTTCCCCAGTAAGTCAGTTGCACAATGAGTGTGTGAATCCAAGACAATATGGATACACGTCCCATTTATCTGTCCTGCTTGTAATGTCCCTGCTAAGTCACAGAGCTGTTTGTCTGGTTATCCCATTAACCCACTGAGTGCAAGAGTGGTCCCCAACGCATTTCTTTGCAATGCGTTGCCTACCACTCTGTCACTCAAAGAGTTAAAACAACATATGATGTAGATGAACGTTCAGTGTTGTACCATATGTTGTGCTAAGGGGTATGTTTTGTTGTTCAAATTCAACACTATGTTATATGGCTCCAGGGATGTATTTCCAGTTGAATTTGTACAACGGTGTGTGTGTGTGTGTGTGTGTGAACCCATGCTGTAGCATCCCACAAACATTTCACCCAGGCAGAGGTTGTGTTCACTGCATTGTATGTCAATGCATTGGAGACAACCCTGCCACCCAATCCATAACTGAAGACACAACAGATCAGACTGGAATACAAAAAAAATGGTTTCTTTATTGAGGGGAAACTTAACAGGTTGGGCCTTTCATTTTTTCTTTTTTGGGTGGGGGACCTTAGCCTGGGTGCCAGAGGTGGATGCTCTTGTGGATCTCCTGGTAACCCTCTGCCCCCTAGGTGTTGCTTCAGGGGTAACACTGGAGGGGGTGGTGGTTGCAGTAGACCCCTCGGTGGAACGCAAGTTCTCCCACTCCATCCTCAGGTTCTCTCTGCGGTTGATCTCCCTTAACTCCACAAGGACCTGTGTCAACATGTCCATGAGACCAGTCCTGAGCTGGTGGAGTAGTGTGTTCCCCCTGGCCACCTCTGACTCCAGGGCTTGGATTCTGGTCTCTAATTGGGCAATATTCCTCCTGGATTGCCTCCTGCTCCTGGTGATGTTGCTGTCTGTACTTCTGCTCGACCGGAGTAGTCTTCTCTGAAGGGCCATACACTCCGCCTCCATCCCTGTGAGACGTGCGGTGCTGGAGGTGGATGTGCCCCGTGCTGGTCCCTGGTGCTGCTGTTTCCTCTGCTGCTGAGGGTGCTGTTTCCTTCTCTGCTGCTGAGGGTGCTGTTTCCTTCTCTGCTGCTGCTGCTGAGAGTGCTCTTTCCTCCTCTGCTGCTGCTAAGGGTGCTGTTTCCTCCTCTGCTGCTGTTGAGGGTGCTCTTTCCTCCTCTGCTGCTGCTGAGGGTGCTGTGGCTGCTGTTGAAGTGGCTGGTGCAGATGATGGGCATATGCCCACCACATCAAGTGATCCAGAGCTGCCCAAAGATGTGTGTGCTGGTGGAGGTGTGAAAATGTCCCTGCGTAGGGGGCGCTGGGGCTCACCAATCAGGCCCAGGTGTGGGTAGTCCAGTGGCCAAGGGTCATATGGTGGCCACTGATAGGTGCTGGGACCCCACCTGGGATCATACCTTGGGGCATGTTGTGGAGCCATCCAGGAGGGTGGGTTGCTCTGTGAAGAATATGGCCCATATTGGGTGGTGGCCACTGTCCCTGGCAGCCATTGTCTCCCTGGTGGTGGATATGTCCACCTCTCCTCCTGTGGCATCCAGCCACTGTACTGGGGAGGTGCAGCTTGGAGGGGTGCAGCCTGTGGTGGTGCAGCTTGAAGGCGTGGTGCAGCCTGGGGTGGTGCAGCCTGGGGTGGTGCAGCTTGAAGGGGTGGTGCAGCCTGTGGTGGTCCAGCTTGAAGGGGTGGTGCAGCCTGTGGTGGTCCAGCTTGAAGGGGTGCAGTAGGTGGTGGTGCAGCCTGTGTTGGAGGGGATGGTGATGGTGGGTAAGGTGACCACCGGCTGGTCCCCTCCTCTGTGTACTCCTCACTGGGGGGTGACATAGCCTCCTCCACTGTCTCCCCCTGGGCTTGACGGCCGTAAGCTGTGTGGAGGAAGAAGATGTTGTGATTAGTGACCTTAGCCATATGTTTGTGGAGACAGTTATACTTTGATATGTGTTGAAGAAAAATATATGTGTTAGGGTTAATCCCCCTGGGTAAACAAGGGTACTCCCACTGCTGAAAGGTGTTGTTTGAGTTATTACAGGTGAAGGTTTCATTTTCAGGTGCAATATCACAGTGTACAGAAATAGTACAGTGGGGCTGTTGCAACACCCTCCCATGTAGATATCTGGTCCCTGTACCAGAGCTGTCCATATGACTGTGTAGTAACAGCACCACTGTACAATTCCAGGCCACTGGGATATTGCCCCTGACATTTCCATGTCTAAGCTGTGATACCTTTTGAATCAACACACCTTTCAGCAGTAGGAATACCATTGTTTAACTGGGGGGGGGGGGTGAATCCAACAACATATATTTGTCTTCACAACTTGTAGGGATGGCTATCCCTCCAGGGGGATGGCAAAGGTTAAGTCCACCTTGATGTCAGATTGTAGACATTGTGAGAACAGATGTTGTTCTCTGTTAGTCCTATCCCTCCTACCCTCATGGTTGTTCAGATATTGCTCTATGTGACAGATGGAGATTTCAGTCATTTGTCCTCACGAGGGCTTTTCATCAGAGCCCAAATCGCCCCATTTAGAGAACAATACTTAATTGGAATGGTGTACAGGGTGTGCATGGTTTGCAAGCACACTCTGTGGACCATTCCAAAGAGGTATTTATCTCGAAATGTTGCAAATTTGGTTCTGCTGAAGAGCCTCCGTGTGGTCAAATGATGGATATCTCCACCTGTCACATAGAGCAATATCTGTATAACCATGAGTGTTGGAGGGATGGGACTTAGATGGAGACACATCTGTTAACGATGGCAATGATATGACATCATGATGACATTACCCATTGCTATCCCATTACAGTGACACACAAGTAGAAATGGTCATATATGTATGTGGATATGTACCCTTCATATGGATACAGTAATATCCTTCGAAGATGTGATGCCAGACAGCAGTTCATTAGGTGTGATTGCCTTACTGGCTATATATGTGCACCCATCCAACAAGACATTGTATTGATATGATGGATATGAACATACCTCGTATATATCCCATCTACGTAGAGTGTGATATACTATGTATACTATGGGATATGTAATTTCAAGTAAGAGCAAATGATTGCAGCCACAACACCAATGCCTATTTTTTCCAGTTTGAATTCTGTGAAATAGTTTTCGGCCTGTGTGTTGCACCTACAAGCATTTATTCTGTGGGACACTGTGATGTGTGACCTGATGCCCCCTTTTTGTGATTCAGTAAGCGGTGATGTAGAACTGATGAAGTGAACATGATGGTGACTTCTCCAGTGATCTCCTTTCCCCATTTCCAGTGTTTTCCATGGAGTCTGTACAATGGGACCCTATGAACTTGATTCTTGTTTTGGCATATTCTCCATAGACTAACACTGGTACTGGTGAAGTGAGGGTGTGTTAGGGTTACTTTGTGTCCACCATCTGTTTGTCATCGCTTAGTGAATGTCCCCTGTGTAGCATGTGATCGTTGGCCTATTGACATGTTTGTTGTCTGGTTAACCCCTTGAGTACCAGAGGGGTTGCCAATGCATTGTTGATCGATGCATTGATGATCCCTCTAGTACTCAAGGGGTTAGGGTGGGGGTGGGGACATGGGTGACATTGTGTGTAAACAGTGATGATCTATGACAATCGACATTTTGAACATGACGGTTTGTGTATTGTGTGTAATGAGCACAGCGACAGGAGGGTTGAAGTAGGACTTTGACAGGTTTGTCACAAGTTGGACCTTGCCATTTGTCCAGGTGTTGTGTCCTTTTTTTAACCCTCAGGGTGCTGTGTTGGTGCAGTTGTATGGCTGAGTGATGGACATGTGTTGAGGTGTGACTGTGTGTGCAGCTGGTGTTGGTTGCTTTAGTATGTTGTTCTGTAGTGTTGCACTTACCGGTAGTGTGGAGGCTCCTCTCATCGCCAGTGTCAGTTCCTCCAACGACCCCCTCGATCATGGTCGGGGACATGTTCTGCCGCACCATCTCCTCCCAGCCGCAGAATGTGATGGGCACAGATGGGCCACCTCCGGTGCCTCGGGCTTGCTTGGCCATGTCAGACATCTTGTTCTTGACCACCCTCCGGCAGTCCAGTCGCCCCATCTCGTCTTCACAGACTCCACGTCCCGCCTGCATGTAGCCACCGCATTCACCCGGCTGCATATCTGGTTCCAAGCTGCCTTCCTCCTCGCTGATTTGCCATAGGGTGGAGAAAACTCTGCCTCTCCAGGACAGGTTCCACGAGAGCAGTGTTCTCCTCCTCAGTATATCTGGGATCCCTGATCCTGCCCTCATCAGCTCTGGCATGGGAGGATTCAGAGCCGGAGTGCCCTGCCTGGTCTGACCCTGACTGTGTGGGGTGCTCTCCAGCAACTACCCCTCGTCCCACTGCAGGTTCTGTCCCTCTTCTTTGTGTGCCTGCACTTGTGGGCCAGGTCCCCCTCTGCCCTGTGGATCTCCCTCTCCCACCCCTGCTCTGCTGAGGGATACCCTCCTGAGCTTCCTCCTCCTCCACTACTCTCCCCATCCCTCTCTCCTGTCCTCCTCTCCTCGCCATCATTCACCCAGTCACACCCAGGCACTCCCACAGGCCCTCACAGACACACTCGATCCACTCACTCTCTGTCACACACTTTCACTCACAGATTCACACTGTCAAAATAAAAAGTAAAATGTGTGAGGTGTTATAAAATAAAAGGACTATGTGTATGTATGTGTTTGTATGTGTGTATGTAATATGTGCAAAGGTGTGCTATGTGTCGTGTTCTGTGCAATGCTCTCCTCTCTCCAAACTCCAAAACTCCTCTACCTCCAATGAACGCTCCTGTCTCCCTCTCTCTAATCACTATCCTCCGCTCCTGGGTCCTGATATCTGGCTCTGAAGAACTCAATAACAGACAGTGTGTGACGGTTATTTTTGGGTATATATAGGTGTATTTGAAGTTATTTGATACATTGGGGCTTTGTGATTGGATGTGTGTTTGAAGTTGTTTTTGCATCAGTCATGGTTGCTAGACAATGGCAGCCGTTATGTTAGATGTTGTTTTGAGCGCTGTTATCGTGTGATTTGGCAGCCCGTTGTGCATTAACGTGAGCGACAACGGGTTTTGTGTTACGTGTTTTGTGTGTGCCTACGCTCTATAGCTATTCTCGTAGAGTAGCTATTGAATCTGCCGTAACTCCTGTATTATTTGCGAGCGATGTGCCTTTTTCACTTAGCGGCTGGTTTAACGGCTGCCTTTTAATCTAGCCCATAGACCTTAGAATAGTGAGTAAAAACGTTTTCATTTGCATGGTATATCCTCCATATATGAAACAAATCCTCCTTCAAGATTTTTACAAAAGTCTTAGCTTGTTTAACCATATTTGTGTATGATTTGGCAGATGCAAATTTACTATAGTATATGTTTGATCCTTTATCGTACAAACTATGATAATGCATCAACCTTCCTCATTCAGATGTTTAAATTCTGTAACTACATCCACTTGATTTGAAAATATTATTGTAGCACCCTTTTTTTGATGTTCCATTGAAACAAGCAGAATCTGACCCACTTTATTATTCCACCATTTTAGGTTCTCTGTTTGCCTCCAATGGGTTTCCTGTATACAAGTTACATGAATCCTCTCTTTCTGTATTAGCTCAAGCACTTTCTGTCTTTTATATATATATGTTTACTGTCAAGAATCTAACCATATCCTGCCAACGAATGTCCTCCCCCTTCTCCCTCCCAGACAACCACTCGTAATCCTTAAACAAAACCTCGCATCATTGATATGTACATTACCACACAGACAACCAATAAATATCACAAAACATATAATGACCTTTCTCTGATGACCTTATCGGGACCTGGCCCTACCAGCCGCATTATTTGGGACAGGAGCATCAGTTCTATTGAAGTCACAGCTGGTGCTGGCTTCAAACCCAGATTACCATTTTGCAGAGAAAGAAAAAAATGGGGAGAAAAAAAACAAAAAAAACTACCTGTAACGTATCCTACCCGTCACTTGAGCCCTTGTCTGGCCATCTGACTGTTTAGCCAAAGACTATGGACATTTTGCACTGTTTGGACTCTGTTTTGGGCCCTGTCATATGAACTGGCCAGCCATTAGCTTAGATAACAGACTTATGTTCATAGACCTTGGTTAATGTATGTCGAACGCTCTAATTTACTGTATGTAGTATGTTCGAGTGTTTACTCATTCACCGACTATGGGTCGGAGGTTTCCAGTTTGAGAACCGACAACGAATCGAGCACGGGGATCCGATGGCAGTGAGTCGACGCCGGATTGGTCGAATCCCTGAGCAGGAGGTTTAAAGGTCTCCCGTAGACTTAACATGGGTAAAAGTAGGCGGCTTGGGGATTGGTCGACCAGCAGACTCACTGTACGATTTGATTGGCCAGGGTTGAAGCCGAATATTCAAACCAGTGCGTACATGCTTCAACCCCTGACCATTGTTCCTAGAATGTGTATTTCCGCCCCTCAAGTCTTTGTAACTTGTGTATGGAATCAATCAACCCTTTTTGTATTTAAAATGTAATCATGTCTGAGTCATTGTGTTTGTTAGGCCATTTGCTGTTGGCCTTTTGTCTACTACATTGTGACTGGATTATGCCCATATTGTATCTGGTTTCCCCATGAGTTTCAATGTGTTTGCTGTGTGTAAATATGTGTGGTTTGTGTCAATAAAGAGAGTTATGTTTGGAGCGAACAAGAGTCCTGTAGTTTTGTGTGTTCTTATGGTATTAAAGCGGCCACTCTGACACCCATCTGAGCCCAGGTTCCTGCATCGTTCGACCGTCTGTTGCCAGCATCCTGCTACCCAACTTCGGATGCTGTCAGGTGGCAACGTGGACTCTTCCCTGCTTCTGCAAGTCCCAGCAATCCTTGGATTCGAGCTGCGGAGTGCTCGAACTGCTTGGCGACCGATACCTTCGTTCCTGCTACACTTTACCTGTTTGTCGTAGCCCAGGAGTGGAGGCCTCACTCTCTACTGCCCGGTGTTCCAGTTCTGCGATGCTCGATGGCTCAGGAGCCCTGTCGACCCCTCCTCGATCCACATCCTTCGACGTAGAGTCGACCATACCGGGGTTCGACGCCACTTTGCGGCGACCACAGGACCGGTTATCTGCTCGACCGGTGCATCTGACGGCGCCAGTCTGGTGTCGAGAAGGAGAGACCCGGGAACGACGGCTGAAGGCGAATGTGGTCCCTTCCTGGCTTCCGTTACACTACCTCTTTTTCATGAATATACAGTAACATAATGCCATCTGTCTATAAACATCTTAAGGTGTAACTTCTCTGTTTTCCTCTCAAAAAGTTCTGTGACATTATATCTCCTATCCATTCCCTCAATATATCTACCTTTCTGAATACAAGCTTCCCTCCTCTCCCCCTCCAAACTCATTGACTATGTGGGGGAGGAGGAGAGAGGGCAGGGAGGAAGAAAAGAAGAAAGAAAACAAAATTTTGTGAACCGTCACTCTTACAATCTGTGCATAGTGTCAAGTTATATGTTGTGACATTTACTTTGACTAATTACTCACATAAATCATTGTCACACCCCCTCCATTCAGTCCTCATTAATTTCCTTATTGCTATTATATTACAATCAAATTACATTTGTGAATTCTTTTAACCCCTAAAATCATAGAGTGCGCTTATTTTATTTTTAACATCAGTATATTTCTACCTCAAACCCCCATTTCCCAGATTACCAATTCCATATTTGTTCCTTATTTACAAGAAAAAAAAAAAGAATTATGGACCTCCACACTTACAATCTGTGAGTAGTGTACATTTATATATCATAATACATATTTTAACTAATTATTCACATAAATTATCCTATGCCCCCCATTCGCTCTTCATTAATTTCTTAGATACTACTATATACATATCTATATTATAAACCTCTAAATATATTGCAGTCAAATTATATTTGTGAATTATTTTAACTCTTAATATCAAAAAGTGCACTTTTCTTATTTTTTTCCTTTCTTCCCCTTTATCATCAATCTATTTCCACCTCAAACCCCCTTTACTTCATTAATAATTCCAAAAATAAAAAAGAACACATTGTATTACTCTTAGTATATCACAGACTTTTCCTTAACGTATCCCACAGTACACCTTATCTTTTGTATCTTTAATGGCCTTTTATTTATGCCATTGATGGTTTTCCTTTCCTCCTGTACCCCATCCACCACTCACCTCTCTCTCTTACCTACAACTTAAACCAGTTTTTCTTCTTTCCTTACCCTTTACCTCTACAATATTTTCCCTTTAAACCTTCTCTTTTCCTTTACACTTTATTCTTGCCTCTATTCTTTCCCTTTGTCTCTCCAACCTCCTCTCTTTTGATGTGGAGATATGCGTGAGAGAGGAGGAGGCAGAAGAAGGAAACCACTTGCTATCTATGGCACTATCTTATCCAAAATGGCGGTCTGCAACATGTTTACACATATCCCTAGACATCGTGAAACACATTTTCTCACTTTTTTTTCATGACAAATTTGTCAGTTTAGAACCCCATTCCACCCCTTATCAGAACCCCCTTAGGACTTCAGGGAGGAGAGAGGAAAAAAAAAAGAAAGAAAAAAGAAAACATGCACCATATCTGTAACCCATTATATCATCTTTCTATTTTTTATCCATGTTTGGAGTTCAGACTGATTTTTAAATGAAAGCAATTTATTATCCCTGACTATATTCACAGAGACGGGAAAACTCCATCTGTATCTGATGTTGTTTTTCTGTGATATTTGCAGGGAGGGGGCAAAAGCATCTCTCTTCATTCTTGTTTGGTAGGACAGATCTTGAAATATTGCAATGTTATTGTATAAACTGTCTTTTAGGACTTTAGTTCTTTTAGCACTTAGTATTGCTTCTTTATACCTAAATGACAGAAAACTCACTATCACGTTACTTGGTAAGTCTGCCCTTAAAAGTTTTGGTTTATTGAGATGATGACTTTGTTCCATTGTACAATTTAACCCTTCATTATCTATCCCTAACTCTTTGAAATATTATTGAAGATAATCTTTTAGTTGCTCATCCTATATAATAATTCGCTAAGTTGTGTGTAACGCCCGACATGCGCAGTAGACACTGTTGCGCGTACGGCAGTCATGCGCAGTACAGACTGCCCGCGCCGCGGCTGATACAGAGCTGGGCGCTCCGAAGGAGCGTCCAGCTCTGTATCAGCAGTGGCGCGGGTAGTCTCTGCTGCACTTGACTGCCCCGCGACCGGCTGCCAGAGGCACTGTGGCCCGTGTAACAGGCTGTTCAACTAGTAGACAATATTTTCTGTGATGTTTCTAAAACTTAAATTACATCTTCTAGACCTGTCTTCCAGATCTTTCATTTTTAATTCTAGCTCCTCCATCCTTTTCATGTTTATATCAATTGTACATTTCATCTTTCCTTGTTGTTCTTCTGAAAGAGTCCACTTCTCTTCGATTACTGTAAGTCGGTTAGATATGGCCCCTATTTCCACCTTAATTTCCAATGAGTTTTTAATTATCTCTTGTTTCAGCGTAACTAGTTGAGCGTCTAAACAGTCTTTAATAAACTCTTGTAACACTGAATTATCCACACTCCCATCATTAATCATGGAGACCTCCTCTTGTGGAACATTTTTTTTGTTGGACTTGTTAGGCTTTGCTCACTTGTTTGTTTTGGGGAGAAGAAATTTGCTGTTGAGATTCTGTCTTTTTTCTCTTCCTTTCCCTTTTCTTTCTTTGCACTATTATTAACTTTAAGAGGCATTATTGTTTTTTCTTACTTCTTTTTTCCTCCTTTCTTTGCCCTCTCTCTCTTCCTTTCCTGTCCTTTAGCTGGCCTCTAGATAAACTTTTTTTCACTCCTCGATCTCCTTCTTCTTACCTCCTCACCCGGCCTATTCTTTCCCAGTGAAACTCTGAGAATGTTGCAACATCAATAATTGTTCTATCAAGTTAGGTACCATAGATTATATTTCCAACGGAGCACTATTCACGTTTGCCTCCTCAACAAACATAAATTAAGACTGATCACAGTCATATATATTATGATTTTACCAGCAACTGATGACACAGCAATTTTTTTTTAGAGTTTGACCCAGCATTCTCTTAGTCACCCTCCAGCCTGGCTCTGATAGACTACCCTCTCTGTGTATGACCCTTGACTGACTATTCGCATTGGTGCCGACCTGGCTTTGTCTGATTAACCGTTCTGGTGCCAACCTTGGATTGTCTGACTAATCCCTCTGGTGTGGACCTGCGGCTCTGGTAGACTACCTTCTTTGTGTATGACCCTTGGCCTGGCTGACTATCCGTTCTGGTTTAGACCTGCGGTTGAGTTGCGTTTCGCTCTCCCCTATTCCTGTTTGTCTGACTATCCACCTTGGTACACCTGCGGTCGTCCACTGCGCACCCAGCATACAAACGCTCCAGTGGAGACTTGGAGGGTATCCTGGTGGCTCTGGCAGTCTTCTCTTACTGCGGTGTTCAGGTCCGAACCTGTAGCACAGTACCTACCTCTGATTCTTGGCCTGTGCAGGTGCGGATCTGTAGTTACCTCTGATACTTGGCTTGTGCAGGTGCGGACCTGTAGTAGGGACTCAGGTGCGGACCTGAGTCGGTTCTCTCCGAGTTACTTAAGGGACTCGGTTTGTTCATTTACTGAAGAACGTTCCTTCCGGACATCTGCCTATTGTGTGTTGCTCTTGATTACTATTGTTCTGTACGTGTTCTCAATAAAGATTGTGTTACCTATTGTACTGGTCCTAGTCTCGTTACTGAAAGTCCGTGACGCCTCCTCTCATTTGTGGGGGAATACGGTCGATAACCAGAAGGCTTAGTGTTTTTGGATCCCTATTATCATGTATTTCAAACTGTTTGGATTAACTGTGTTCTGGATTTTTCTTGATAATGTTCCTCCTGTGTTTAGTATGTTTTTGCACATTTTTTTTCACTGTTCCTGACAAACAACACCTTTAATTTGACAACCCTCAGACCAAATTTCTTCCATTATTACTAGAGTTTTACATGAGCGATGAGCTTCCCCCCTTTTTTTCCCTAAATTCACAGAACAACTGTGGTTAGTTCTTGTAATACACAGGCGTAAGGCCTGCAGGAGAGAGTGCTGGGGATTGTTGAGTGGGGAGCGGAGCTCGGGGACGTTGACTGCTGGCAACAAGACCGTGCTGCGGCTGAGAGTGTGAAGAAGCGATCCGGATGGAACTGTCACCAGCAGTACAAGCTCTCCTGCAGGGGAGAGCGCAGGCTTGAGAGCGAGGAATGGGGTTCAGAGCTAGAGTTCGGGGGCTAAGTAGCGTAGCTCTCCTGACGAGGAACAGAGAACAGAAGATAGGTAGACAAAGTCTATAGGATACCAGACTGATCGGTCAGCGACAGGTTAGGCTGGCCAGAGAAAGGTCTAATGGAAGCCAGAGGTCATACACAGGTACACTGGTGGTTAATATCGGCAGGCAGTAGAATAGTCAGATGGAAGCCAGAGGTCATACACAGGTAATCTGGAAGCTGATATCGGCAGGCAGTAGAATGGTCAAATGGAAGCCAGAGGTCATACACAGGAACACTGGTGGTTAATATTGGCAGGCAGTAGAATAGTCAGATGGAAGCCAGAGGTCATACACAGGTAATCTGGAAGCTGATATCGGCAGGCAGTAGAATGGTCAAAGGAAGCCAGAGATCATACACAGGAAGGCTGCAGGAGAAAGAAGGGAGAGCTAGGGTAAGACACAGGCTAGGCTTGACAAGGCTAGGAGCTATAGTGCCAAGGACCAAACACAGGGACAGGAGAAACACTGAAAGTGCACAGCTCCCATGGAGTGCCGCCCTGATATAGGTGCCGGATGACAACGTCACCAGAAGAAACGACGCGTGGAGGAAAAATAAGGAAGTGCGGGCCGACGCTCCGTCAGTCCGGAGCGAACGGGATCAGAGACAGACTGCACGCCGCCTAGTGCATGTGACAGAGGCAAAAAGCCTCCGACGAAGAGCGGAGAAGGCCGCACTGGACGGAGCAGGTAGGGAGAGACTGAAAAGGAGTGACAGTTCTCCAAGATGTTTGGAACAACCTACCTGCCAAGTTCCTTAAAAAACGGTGTGCATGTGTACCTAGAATAATTGACGCTGTTTTGAAGACAAAGGGTGGTCACATTTGATTTAGATTCTTCTTCTGTTCGCTCACTTTGCATTTTGTTAACTGATAAAAATAAATTAACATGTCTATTTTTGAAAGCATTCTTACGTTACAGCATTTTTTCACATCTGCCCAAATCTTTTGTTCAGTACTGTATAAGGAGATACAGGGACTGGTTCAGCCAGATCTGCAGTAGTTGTAGGTGGTATATATTCTGACTGAACACTCCTCCCTGTAACCCTTCAGGAAATGGATAGTAGATTCTGCAATACATGTACGGAATTTTATTTTGCTTCACATTTGGTGCGGTGACTTCCTTGAAAGAATATCTGCCCCCTGTGCCTATGTATGGTGTCTGCGAGTGGAGCCATTACTTATGTGCAACTAATTAAAGGGAGATGGAGAAGAGAAGTGCCAGCTGCTGAACATCATAATTGGAGAACAGATAAGATTATACCTGAGAGGGAGTTGTATGCTTTTACCATTTGGGATCCTGTAAGTGTTTTTAATCATTGCGTGGCTACTTTTAGATGGTGCTCTTTGTGCTTTTCTTTTAGATGTGTGTGTGATTACCACTCTACTTAAGGTCTACAGATTCCAATAGAACAATATTTACCCAAAAAAGCCCTCAAACCTGGATAACCCTCTTGAATGGACTTCCTGTTCAGATCCAGTCTGACAAAGCCATAGCAGTAGCTTACATCAACCATCAAGGGGCCACAAGGAGAAAAACCTCCTTGGTAGAAGTAACATAGATATTATTATGGACAGTGCTATCAGCTGTTTACATTCCAGGAGCTTGCTTGGCCTATGTCTATTTGAAATCAAGGTAATAATACTAGCCCCATGTGGCTTTTAGTGGAGGGTGGAAAAGATATAGCTGCGGTCTTTTTCAGTCTCCACCCACTCACTGCAAGCTAACACTGTTTGAAAGTAAGTGAATCTAATCATAAAGATAGAAATTGTGTTTTTTTATGTTTTTAACCAGGTGCTTTTAAATCCTACTAATTTCCTCACAAGAATTCATCAGGGGAAATTTTAAAACTTAGATAGATTGTAATGGATATCGGATAGGACTCACTTTAAATGGAGTACCTTGTAAGCAAGCTTAAACATAAAGAAAGAAACAACCAGGAGAGCACTGATAGTCCATATTTGTTGTGATTTAAGCTAACAGCTTATAACTTGAGATCCGCATTAGATTCACTTACTTGGATAATTTTGGAATGGTCACATTATTCCATCCACTGGTCTGAAAGCTCGTGGAGAATATTATCAGGGTCCTCCCCTCTTGGACCAACGGATCTATAGTCCAACGTCTTGTTTGTTGTATATGTACACTCAGGCAGACCACGGATAATAGCAAGTACAGAAAATACTTTATTGTAAAGTTATAGTTAAAAACAGGTATATGACAAAGTTAAAATAACAAAATTAATCCTCAGCTCGTTTCATGGTTGGTCTGACCATTTCCTCAGAAGGCTATCGAGTGGTCTGCACAAATTTCTAAACCACGAATTTGGAATATCAGCGCTCTCCTGGTTGTTTCTTTCTTTGTATTTTCTCAAGTTAACCTTTTGGGGGAAGATCGTGATTTGGAGGATTGAGCAGTATATGTGGATAAACTGTGCGGAGGCAGTATATATCCTCCACAAGCAATCTCTGCTACTAATGTTCTATGATAACATTCATTAAATGTCAGTACAAGATCTGCTATCATATTTGACTAACATTTGGTTATTTAATCTACACTATATATTGCTCCTCCTTTTTCTTTCTTTTTACAGTTTAAGCTTAAACATACTTTGACCAAATTATGCAACAAAACCCTAATTTTTTCAAAATCTGTTAACACAGTGGTTGTTACGGTTGGCAAGCAGAACCAGGAGTCATACGGTATAGTTAATATAAGCTTTATTATGAGAATAGTACAATAATGCAATATAATATATACACACAGTGGGTGATCGAAAAGGCGAGTACTGTGTCAGGAATAGCAGTCTCCCAATATCACCACCACACTGTCCGAAACTAGGCCTCAGCCTGCTGGAGTCTCACGGTACGGTAACGCCCAAGAGTGATACTGACTCAGCTTGCAGTCAGTAGCTGGGAGTCTGATAGCCCCAGGTCAAAACTAGGAAGGATGTCTGAATAACGGAACCAACCCTAGGAGCGAACAGACAGGGCCTTCTAGTAAGCACCAGATAGGATAGTCAGACGAGAAACAGAGGGTTTTGGAAAAACACAGTTTTATTAGCACGCACAGAATAATAGTAACCCTCGCAGGTTCAGCATACAAATGAATATAAAACTAACACAGGACAGGTTACAAAGATAAGATTAACCAACACAGGTCCAGTATGTAAGAGCAATATACAATACTGACACAGGTCAGGTACAGTTCGTATGATACAGTGTGAATATGGCAGAATGATACCATTAGGCCAGGTACAGTGGATAGGCCCTAATAGTGGAAGGCCCACAGTATACTGTCTATGCAGAGAGTGACAATAGTGACTGTAATCACAGAGGAGCAAGTGAAGCCAGGATATGCGACTGGCGACTGGGCACCAGAGGAAGGCGGCAACCAGCGGTATCGTAAACGCCAACCTGGGACTGCAATGTTTTGTAACCCAAGTGCACAGCACCGGATGGTGCAGCTTAACACCAAACTGAGACAGCAATGGATAATGGCCCAAGTGCACAGCACCGGATGGTGCAGCTTAACGCCCAACTGAGACAGCAATGGATAATGGCCCAAGTGCACAGCACCGTAAGGAGCAACATAAAGCCAAACTGAGACTATCATGGATATAGATACAAGTTCACTGCACCGCCCCGCAAGGGGTTAATGAACGATCCGGTCTGAGGCAACTGCTAGTTGTAAAAATAGCCTGAGGCACCCAACAGTAACCCAATGTAACGGTTTGTTCGACACACAGACACAGTGGTTTAGGATAAAACACAGTTTTATTGAAATCACAATAAAATAAGAACCCTCACAGGTCCTGTAGTATACAGGCAGTATAATACAGACACACGATAGGTTATATATACATATGCCTACACAGGTCCAGTATAACCATAAAGTCCATAGCAGTCTATAACTGACACAGGTCAGGCAGAATATGTTGGATTCCCAGGACAAAGGTACTGCATGGGTTAAAGGTCTTCAAGAAGTGTAAACAGTCCCATGTGTTGAGAGTTCTGTGATAGAGCTCTTTCCATATAGAGAGCTTCAGGATAAGTAACGCCCAGGAACAGGTTAGCAGAACAAACGTGAACTGCCAGAGTACTATCAGCAATTGAGTAACGTAGGAGCAGTAACTGAGACAAGGCCAATGGCACACTGCCGTAGCAGTAACGGAGGCAGACACTTGCACTCTGCAGGAGCAGTAACGGAGACTAGGCCAATGGCACACTGCTGTAGCAGTAATGGAGGCAGACACTTGCACTCTGCAGGAGCAGTAACGGAGACAAGGCCAATGGCACACTGCCGTAGCAGTAACGGAGGAAGGCTCTTGCACTCTGCAGGAGCAGTAACGGAGACTAAACCAATGGCACACTGGCGTAGCAGTAACTGAGGCAGACACTTGCACTCTGCAGAAGCAGTAATGGAGACTAGACCAATGGCACACTGCCGTAGCAGTAACGGAGGCAGACACTTGCACTCTGCAGGAGCAATAACGGAGACTAGGCCAATGGTACACTGCCGTAGCAGTACGGAAACTGACTCTCGCACTCTGCTGAACCAGAAATGGGGTCTGGATTGCCTGTAGAATCAGAATGTCGCCAAGGCGACAATAGGCCGTCAGATCAGGAAAGCCAACCAAGCAGGGTCGAATCACGGAGCAGGAACGTCAGCCAAACCTGGTCAAATCACGAAGCAGGAACGTCAGTTAAGCCAGGTCGGTACACAGGAGCAGGAACGTCAGCCAAGCCGGGTCGGTACACAGGAGCAGGAACGTCAGCCAAGCAGGGTCGGTACACAAGAGCAGGCGCAGAAGAATAGTCAGGTAATCCGGGTTGGTACACAGAAGCAGGAGACAAGATGCAGAGTAGTCAGACAGGCCAAGTCGGTACACTGGGAATCACTGAGCAGAAACGAGCACTGGTACAGGAACACCACGAAAGGGCACCGGATGGGTGCTGGAGCCCAGTATATAAAGGCCATAATGGGTGGGACAAACACAGGACAACCAATGGGAGCACAAACAGTGTAGACTGACAGGAAAACAATAACAAGGGGAGCACGGGCACTGTGATACCCAACCTCAGGGACAGCAGTGAACAGACCATGTGACCGTGGTGCAACCGGAAAACTTTACCAGAGTGGGAGTGAATAGGCACTATGGAGAGGATGGTCACGGATAGGACTATCTGCACAGTAACCGAGGCAACCGGAGGTCTGGCATAGACCACAAGAGAGCGTGTGTGTAACTCTGGCCTCACAGCAGGAGCAGGACGTCCACCAAGCTGGAACAGTACACGGAACAGGAACTTCAGCCAAACTGGGTCGGTACACGGAGCAGGAACGTCAGCCAATCCGGGACGGTACACGGAGCAGGAACGTCAGCCAATCTGGGTCGGTACACAGAGCAGGAACGTAATCAGGGAGAATAGTCAGGCAGTCCGGGTCATACACGGATATCATACGAAAATAACGGAACAAGTGCTAGGCAACGGAGACACCACGAAAGGGCAGCACATAAGTGACATCACTGAGTATTTAAAGGCTGTCACTGGGAGGAGCAAAACATTGTAGCCAATAAAAGGTATCAGGAAGTAACATGTGTCAGAATGTCGCCCGTATAGCACGGGCACCATGATAGATATCCACTGAAGCGATGGAATGCTGGATGTGCAGTGGACAGAGCCCCAGGTCAACACCAGAGTGGGTAGTCAGACAAGCCTAGGTCATACAGAGAGCGGGTAGTCAGCCAGAGCCACTGGTTTGCACCAGAAAGGATATCTGAGCCAAATCGGAACGCACAAGGAGAATAGTCAGACAGAGCCATAGATCAACACCAGAATGGATGGTCAGACAAGCCGGATCATACACAGGAATCAGGAATACTAGATAATGAACTGCTCAGAACAACAACGTAAGGGTAACTGATACACAGGCCCATAGAGGTTTATAAAGGTGTAGGAGAAGGCGGGACCAATTAGGTCCCCCAGGCTGGGCCTATAACAGGCGTCCAGGCAAGTGCCTGATTCAATGCTGCCAGTAACCAGGAACCTATAACGGTGCCCGTGCTCTTTTTGCGACTTTCTGTCAGTCTACACTCCTGCTCTACTCCTATTGGCTATACTGTGCTTGTCCCGCCCAGTATGGCCTTTAAATACTGGGTTCTGGAACCTCTCCGGTGCCCTTTCGTGGTGTTCCAGTACCAGCGCTTGTTCCTGATCTCAGTTGTTCTCAGTGTATCGACCCGGCCTGCCTGACTACTCTGCATCTCGTCTCCTTCCTGTGAACCGACCCGGACTGCCTGACCATTCTGATTCTCCTGCTCCTGTGTACCGACCCGGCTTGGCTGACGTTCCTGCTCCGTGTACCGACCCGGCTTGGTTGACGTTCCTGCTCTCCCGTACTGACCAGCTTGGCTGACGTTCGTGCACCGTGTACCGACTTGGATTGGCTGACGTTCCTGCTCCTGTGTACCGACCCAGCTTGGCTGACGTTCCTCCTCCTGTGTACTGACCCGGCTTGGTTGACGTTCCTGCTCCCATGTACCGACCGGCTTGGCTGACGTTCCTGCACCGTGTACCGACTTGGATTGGCTGACGTTCCTGCTCCGATTGCACCAGCCCGGCCTCCGGTTGAGGGTGGTGATCCTTTCTCGCTGTCTGTGACAGCTGTGCAGTTTTGGTCTCGGTTGCCTCTGTGTCGCCTCGGCGACATTCCTATTGGCTTGTCATTCTAGACGCTCCAGGTTGGTTGCCACCTCAGGGCGAGTTGCTCAGTTGCTCATTCCGTTACGGTCACGGCAGTGCTCAGTTGCTCAGTCTCCATTACTGCCACGGCAGTCTCCAGTCGCTTAGTCTCCGTTACTGCTACGGCAGATTGCAAGTGGCCTAGTCTCCATTTACTGCTACAGCAGAGTGCAAGTGGCCTAGTCTCCGTTACTGCTACGGCAGAGTGCAAGTGGCCTAGCCTCCGTTTACTGCTATGGCAGAGTGCAAGTGGCCTAGTCTCCGTTTACTGCTACGGCAGAGTGCAAGTGGCCTAGTCTCCGTTACTGCTACGGCAGAGTGCAAGTGGCCTAGCCTCTGTTTACTGCTACGGCAGAGTGCAAATGGCTTAGTCTCCGTTTACTGCTATGGCAGAGTACAAGTTGCCTGGTCTCCGTTACTGCTACGGCAGTGTCCACGTCTCTCAGTCTCCGTTACTGCTACGGCAGTGATCACGTGGCCTAGTCTCCATTACTGCTCCGGCAGTGCTCTATGTTGCTCAGCTCCGTTACTGCTCAGGCAGTTCACCATTGCTAACCTATTACTGGGCATTACTCGTATATAAGCTCTCTATCCAAGGTGAGCTTCTTAACAGGCCTAACCTCACATGGGACTGTTTACACTTGCTGAAGGCCATTAACCCATGCAGTACTGATACACTGGGACTCTTTCAAGTTCTGCCTGACCTGTGTCAGTATATCGTGTTATGGACTCTATATTTATACTGGACCTGTGTGGGCATATGTAAATGTAACCTGTCTTGTGTCTGTATTATACTGAGAATATACTACAGGACCTGTGAGGGTTACTGTATTTCTAATTGCTTAATTAAACTGTGTTTTATCCAAACCTACTGTGTCTGGGTGTCAAACAAACCGTTACAGTACGACAGGGCCATGACCTCAGACAGTAAAGGTGAGGGAAGTACACAGAACATCTATTGAGGGATGGATGTACATGAGCAGCGTTTGGACCAGTTGTCACTGGCCATACAAACTATTCTTGAGCGCACGGCGCATCTCGATAAACCAGTTCAGAGTCCGGTGGTCCCCTCAGTTTCAACACCGGAGACTCAATCCATGACATCTGTGGCCTCAGTTAAAGGGTTAAGCGCTTCTGCTCTGTTACTGCTCAGATACGATGGCGAACCCACCCTGTGCAGGGGGTTTATTAATCAGTTTGAAATTTTTCTGGAACTAACCCCTCACGCCTTTCCTAATGACCGCAGTAAGGTGGGGTTCATGATATCTCTATTGACGGGCAGAGCCCTGGCGTGGGCCAACCCCCTGTGGGAGAATGCTAAACCGTGTACCAGGAACTTCAGGGAGTTTGTGCGTACCTTTCGGAGAGTATTTGAAGTTCCTGGTAGAGCTGCCTCTGCTGCCAAACGATTGATGGAGATACAACAGGGCAATCGTAGTGTGGGCGATTATGCCACAGAATTCCGTACATTGGCGGCAGAGGTAGGTTGGAACAACGAAGCGCTGGTGGCAGCTTTTGCTCAGGGACTTGCTGACCGTATTAAGGATGAGACTGCAGCTAGAGAAGTGCCTAGTAATTTGGACGAATACATTGATTTCGCTATTCTGATTGATTCTCGTATTCGTGAGAGACTTATGGCTAAAGACCGCAGGCTACGGCCCAGGAACAGTGGGCAAAACAGCTTTTTGATCCCACCCATGCCTCCCTCGCCTCCCATGCCTCCTGAACGTACACAGGAGACCTGTGAACCAATGCAGCTTGGGTTCACCAAACTGTCTAAGGAATAACGGGCACACCGCAGGAGGCAGGGGTTATGTCTGTACTGTGGCAAGGCTGGGCACCTATTACGTACCTGTCCTGTATGTCCGTGAAATGAACGCACCTAGGGTACCTTGGGGGACAGGCCCTAGGTGGTGTTCAGTCCTTAGACCCTATTATGCAGAATCCCACGATCCAGGTGGCATTTTCATGGGCAGAATATTCGGTGGAGGTTCTGGCCCTGGTTGATTCCGGAGCGGGCGGATACTTCATGGACAGTTCATTTGCTGCGTTACATCAGATTCCGTTGGTCAAGAGGGAATCTCCCTTAGCCATTGAGACCATTGATGGCAGACCGTTAGAACCGGCTCAGATAACTATGGAAACTATTCCGCTATCTATGACTATTGGAGCTCTCCACACGGAGGAACAGCAGTTTCAGATTATCCATTCTCCTCATCATGCGGACATTCTGAGGTTTCCATGGTTACATTTGCATAATCCCCAGTTTGACTGGCAGACTTGTGAGATCACGTCTTGGTCTGAGTACTGTATGGAGCATTGTGTGACTCATCCAATTAAGATTTTGTGTACCTCTCCCTCCGTGCCAGCCGAATATCACCAATTCAGTGACGTTTTTAGTAAGGGAGAGGCTAGCACTTTGCCCCAGCATAGGGTGATTGCGCTATTGATTTGCCTCCTGGCGCTGTGCCTCCTAGGGGCCGCACGTACCCGCTGTTGTGCGAGGAGAATCAGGCCATGGAGGAATATATTGACGATGCCGTTAAAAGAGGGATTATTAGAAAATCTACCTCGCCTGCTGGAGCTGGTTTCTTTTTTGTTAAAAAGAAGAATGGCGAGTTGAGGCCTTGTATTGATTATCGGGGACTGAATAAACTAATGTCCAAGAATGCCTACCCCATACCACTCATTACCTAACTATTTGACAGGTTAAAAGGTTCTTCCATTTTCACTAAATTAGATCTACAGGCTGTCTATAACCTGATCAGAAAAAGAGCTGGGGACGAGTGGAAAATGGCATTTAATACCAGATCGGGGCATTATGAATATCTAGTCATGCTGTTTGGCCTTTGTAACGCACCCGCTGTATGTCAAGAATTTATTAATGATATCCTCCGTGATATGCTACAGTCCTGCGTAGTAGTCTACCTAGATGGCATACTCATACACTCGGCTAGCCTGTCTCAACACATCAAGGATGTGTCAAAGGTCTTGCTTCGATTACGCAAGAATAAACTATTTTGTAAAATGGAGAAATGCGAGTTCCGTAGGTCCATGGTGCCTTTTTTGGGTTTTGTGATTTCTAAGGATGGTATTGCTATGGACCAGGAGAAACTCGCAGCGGTATTGCAATGGCCACGACCCAAAGGGTTAAAAGCTATTCAGCGTCTTCTTGGGTTTGCTAATTATTACAGGAAGTTTATCCGGAACTTTTCCACTATTGTTAAACCTCTGTCTGACCTTACGCACAAGGGTGCTAACCCATCCCAATGGTCTGAGGCAGCTGATCATGCTTTTGAGACATTAAAGTATGCTTTCGCATCTGCTCCTGTACTGTCCCACCCCAACCCTTCCCTTCCATTCACGTTGGAGGTTGATGCCTCTGAAAATGGGGTAGGGGCAATACTGTCTCAGCGTCCGGTTGCCGGGGGTACTCTGAGACCATGTGGGTTCTTCTCAAAAAAACTGTCTAGTGCCCAGAGTCACTATGAAATTGGGGACAGAGAACTCCTGGCTATCATTCTCGCCCTGAAAGAATGGCGTCACCTGCTGGAGGGTACAAGATTCTAACTGAACACAAAAATTTGACTTATCTCTCGGAAGCTAAAAGATTGTCCTCACATCAGGCCAGATGGGCCCTGTTTCTATCTCGTTTTAACTTTATCGTATCCTACTTGCCAGTCTCAAAAAATGTTAGGGCTGATGCCCTGTCTAGGCAATTTGGGCCAGAGATGGAGTACCCATCATTCAGCCTGATTGCATCCTGGCTACCCTACGTACTAGCATCACTTCGCCACTGGGGGAGGAGATTCTGGCTACCCAGGCTACGGCACCCCCAGATACCCCAGTGGGCAAGTGTTTTGTGGAGGAGCCATTTTGTACCTGCTTGCTTGAAACATACCATTCATCTAAGGCTGCTGGGCATATTGGGAGGGATCAATTAATTTGGTCTCTCTCACAATTATTTTGGTGGCCCTCCCTACGGGCTGACTGCTCCGCATTTACGGCAGCCTGTACCACCTGTGCTCGTGCCAAAACCCCTAGACACCTCCCAGTGGGCTTACTCCAACCAGTACCGAATGGTAAACGACCTTGGTCCCACGTATCCATTGATTTCTTGGGAGAATTGCCTGTGTCCAGGGGTTATTCTTTCATACTTATGGTGGTTGATAGAGTCTCTAAGATGGCTTACTTCTTCCCCTTCCTGGCCTTCCCTCAGCCCAGGAGCTGGCAGTTGTCTTTGCTAAAGAGGTATTCTGGTTGCATGGGGTACCGAGGGTTCTGGTGTCTGACCATGGAAGCCAATTTGTATCCAGATTTTGGAGAGCATTTTGTAACCAGATGGGCATTCAGCTCTCCTTTTCATCTGCCTACCATCCCCAGACCAATGGAGTCGCTGAGCGTGCCAATCAAGGATTGGAGCAGTTCCTGCTCTGTTTTGTTACCGATCATCACAATAATTGGGCAGACCTGTTGCCATGGGCAGAGTTTGCCAGGAACTGTGCGGTTAATTCATCGTCTGGGAGCTCCCCATTTCTCATCAACTACGGCTTTCAGCCATGTTTGCTCCCGGACTCATTCCAGTTGCAGCAGATTCCAGCTCTGGACGAGCACATCGAGCAACTCCGCTCCACTTGGGCACAGGTTCAGAGGGCCCTCAGTCAGTCGTTCCAGCATCATCAGCGCCACGCTAACCATAGACGGCTGCCAGCGGTCTCCTTTCAGGTTGGGGACAGGGTATGGCTTTCCTCCAGAAACCTCAATTTGCAAGTTCCGTGTAATAAGTTGGCTCCCCGGTTCATTGGTCCCTTCAGGGTGATCCGCAAAGTTAACCCTGTTTCGTATGCCTTGGATCTCCCAGCGTCTATGCGCATTCACAATGTGTTCCATGTATCCTTGCTGAAACCTCTGGTATGCAACCACTACACTACCACTCCTGTGTTCCCCGGTCCTGTGGAGGTTCAGGGTCAGGAGGAGTATGAGGTCCAAAGCATAATTGATTCACGCAGATTTAGAGAAAAATTGCAATATTTGGTCCATTGGAAGGGCTATGGCCCTGAAGAACGTTCCTGTGTTGATCAGAATGATCTTCATGCTCCTAGATTGCTGCACAATTTTCACTCTAAATATCCACAGAAACCAGGTCCCTCTTCTAGGAGAGGGGGTCTTTGAGAGGGGGGTACTATCACAGTGCCCGTGATCTTTTTGCAACATTCTGTCAGTCTACACTCCTGCTCTACTCCTATTGGCTATACTGTGCTTGTCCCGCCCAGTATGGCCTTTAAATACTGGGTTCTGGCACCTCTCAGGTGCCCTTTCGTGGTGTTCCAGTACCAGTGCTTGTTCCTGATCTCAGTTGTTCACAGTGTATCGACCCGGCCTGCCTGACTACTCTGCATCTCGTCTCCTGCCTGTGAACCGACCCGGACTGCCTGACCATTCTGCTTCTCCTGCTTCTGTGTACTGACCTGGCTTGGCTGATGTTCCTGCTCCTGTGTACCGACCCAGCTTGGCTGACGTTCCTCCTCCTGTGTACTGACCCGGCTTGGTTGACGTTCCTGCTCCCATGTACCGACCGGCTTGGCTGACGTTCCTGCACCGTGTACCGACTTGGATTGGCTGACGTTCCTGCTCCGATTGCACCAGCCCGGCCTCCGGTTGAGGGTGGTGATCCTTTCTCGCTGTCTGTGACAGCTGTGCAGTTTTGGTCTCGGTTGCCTCTGTGCCGCCTCGGCAACATTCCTATTGGCTTGTCATTCTAGATGCTCCCGGTTGGTTGCCACCTCAGGGAGAGTTGCTCAGTTGCTCATTCCGTTACTGTCACGGCAGTGCTCAGTTGCTCAGTCTCCATTACTGCCACGGCAGTCTCCAGTCGCTTAGTCTCCGTTACTGCTATGGCAGATTGCAAGTGGCCTAGTCTCCATTTACTGCTACAGCAGAGTGCAAGTGGCCTAGTCTCCGTTACTGCTACGGCAGAGTGCAAGTGGCCTAGCCTCCGTTTACTGCTATGGCAGAGTACAAGTTGCCTGGTCTCCGTTACTGCTACGGCAGTGTCCACATACCTCAGTCTCCGTTACTGCTACAGCAGTGATCACGTGGCCTAGTCTCCGTTACTGCTCCAGCAGTACTCTATGTTGCTCAGCCTCCGTTACTGCTCAGGTAGTTCACCATTGTCTGCTAACCTATTACTGAGCGTTACTCGTATAAAATGCTCTCTATCCTAGGTGAGCTTCTTAACAGGCCTAACCTCACATGGGACTGTTTACACTTGCTGAAGGCCATTAAGCCATGCAGTACCGATACACTGTGACTCATTCAAGTTCTGCCTGACCTGTGTCAGTATATTGTGTTATGGACTCTATATTTATACTGGACCTGTGTGGGCATATGTAAATGTAACCTGTCTTGTGTCTGTATTATACTGAGAATATACTACAGGACCTGTGAGGGTTATTGTATTTCTAATTGCTTAATAAAACTGTGTTTTATCCAAACCTACTGTGTCTGGGTGTCAAACAAACCATTACAGAACCAGACTAGGCCGCAGACAGAGGAATGCTGCTAGTGAAGTAGGAGCGTCCGTCCAGAACCCTACTCCTGGCTGAACGGTGCAGGCCGAGGTAAGGCACTGTAACAGTACCCCCCCTCTCAAAGCCCCCTCCTCTGCGGACAGGGTCGGGACTTCGTAGGAAATAGAGCATGGAATCTGCGCACCAAGACAGGAGCGTGGACATCATCAGCTGGAATCCAGGAGCGCTCCTCTGGACCATATCCCTTCCAATGAATAAAATATTGTAAGCACCCTCATACTACACGGGAGTCCAGAATATTTTGAACCTCATATTCCTCGTGATCTGCAACTATCACGAGAGCAGGACAGACAAGAGCGGAGGTATACCAGTTGCAGACCAAGGGCTTTAACAGGGAAACGTGAAAGACATTATGTATCCACATACTGGCAGTCAGTTACAACGTATAAGCCACCGGGTTGATCTTGCGCAACACCTTGAAGGGACCAACAAATAGAGGAGCCAGTTTATTGCATGGGACCTGGAGGTGCAAATTACGGGACGACAACCACACTCTATCTCCAACCTGGAAGGTCGGTACTGGCAGATGTCTACGGTCAGCCTGCCTTTTTTGTCGCTGCACTGAACCACGTAGGGTATGCTTTATCCGAACCCATGAGGAACGGAGTGCCTGCAAATGCTCATCCAGAGCTGGAATAGCTTGTGCACGGAAGGTTTCAGGAAGAACAGAGGATTGGAACCCATAATTAATCAAGAAAGGGGAACTCTGAGTGGAAGAGTTCACCGCACAATTTCTGGCAAACTCCGCCCAGGGCAACAGGGTAGCCCAGTTGTCGTGGTGGTCAGACACATAGCAGCAGAGAAATTGCTCTATGGCTTGGTTCGACCTTTCTGCTGCACTGTTGGATTGCAGATGGTAAGCGGAGGAGAATGCCAATTGAATTCCCATTTGCGCACAGAAACACCTCCAGAAGCGGGACACAAACTGGCTTCCTCTGTCAGACATGATCACCTTTGGGATACCATGGAGTCGGAACACCTCCTTTGCGAATACCACCGCCAATTCCTGCGCGGATGGCAAGCCCTTGAGTGGCACAAAGTGAGCCATCTTTGAGAATTTGTCCACAATCATAAGTATTGCAGTAAAGCCCATGGACCTAGGAAGGTCGACCATAAAATCAATGGATAAATGAGACCAGGGGCATTCCCAGTTGGCCACAGGCTGGAGTAATCCTACTGGCAGATGTCGGGGAGACTTATTTTGAGCACACGTGGTGCAGGCAGCGGTAAAGGTGGCACAATCAGAGTGGAGGCTCGGCCACCAAAACAGTCTAGACAAGGACCAGATTAACTGGTCGCGCCCAATATGGCCAGCGATTTTGGAAGCATGGTATGTCTCCAGGATTTTAATGCAGAATTGAGCCGGTACAAAACATCTCCCACTTGGAGTCTCTGCTGGGGCAGATGCTTGGGAGACCAGTATCTCCAGTCCCAGAGGAGAGGTAATACAGGTACAAATCGTGGCCAGAATGCGATCAGCAGGAATGATTGGAGCGGGGGGAACCTCCTCCTTGGATCTACTACAAAATTGGCATGACAGGGCTTCAGCCTTAACATTTTTTGAGCCTGGAAGGTAGGAGACCACGAAATTAAACCTGGATAGGAATAATGCCCATCTGGCCTGCCAGGAGGACAGCCGCTGGGCTTCAGACAAGTATGCCAATTCTCATGGTCCGTAAGAATCAAAATGGGGGAACTGGTACCCCCCAACAGATGACGCCACTCTTTCAATGCCAAAATTATAGCCAGCAACTCCCTGTCATCAATCTGATAAACCCTTTCCGCCTTAGATAGTTTTTTCGAGAAGTAGCCACAAGGGCACAAAGCCTCTCCAGGAGCTGACCTTTGAGAGAGAAGGGCACCAACTCCAATCTCTGACGCATCAACCTCCAGGGTAAAGGGCAGGGCGGGATTGGGATGTACCAGGATTGGAGCTGCGGAAAATGCTGCTTTGAGATTGTCAAAGGCAGAAAGTGCATCAGAAGACCACTCTAACACTTTGGCTCCTTTCCACATCATGTCAGTGATGGGTTTTACAATGGTCGAGAAATTGTTTATAAATTTACGGTAATAATTTGCAAAGCCCAGAAATCTTTGAATTGCCTTCAGTCCATCTGGACAAGGCCACTGAACCACAGCAGACAGTTTTTTGGGGTCCATCGCGAACCCAGATGCGGAGATAACATACCCAAGAAAGGTAACTTGGGTCTTGTGAAACTCACACTTTTCCAACTTGCAGAACAAGTTGTTTTCTCTCAGGAGTGAAAGAACCTTGGATACATTCGCATAGTGGGCCTCCACCGTTGGAGAATGGATAAGGATGTCATCCAGATATACAACAACACAGCTTTGCAAAAGTTCTCTCAGGATGTCATTTATGAATTCTTGGAAGACAGCGGGAGTGTTGCACAGTCCAAAGGGCATGACCAGATATTCATAATGTCCACTCCGGGTGTTGAACGCTGTCTTCCATTCATGCCCTTGTTTAATCCTGACCAAATTGTAAGCCGCCCTCAAATCAAACTTAGTAAAGATAGTAGAACCTTTGAGGTGGTCAAACAGATCAGTAATCAATGGTATAGGATACGCATTCTTTACCATAAGTTTGTTTAAGCCCTGATAATCGATACAAGGGCGTAGTTCTCCGTCCTTTTTTACCAAAAAAATCCAGCACCCGCAGGGGATGAGGATTTCCAAATGATACCCCTCTCCAAGGCATCAGCCACATACTCCTCCATGACATTATTCTTTTCCACAGATAGAGGGTACGTATGACCCCACTGAGGGGTAGTCCCAGGCAAGAGCGCAATCGTGCATTCGTATGGTCTATGGGGAGGTAAAGCTCCTGCCTGGACTTTGTTAAAATAACTCGGAAAACTGCGAATAAGCCTCAGGTAGGCCTTGAGACTCAGCACAGGCAAGCCTGATAGGACGTGAAAGACACGACTCCTCACAGTGAGTCCCCCAGGGCAATATCTCACAGGTGCTCCAGTCAATTTTAGGGTTATGTTTTTCTAACCATGGGAACCCTAATACAATAGCATAATGCGGGGAGTTTATTACCTGAAACTTCAGGGTTTCCTTATGCAGGTCTCCCACGCGAATGCGGCGTCCACAAAATAACCTGCCGCTCCAGAGTCTATAAGAGCAGGCACAGGGACAGACTTTTTGGCCCAAGATAGGACTATGTCCAGCAAGGGTTTAGCCTGAGAGGCTTCAGAGTACTGTGAGATGCCACCTAAGATCTGTCCCCGACAGGATCTTTTGGTGCAAGCGTCTCCCGGACGTACCGGGCATGAATTCAGGAAGTGACCATTCTTACCGCAGTACAGACATAGTCCCTCCCTCCACCTATGGGCTCTCTCTGCCGCAGAGAGTCGGGTAGCCCCCACCTGCATAGGTTCACCACCCATAGTGTCGGAACCAGGAGGCATGGGAGGTGAGGGAGGACAGGGTGGGCAAGAAAACTTGTAGGACATGCTGGTAGGATGCCTCAGCAGGCGCTCCTTAAACGAGGGTCTCTCCCGGACCTGTGTATCTATGAGGATGACAAAGGATATCATCTCATCCAGACTGTTAGATAGGTCACGAGCAGCAATCTCGTCCTTCATGTAATCGCAAAGCCCTTGGAAGAATGCAGCTATCAGGGCCTCATTGTTCCACCCTACTTCGGCTGCTAGGGTTCGAAACTCGATTGCATATTCCACCACCGTGCAGTTACCCTGACGTATGGTCAGCAGATGTTTGGAAACCAAGGTCCCGCGACCTGGCACTTCAAATACGCTTCTTCACAAATTGAGAAAAATCATATATTATGGGTTTCTCCATCTCCCATAATGGATTCACCCAAGCCAATGCCTTGCCTGCCAGGAGAGAAATCATAAGTCCAACCCTACTGCGCTCAGTAGGGAAGGCATGAGGAAGCATCTCGAGATATATGCCCAGCTGATTAAGGAATCCGCGACATAACTCAGGTTCCCCACTATAGCGTTGTGGGAGTGAAGCGGATCCAGTTAACCCTCTGACCAGTCCTGTATCAGAGACGGTAGCACCTGTAGGTGCCAAAGGAGAAACTGGGGTGGCCACCTGCTGCGGGTTATAGCATTCCCAGTGAGTGGTTCTGCCAAGCAGGGTCTGCAAGGCACTTGCCAACTGATCAATACGTTGATCCTGATCCTGCATTCTGTCAAATATTCTCTGTAAAGGAGGATCACTATCACCGTCTGTTGTCATGACCCTTGCATACGGTTACGGTTGGCAAGCAGAACGAGGAGTCATATGGTATAGTTAATATAACCTTTATTATAAGAATGATACAGTAATGCAATATAATATATACACACAGTGGGTGATCGAAAAGGTGAGTACTGTATCAGGAATAGCAGTCTCCCAATATCACCACCACACTGTCCGAGACTAGGCCTTAGCCTGCTGGAGTCTCGAGGTATGGCAACGCCCAAGAGTGAAACTGACTCAGCCTGCAGTCAGTAGCTGGGAGTCTGATAGCCCCAGGTGAAAACTAGGAGGGATGTCTGAATAATGGAACCAACCCTAGGAGCGAACAGACAGGGCCTTCTAGTAAGCACCAGATAGGATAGTCAGATGAGCCAAAGTCATACATGGAGCGGGTAGTCAGCCAGAGCCACGTGTTTGCACCAGATAGGATATCCACTGAAGCAATGGAATGCTGGATGCGCAGTGGACAGAGCCTTAGGTCAACACCAGAGTGGGTAGTCAGACAAGCCTAGGTCAGACACAGAGTGGGTAGTCAGCCAGAGCCACGAGTTTGCACCAGATAGGATATCCACTGAAGCGATGGAATGCTGGATGCGCAGTGGACAGAGCCCCAGGTCAACACCAGAGTGGGTAGTCAGACAAACCTAGGTCATACACAGAGCGGGTAGTCAGCCAGAGCCACTGGTTTGCATCAGAAAGGATATCTGAGCCAAATCGGAACGCACAACGATAATAGTCAGATAGAGCCACGGATCAACACCAGAATGGATGGTCAGACAAGCCAGATCATACACAGGAATCAGGAATACTAGATAATGAACTGCTCAGAACTCCAACGTAAGGGTAACTGATACACAGGTTTATAGAGGTTTATAAAGGTGTAGGAGAAGGCGGGACCAATTAGGTCCCCCAGGCTGGGCCTATAACAGGCATCCAGGCAAGTGCCTGATTCAATGCTGCCAGTAACAGGAACCACACTAGGCCGCAGGCAGAGAAATGCTGCTAGTGATGCAGGAGCATCCGTCCAGAACCCTACTCCTGGCTGAACGGCGCAGGCCGAGGTAAGGCACTGTGACAGTGGTACAGTATATGCTTTATACAGGATTCAAGTTTAGCTAACTTGTATGGCGGAGCGCAGGTGTGTTTTTCTGCTTTTGCTGCCCACCATACCTTATTCATTTGGGTTCATAATTTGAATTTATATGTTATATGTATATGTTATGATGTGCTAGAGCTGTGAATCTCTTTTCTTTTTCTTTTGCACGTTTTGTTTCTCCTGATTCTAGCTGCTTTTTCACCATATTTCAAGGTCACTTTCCTAAATGATATACAATGAAATGCACTTAAAGTTTAAGTCTGCACATGTTATTATCTGAAAAGAGTTTCTTAAAGGCATGGCCGTCACCTTTTGTTTGGCTTGCTTGACCCATGTCCATTTGCAATGGAAAAGACCTATAAAGGGACTGATAGAGCTCTGGTCTTCTTGGGCCTCCACCCATACACTGCAAGCTAACACTGTTTAAAAGTAAGTCTTATCATAAAGATATTAGAAATTGTGTCTGTTAGATTTTTAACCAGGTGCTTTTAAATTGTACATGTTTCCTCCCAAGAATTCATCAGGAGCAATTTTAAACTTAGATTGGGATGGTAATGTACATTAGATAGGATTCTCTTGAAATGAAGTACCTTGGAGTAATAAGAGAGCTTAAACATACTTTGGCCAAATTATGAGACAAAACCCTCATTTTTTAAACTTTATTAACACAGTGGTATAATATATGCTTTATGCAGGGTTTACGCTTGGGTAACTTGTATGGAGGAGCACAGGTGTGTTTTTCTCTTTTGATATTCTAGGAGTAGTCAATTGGGTAATCTCAGTACACAGATCTGGGATCTGGGAGAATGGAAAGTCTTTATTCAAATCACAAGAATCTGAAGAATGCTAGATATAGATTTCATTACCTTCCATCTCAAAAAAACCTTGCAAAGTTTTGTGCAAAAAAACAGAGATCTGAAAGTGGTTGTGGTGGATGCCTTGGTGAAACCATGTCAGTGCAGTCTGATGTATGTCTTTGTTCTGATTGTCATGATTCCCAAATGCTCTCCAAGATCAGAAGAGTACAGACCCGCACACTGATAACCTCTTCATTCTAGACAAAAAAGGGCATGGCTTCAGCATCTAGAGACCATGTCAGTAGAAATTTCTCACTCTAGGTCTCATATGGCATCATCATCTGTCCAACCTCACCTTCTCGGCATGGAAATTGAGGCCAAAATATTGAAGAGCTGACTATAATGAGAGCTAGCAAACCAGTGCCTGCTAAAATATATCATAGTATTTGGAAAATTTCCTTTGCCTTTTGTGATAAACATAAATTTGTTCCTCCACAAGTTATACTTCCCTGTATTTTGTACTTTTTGCAGGCTGTTCTTAATAAGGGTTTAGAACAAGTTCTCCCAAGGTCCAGATGTATGTTTTAGCTGTTTTGTTTCAGAGGAAAATTGCTGGGATTCCTTTCAGATCTTTCTATGGGGTGTCATTCTCCTTTATTGAGATTAAACCCATACCTGGGTTTGTAATCTGTTATTGGAGACTCTTCAGTCAGCTCTTTGAACCCCTGTCTTCAGCCTCTATCAAACATCTCAAATGTACAATATCACGCTAAAGAACTATCAGTGATAAAAACAAGTCTCAGAACTCAAATATTTGTCCTGTATATATCTACACGTTCTTTCATCATGATAAAGTGGTTTAATGGACTGTTCCTCAGGTTCAATCTAAAGTGGTTTCCTCCTTCCACATCAATCAATAATTGGTCCTTTTTCCCATATGTCCTAACCCACACAACCATAAGGAGGCTCTCCTTCACACATAGGATGTGACTCTCAGGCAAACTGATACCTTGTTTGTTATTCAGGAAGGCTTCAGGAAAGGCAGACCTGATTGCTGCATGGCTTAAATGGACTAAAAGAAAAGCATACCTTCTCAAATCTTTCCCCACTCCATTCAGAGTTACAGTCCATTCTACATGTTCACTGAGAGCATCATGGGCTCTGAATCATCAAGCTTTTGAGGATCAGCTTTGCACAGCAGCTACCTGGTCTTCTGTTCATACCTTTACAAAAATTAACAAAGTAAGTGTTTTGCCAGCGCCGGATTTACATCTCAGGCACCCCTAGCCCCACATTTGCCCCACCACTAACCACACCCTCCTTTAGCCACACCCTTCCATTAACCACATCCTCTTGTGGTCACACAAAATACCTTGGGTTATAGTATAGCCTTCAGATTCAACTACCAGATTTCCACTGATTGAATTGGGCCTTTTAACCCCTTAAGTGCTTACTGTGCTTTTGCAACTCGTTGCAGATCTGAGATCTCCCTGAAGCAGGGAGATCACAGATCTCCAACGTGTTGCAAAGCACAGAAAGAATTTATGGGGTGAAAATGCCAAATTCAATAAATTGGAATTAGCAACTATGCCACTGATCACAAATTCTGTATGCACCGACTGAGGGTTGAAAGCAAGCAGTTCCCCTCTGGGGCAAACCGGGCACTCAAAGAGGAGGGCACAAAATACCTTGGCAGGTTACATTATAGCCCTCAAATTCAAATACCGGATTTCCACTGACTGAATTGGGCCTTTCAACCCCTTCAGTGCTTACTGTGCTTTGCAATGCATTGGAGATCTGAGATCTCTCTGGAGCAGATCTCCAACGCATTGCAAAGCACAGTAAGCACACTTAAGGGGTTAAAAGGTACAATTCAATCAATGGGAATCTGGTAGTTGAATTTGAGGGCTAGGTAATCCATGGTATTTTGTTGCCTGTGTGGTGCCCTACTCTTTGATTGCCCGGTTTGCACCAGAGACACTGCTTTCAATACTTGTTCGGTGCATACAGAATTTGTGATCAGTGGCACATCCCCTAATTCCCATTGATTGAATTGGGCCTTTAAATCCCTTAAGTGCTTACTGTGCTTTGCGACATGTTGCAGATCTGAGATCTCTCTGGAACAGAGAGATCACGGATGTCCCACACATTTCAAAGCACAGTAAGCACTTAAGGGGTTAAAAGGTCAAATTCAATCAATGGGAATTAGGGGATGTGCAGGTGCTGCTATATATATATATTATATATATCTTTCTGAATAGCAATAGCACGTTGGGGGAGGCAATCAAACATGGGGAGCAAGTCTAGCCTTGGCCAAAAAAATTGGGCAATATTATCAAGGTGTGCAGACAGTGTCTGCGTTCCTGCTGACTGAGAAAGTTAAGATTATAATACAGTACAAGAGAAATGTGGAGGCACTAATTCTCTTGAGAGGCTAAACTTTAAATGGTATGAGGAAGCTTGACAACAGTGTCCAAATGCAGCTTGTTTCACACTTTTTTCTCTTGGGGGTCTTGGAGCCTTTTGCCCTCTTTGGAATCCAAACACTACCCTCTAAATCCACCACAAGATAAATATTGTATGATGCTTGGCACTGACTCTCCCTGGTTACTGCCCTGCAGCTTGCAGGTATAATAAAGCACACAGTATCCTAAGGCATATATACAGAATTGGCTATTGCCTATTTGAAAAGAAAAGAAAAAAAAAAAAAAAAAAAAAAAACTTTTATTATAAATAAAAAGTATTATAGAAATATAGGTGTAGAGATATACACCAAGAAATAAAATAAAGTATACTCTAAAGGGTTAAATCCAATAATCAAAAAGCTCATACATAAAATTGCATATAAAAATATCCTATATAATAAAAGGCCATAAAGTTTGTCATGATGCAGTCTTGCGCAGTAGAGACTGCCCGCGTTCGGCCAGTCTCTACTGCGCATGATTGCATCGCGTGAGTGAGGCGGAGCAATCGAGTGGAGCAGTGAGATAACGGCAGTATGCAGAGCAGATCCGAGTAATGTTAGCCCTCTGACACTCAAAGGGTTAAGAGGCTGGTCCTACTCTGCCTACTGCCGTTATCTCACTGCTCCATGGGCCGTGCACACGGGTTTTTACACTAGTACAATATAAAAGCATATAATAATGCACTTACATATTTTGGACAAAATTCAATGACAAACACTTGGTCACACTAATTCCTGTACAGGAAAAACGTCCAGGAATTAGTGTTGGTCCAAAATATTTAAATGCATTATTATATGGTTTTATATTTTATATATGTAATTCTATTGTATTTTATGTATGAGCTTTTTGATTATTGGATTTAACCCTTTAGGGATGTATATCCTTATACGGTCACATATATTTTTATAATACTTTTTATTTAAAATAAAAACTTGATTTTTTTCAAATAGTCATTGCTGTAGATTATTTGTTGTCATATGCCTTAAGATACTGTGCATGTCTAATACCTGCAGGGCAGTTACCAGGGAGAGTCAGCGCCAAGCCCCATACGATATTTCAGATTATAATAATAATTTATGATTACTGTACACAATGCATGCCAGAATTAATGATGATTCTTTATCCTTAGCTCTCTGCTCTGTTGCAAAATGCTGCCCTTGCGTACACGTCCAGAGTCCTGTCCAGCCAACACCCAGCTATGCACTGCAAATTCTAAGTGCATAGCTAGTTCAGTCTTGCAGTGCCGCCCTTGGCCATCCCACTCCATAGTGCATGGCTGTCTATGCAACAACATCATCGTCACACGATTGACGGTCATGTGACATAGCTTCTACCTGGCCGCAACACAACAGGAAAAGAGAGATGCGGCTCGGGACTGGGTAGCAGGTGCACCAGCAACTAAGACTGGGATTCACAGGGGGTGGCTGGGAGGAACCAGGCTAAGGCACTGGCGGAGTCTGGTGGTGCCCTTTGTACCGCACCAGCACATCTGGAACTGGGGGTGACTGGGCCACTGCAGGACACCCCACAAAATTGGGCACCCTAGGCCAGTGCTTAGTCAGCCTTTTGGTAAATCCATCCCTGGTTCTCTCTCTTTCAGGAATTGGCCATTCCCATAGCCCTGAACAAGACTTCGGGCCCTGGATTTTTTTTAGGTATCACTCAAGACTTTTCTAGGATGGAGGCCAGCCCATCATTAGACAAACTTTGTCATATCCAGAATCTAACTAACAAGTTTGCATCTAAATATTCTTGCAGTAAAACAAAGCTACAGTCTCTCCAAGGGCATTTGAATTCTGACACTAGTATAATTCCCCAGGGTAGATAATTTGTGTCTCATTTGCCAGTATGCCAACTCAACTACTTGGCTAAATCAGATGTAGCCATGTGGTCCTCTTTTCTATCTCACTGGAACAGTAGCTCTTTATTTCCTCTCCCCCCCATCCTGCATGTGTCCCTTGGCATCCCATGGGTACACAGCCATCCATCGGTCTTACTGGTTTTTGGAACCATAGCCAACTAAAGTGTGTGATATTCCTCAGTTCTTCTCTACCTCTCCTCTCTTTGAACTGGTTCCTCTAGTGTCAGCAGCAGCTCTTTGGTGTCCTTTATGGTCAGGCCAACCGGTAACATTTTTCACAGACAACCAAGCTACTGTCCAGCTTATTGCAAAAGCTAGATCTTCAATTACCATTATGTTATTTCTCCGTAGATTAACATGGATTTTTTTTATACTATAAAATCCAAATCCACAGCATGTTTCTTTCTGGTTTCCATAATCACGCTGCTGATGTACTCTCTTGGTTTAAATTTCAGGAGTTCTTCAGCCTGGTTCCCACTGCGGACCCATATCCTTCTCCAGCTCCAGCCTTTCAGTACCTGATATACTACTAAACCAATTCATATCTGAAGCAAAGACTATTATGAGGCATGCACTGGACCCTAATACACAGTGTCACCCATACTCATTACTAGTCATTTTAGCCATTGCTACTTATTGTCATCATACGCTCAAACTTTCCCACTTATCCTGTTTACTATCAAGCTGCAACTAGCAGGTATTCAGCATTATTTAGCTTATTCTCAGATTTGTCAAACTTCAATTTTTTTCATCATATCATTTAAAACTCTTCTTCAAAGGTCTCAAGAAAGGCCCTCTCCCACCTCCTCATTGAAGGTTACCTATAGATGGTCCTATTTTCTGAAAAGTTTATGAGGTATTGTTATCCCTTCTTTTTGACTATTACTCTACTGACCGCAATTAACTTGCCATTTTTTGTGGTTTTTGAGATCTGGCAAGTTTACAGACTCTTCCCCGGCTTCGCCTGTTCTCAAAAAGTAATCTTATCAAGCATCAGGACCATTAAACACTTTATTTAGTCAGCTCCAAAACAGATCAAATAGGTCAAGGTTTATTATGCGACAAAGGCTAAATGGTGCCCTTATAGCTCTCTCCAACTCCTGTATTCCTGGTTACAGGATAAACCAGATCATAGTCCTTTCTTGACTATGACTGATGGTCCCCTGAAGTCATCCACTTTTATAAAACATATTAAAACCCTTCTCGCCAGCCTAGGATACAATCTATCCCAGGGGTGTGGAAATTTAAAAAAATCTACTTGTTCAAAGGACTAAAACAGGAGCCCAATCTACTTGTGCCTCATGACAATCTACTTGTCCTGATTCACAAAATAATAATGGGTGAGTGAGAAAAGTTAAATAAAACTTATTTTTTAAATTTCTCCCTGCAGTTGGGGGCTGGAAGAATCCCAAATTAGTCAAGTTGTATCAACATATGGAATTACGACCTTCAAAAACTGTGGTCTTTCCAGAATTGTAACTAAAAGGCATAGCTGGGAACACTCTGGTTTTTACCGAGACTCTCACAGAGATGGGTAAAAGTTTCAAGGCGAGAGAGTCCAGTGTTTCCTGCCACATGATCTGGACCAATTACCTGTTTCTTTAGTCTCTAAATTAGCATATTTTATACCTAGTGGTACATTCTGCTTGTTTTTCTGTGTTTAATAACAGTGATATCTTTTGGATTGTTGCATGTTAAAAAGGTAACTCCATAGAATAAAAGGCATGTAGGGGGTAATATATGTAAAGACTTCAAAATTAATCATATGCTAGCAAATGCAAGAAGTGTGGTAGATAAATTAGGAGAACCAGAATTGCTGGCGGTTAATGAGTAATTAGACGTAACTGGTATAACAGAAACATGGTGGAATGATGCACATGATTGGGCTGTATTTATAGAGGGCAATTCCCTGTTTAGGAGAGAGAGGATTAATAGAAATGGGGGAGGTGTGTGCTTATATTTAAAACCAGAGCTAAATCTAATTTTGAGGAGTGATATTAGTGAGGAAACTAGCCAAAATGTGGAATAGAAATTGAGACTAAATGTGGTGTAAAAGGTATTTAAAAAAAAAAAAAGGTGTTGCTGGGTATATGCTACAAACCACCAAATATTGATGACAATGTTGAGGCTCAACTGCTATTGCAAATGAGGAAAGCTGCCCAGCTTGGGCATACTATAAGTTCGGGAGATTTTAACTATCCAGATATCAACTGGAAACATGAGACCTGTCAGAGTGCTAAGGGAAGCAGGTTTATGAGCATGCTTCAGGAAAGCTACATGTCAAAAATGGTGGAAGTGGTGACAAGAAATAACAATCGGACCTAGTGATAACGAATATGTCACGGTTTATTATGACTCTCAGACACAAGTTTTAGGTAAAAAATCAATTTTATTGAAATAATAAATTGATAACTTAGGATGGCAATAACATACATATATATATATATACAGAATATAGCACAGACAGAAGGCAGACTCTACCGGTCCTGTCAATATACCGGACAGGACAGTCTTTAGGCTCTACCGGCCTTGCCAATACCGGGTAAGGCAACCTGCAGATGGAATAGCATAACGGTTCTACCGGCCTTACCAAATTCCCAGGCAAGGCAGCCTCAATAGATACACAATGTAGGCTCTACCGGCCCTGCCAATACCGGGTAAGGCAACCTCAGATGGAATGTGGCAAAAGGTTCTACCGGCCTTACCAATACCAGGCAGGGCAGCCTAGAGATAGTAGCAGCAGTCAGATGAAACTGGCAAATTAGCAGAATCGTTAAGCAGCAAGGCTTTGGAGCAAACCAGCGTCCGCACACTGGGAACAACACTGAATAGTATAGCCGTTAGGCTTTGCGAGCAAACCAGTGACTGCACACTGGAGTAACAAGTGAGTAGTATAGCCGCAAGGCTTAGGAGCAAACCAGCGTCCGCACGCTGGGACCAACACAGAATTGTATAGCCGATAGGCTTTGGAGCAAACCAGTGACCGCACACTGGTGTAACAAGCGAGCTTGTATAGCCGCAAGGCTAGGAGCAAACCAGCGTCCGCACGCTGGGACAAACACAGATTTGTAAAGATGATAGGCTTTGGAGCAAACCAGTGACCGCACACTGGTGTAACAAGCGAGCTTGTATAGCCGCAAGGCTAGGAGCAAACCAGCGTCCGCACGCTGGGACCAACACAGATTTGTATAGCTGATAGGCTTTGGAGCAAACCAGTGACCGCACACTGGTGTAACAAGTGAGTTTGTATGGCCGCAAGGCTTAGGAGCAAACCAGCGTCCGCACGCTGGGACCAACACAGATTTGTAGAGCTGATAGGCTTTGGAGCAAACCAGTGACCGCACACTGGTGTAACAAGTGAGTTTGTATAGCCGCAAGGCTTAGGAGCAAACCAGCGTCCGCACGCTGGGACCAACACAGATTTGTATAGCTGATAGGCTTTGGAGCAAACCAGTGACCGCACACTGGTGTAACAAGTGAGTTTGTATAGCCGCAAGGCTTAGGAGCAAACCAGCGTCCGCACGCTGGGACCAACACAGATTTGTAGAGCTGATAGGCTTTGGAGCAAACCAGTGACCGCACACTGGTGTAACAAGTGAGTTTGTATAGCCGCAAGGCTTAGGAGCAAACCATCAGTCAGGTCAGGAAACAGCAAAGAAGAAGTTCAGCAGTAACTGCAACACCAGAGACTAGGCCGGAACCAGGACTGGAGTAACTCAGCATCCAGGAAACACTGGAACAGAAGAGATCAGGAACTCAGGAACACAGGAGATCAGGAACTCAGGAACACTGGAACAGAGGCCCAGCTATCACTAGCATAGTGATAGCAAGAAGGTCAGAAACAACACGAAAGGGCACTCAAAGGGTGCCCAATCCAGGTTTAAATAGTCAATAAGAGGCGGGCTATCTGCAGACAGCCAATAGAAGCCCCCTACTGGTGACAGACAAGTAACTGCAGCAAATCACGGGCACCGTGATAGTACCCCCCTTTCAAAGACCCCCTCTCCTAGAATAGGGTTTAGGTTTCTGCGGGTAATTGGCATGAAAGGCCCTAGTTAACCTAGGTGCATGAAGGTCCGTACTATCCACCCATGATCGATCCTCAGGACCATACCCTTTCCAATGTACCAGGTACTGTACCCTTCCTCTAAGCCTACGGGAATCAATAATGCTCTGAACCTCGTACTCCTCCTGGCCCTCGACCTCAACAGGTCCTGGCACCACAGGTGTGGTAGTATAGCGATTGCAAACCAGAGGCTTAAGAAGGGACACATGGAACACATTATGGATACGCATGGATGCAGGTAGGTCTAGTGCATAGGAGACAGGGTTAATTTTGCGAATAACTCTGTATGGACCAATAAACCGAGGAGCCAACTTATTAGACGGAACCTGCAGCTTGAGATTTCTGGAGGAAAGCCATACTCTATCCCCAACCTGAAAGGAAACCGCTGGAAGCCTTCTGCGATTAGCATGGCGCTGATGACGCTGAAATGACTGACCAAGTGCCCTCTGAACTTGTGCCCATGTGGAACGGAGTTGCTCGATATGCTCATCCAGAGCTGGAATCTGTTGCGTCTGAAATGAGTCTGGAAGCAAACAGGGCTGGAACCCATAATTAATCAGAAACGGAGAGCTCCCAGATGAAGAATTGACCGCACAGTTCCTGGCGAACTCTGCCCAAGGCAACAAGTCGGACCAATTATCATGATGGTCAGTAACGAAACAACGGAGAAATTGTTCCAAGCCCTGATTAGCTCGTTCAGCGGCTCCATTGGTCTGGGGATGGTAGGCAGAGGAGAAGGACAGCTGTATGCCCATCTGTTGGCAAAATGCCCTCCAAAATCTAGACACAAACTGGCTCCCCCTGTCAGACACCAGTACCCTAGGCACTCCATGCAACCGGAATACTTCTCTGGCAAACACCATTGCCAATTCCTTCGCTGAAGGAAGACCACGGAGGGGCACGAAATGAGCCATTTTAGAAAACCTGTCCACCACCATGAATATAAAGGAGTACCCCTTGGACATAGGCAACTCTCCCATAAAATCAATGGAAACATGAGACCAGGGGCGTTCGCCATTAGGCACCGGTTGAAGCAAGCCCACAGGGAGATGTCTCGGGGTCTTAGCGCGGGCGCAGGTGGCACAGGCATTCGTAAATTCGGCACAATCGTTTCTCATGGAAGGCCACCAAAATAACTGAGAAAGGGACCATAACAATTGGTCTCTACCAATATGTCCCGCAGCCTTAGAGGAATGGTAGGTTTCGAGCAGCCTAGTACGAAATGATTCAGCGACAAAACATTTGCCCACTGGGGTTTCATGGGGAGCGGACCCCTGAGAGGCCAGGATCTCCTCCCCTAGAGGAGAAGTGATACTCGTGCGTATAGTAGCCAGTATTCTATCAGGTTGGATGATAGGTGCTGGTGCTTCCACTCTGTCACTGTCGGCCTCAAATTGTCTTGACAGTGCATCAGCCCTGATATTTTTTGACCCTGGTAAATATGATACAATGAAATTAAATCGAGACAGGAACAGTGCCCACCTGGCCTGACGAGAGGACAATCTCTTGGCCTCCGAGAGATAGGTCAGATTCTTATGATCTGTTAGGATTAAGACAGGATTCTTAGTACCTTCAAGCAAATGACGCCATTCCTTAAGAGCGAGGATAATGGCCAAAAATTCTCTGTCACCTATCTCATAGTGGCTTTGAGTGACAGTCAACTTTTTAGAGAAAAACCCACAAGGTCTGAGAGTTCCACCTTTCTCGTGTCGCTGCGAAAGTACTGCCCCGACCCCAATATCTGAGGCATCAACCTCTAACGTAAATGGAAGTAAAGGATTGGGGTGGGATAACACAGGAGCCGCAGCAAATGCCAGCTTCAAATTCTCAAAGGCTTTCTCAGCAGATACCGGCCAACAAGAAGGATTAGCACCCTTGTGCGTAAGATCGGACAGAGGTTTGACAATGGAAGAAAAGTTCTTAATAAACCTCCTATAATAATTAGCGAAACCCAGGAAACGCTGTATGGCTTTAAGACCCTTGGGTTTTGGCCATTGTAGGACAGCTGACAACTTTTCTTTGTCCATGGCAATGCCATCATTGCCAATTATGAACCCCAAGAATGGCACACTGGTTCTATGAAACTCACATTTTTCCATTTTACAAAATAATTTGTTCTCACGGAGTCGTAGCAATACTGCGGATACATCTTTGATGTGCTGTGCCATGTTTTGGGAGTAAATCAGTATATCGTTGAGGTACACCACAACACATGTCTGTAACATATCTCTCAGAACATCATTTATCAGTTCCTGGAAAACTGCGGGTGCATTACACAGCCCAAAAGGCATTACTAGATACTCGTAGTGCCCAGCTCGAGTATTAAAGGCAGTTTTCCACTCATCACCTGCTCGAATGCGAACCAGATTGTAAGCGGCCCGTAGGTCCAATTTGGTAAATATCGAAGCGCCCTTAAGCCTGTCAAAAAGCTCGGTGATGAGTGGTATTGGGTATGCGTTTTTTGCCATTAGTTTATTCAAGCCCCGGTAGTCAATGCACGGTCTTAATTCGCCATTTTTCTTTTTTACGAAAAAGAACCCAGCCCCAGCTGGAGAGGTAGATTTTCGTATGATCCCTCTAGCAAGGGCATCAGAAATATAATCCTCCATAGCCTTATTTTCATCACAAGATAATGGATAAGTGCGTCCTTTTGGAGGTACTGCACCAGGCTGCAATTCAATGCAACAATCATAAGGTCTATGCTGGGGTAGCATACTAGCCTCTCCTTTGCTAAAAACATCGCCAAACTGTTGGTACACATCCGGCATAGCAGAGGAGGTGCACATGACCTTAATAGGCTGGATGACGCACTTGTCCATACAAAACTGGGACCAAGCAGCAATTTCACACTTTTTCCAATCGAATTGTGGGTTATGTAACTGTAACCACGGAAATCCCAATATCACCGCATGGTGCGGAGAATTAATCAGTTGAAACTGCTGCTCTTCTCTGTGAAGTGCCCCAATAGTCATAGACAATGGCATAGTTTCAAATATAACCTGAGGAGGTTCTAAAGGTCTACCATCAATCGCTTCAATAGTCAAGGGGTTTTCTCTTTCAATGCGTGGAACTCCGTGCAATTCAGCAAAGGTATTATCCATAAAATACCCTGCTGCACCGGAGTCAACCAAGGCCAAAACCTCCACAGAGCGTTGTGCCCAAGACAATACCACCTGTATGGTGGGTTTCATTGTGCCCGACACTGGGGACGATTGTACACCACCTAGGGCCTGTCCCCCAAGGTACCCTAGGTGTGTGCGTTTCCCGGACAGGAATTTAGCAAATGCCCTTTTTTACCGCAGTATAAACACAACCCTTGTCTTCTGCGATAAAGTCTCTCAGCCTTGGTTAGTCTAGTGAAGCCTATTTGCATAGGTTCACTTGTCTCCCGTACAGGTTCACTAGACTTAAATGCCAAGGGAGGGATGGGTGGGCAAAACATGCCACTAGGCTCATTATTCTTTGACCGTAACTTACGATCTCTGGCAATTGATCTCTCACGTATTCTGGAGTCAATTATCATAACATATTCAATGTAGTCATCTAGATCAATAGGTAGATCTTTAGCAGCGATTTCGTCCTTAATGTGGTCATTCAGGCCTTGAGAAAAAGCTGCCAATAATGCCTCGTTATTCCAACCTACCTCTGCTGCCAATGTGCGGAATTCGATGGCGTAGTCGCCTACTGTACGCCTGCCCTGATGTATCTCCATAAGGTGTTTGGCAGCAGAGGTAGTTCTACCAGGAGGCTCAAACACTCTTCGAAAGGATTGCACAAATTCTCTAAAGTTTTTTGTACAAGGTTTAGCATTCTCCCACAAGGGGTTAGCCCAAGCCAAAGCTCTACCAGTAAGCAAAGATATTGTAAACCCCACCTTACTACGATCATTGGGAAATGCGTGTGCCGTCAATTCCATAAAAATCTCGAGTTGGTTGATGAACCCTCTGCAGAGACTAGGGTCACCATCGTATCTTAGCGGCAAGGGTGCAGAAGCCGTTAACCCTTTAACAGTGCCCCCTAGGGGTCTGGTATCACTCTCCGGTGTCTGATTTGGCGAGACCACCGGGCTAGAGCTAGATTTGTCAGCAAGTACCGTGCGTTCAAGGATCGTTTGAATTGCAACTGCCAACTGATCCAAACGTTGCTCGTGCACATCCATCCTCCAATGGATATTCTGTGCATTACCTTCACCTTTGCTGTCTGAGGTCATGGCCCTTTCGTACTGTCACGGTTTATTATGACTCTCAGACACAAGTTTTAGGTAAAAAATCAATTTTATTGAAATAATAAATTGATAACTTAGGATGGCAATAACATACATATATATATATATACAGAATATAGCACAGACAGAAGGCAGACTCTACCGGTCCTGTCAATATACCGGACAGGACAGTCTTTAGGCTCTACCGGCCTTGCCAATACCGGGTAAGGCAACCTGCAGATGGAATAGCATAACGGTTCTACCGGCCTTACCAAATTCCCAGGCAAGGCAGCCTCAATAGATACACAATGTAGGCTCTACCGGCCCTGCCAATACCGGGTAAGGCAACCTCAGATGGAATGTGGCAAAAGGTTCTACCGGCCTTACCAATACCAGGCAGGGCAGCCTAGAGATAGTAGCAGCAGTCAGATGAAACTGGCAAATTAGCAGAATCGTTAAGCAGCAAGGCTTTGGAGCAAACCAGCGTCCGCACACTGGGAACAACACTGAATAGTATAGCCGTTAGGCTTTGCGAGCAAACCAGTGACCGCACACTGGAGTAACAAGTGAGTAGTATAGCCGCAAGGCTTAGGAGCAAACCAGCGTCTGCACGCTGGGACCAACACAGAATTGTATAGCCGATAGGCTTTGGAGCAAACCAGTGACCGCACACTGGTGTAACAAGCGAGCTTGTATAGCCGCAAGGCTAGGAGCAAACCAGCGTCCGCACGCTGGGACAAACACAGATTTGTAAAGATGATAGGCTTTGGAGCAAACCAGTGACCACACACTGGTGTAACAAGCGAGCTTGTATAGCCGCAAGGCTAGGAGCAAACCAGCGTCCGCACGCTGGGACCAACACAGATTTGTATAGCTGATAGGCTTTGGAGCAAACCAGTGACCGCACACTGGTGTAACAAGTGAGTTTGTATGGCCGCAAGGCTTAGGAGCAAACCAGCGTCCGCACGCTGGGACCAACACAGATTTGTAGAGCTGATAGGCTTTGGAGCAAACCAGTGACCGCACACTGGTGTAACAAGTGAGTTTGTATAGCCGCAAGGCTTAGGAGCAAACCAGCGTCCGCACGCTGGGACCAACACAGATTTGTATAGCTGATAGGCTTTGGAGCAAACCAGTGATCGCACACTGGTGTAACAAGTGAGTTTGTATAGCCGCAAGGCTTAGGAGCAAACCAGCGTCCGCACGCTGGGACCAACACAGATTTGTAGAGCTGATAGGCTTTGGAGCAAACCAGTGACCGCACACTGGTGTAACAAGTGAGTTTGTATAGCCGCAAGGCTTAGGAGCAAACCATCAGTCAGGTCAGGAAACAGCAAAGAAGAAGTTCAGCAGTAACTGCAACACCAGAGACTAGGCCGGAACCAGGACTGGAGTAACTCAGCATCCAGGAAACACTGGAACAGAAGAGATCAGGAACTCAGGAACACAGGAGATCAGGAACTCAGGAACACTGGAACAGAGGCCCAGCTATCACTAGCATAGTGATAGCAAGAAGGTCAGAAACAACACGAAAGGGCACTCAAAGGGTGCCCAATCCAGGTTTAAATAGTCAATAAGAGGCGGGCTATCTGCAGACAGCCAATAGAAGCCCCCTACTGGTGACAGACAAGTAACTGCAGCAAATCACGGGCACCGTGATAGAATAACACAGAAACGGTATCCAATATTAAGGTAAGTGAACATTTGGGAAACAGGGATCACAACATGGTTACATTTAAGATCAGTCTGGCAAAGCAAAACTGTATAGGTTCGACCAAAACTCGTGATTTAAAAAAAAAAACTACCTTCAAATTGTTAAGGGCTTCAATGCAACACATAGACTGGGATACATTATTTAAAGGCAAAAATACAGAGGAAAAATGGTCAGAATTCTAATTTAAGTTGCAGAAATGTACCTAACAGTATATACCAATGGAGAACAAATGCAAAAGAAGTATACATAGTAACATAGTAACATAGTAATTTAGGTTGAAAAAGACTTGCGTCCATCTAGTTCAGCCCTTTTCCTATTCCCGTTTACCATTGTTGATCCAAAAGAAGAGATTTCTCCCTGGATCATCAAGCCCTAACTAAATATTAATCCCAATACTAACGTACATAGCCCTCTATGTTATGCTCTTATAAATAAGTATCCAGGCCCCTTTTAAAGGCATCTAATGTATTTGATAGTACCACCTCCTCAGGAAGTGAATCCCATACCTTTATTGTCCTTACTGTAAAGAAACCCTTCCGCTGTTGTAGATTAAATCTCCTTTCCTCAAGTCTAAGTGGGTGGCCCCTTGTCCTGTGTACTGTTCTGTTAATGAACAGGTCTTTGGCGAGCCCTTTATATGGGCCTTGAACATACTTATATAGTGTTATCATATCCCCTCTAAGACGCCGTTTCTCTAGTGTGTACAAGTTTAATTTTTCTAGCCTCTCTTCATAACTAAAACTTTCCATTCCCCTTACTAGTTTTGTAGCCCTCCTCTGCACTCTCTCTAGTTCCATAATGTCCTTTTTCAGAAAGGGCGCCCAGAATTGCACAGCATATTCTAGGTGGGGTCTTACCATGGACCTGTAAAGAGGCATAATTATATCTTCCTCCCTTCAGTCAATACCCCTTTTAATACATGCCAATATCTTATTGGCCTTTGCAGCTGTCAGCTGGCACTGCATGCTGCAGCTAAGTCTATTGTCTACCATTACTCCCAAATCCTTTTCATTAGTAGATTTCCCCAGAGAAACACCATTTAAACTATATGTTGCATTTTTATTATTATACCCAAAATGCATAACTTTACACTTTCACACCCACAAATTCTTAGCGCTATTTCCAACAGACACAATTCCTTATTGTACAGTATCTTGATCTAAAATAAAGCAAGAGAACCTGTTTATGAGTCCTCAAAAGTCCTCCTCAGCAGTGCTGCTTATTTCTTCAAAAAACCTCCCATTGCGTCTATATTTTGTATCCCCTCCCCGGCTTCTCTTGGTAGTTCCGCTTACGATGCCCAGATATCTTTTCTTCTGCGCATATACGGAACATACCCCTCCATGAAGTCAGTTCCGGGATACGCATCCGAATCTCCCTTACGTCATTAGAGTCACATGTGACATTCCCATTGATTCATCCTACACGCACTATCTGTTAACCCATTGTCTCTCAAAGTGTCGGTGCATCCAAATCAAACCTGTATTACATATCAAGCACAATACTGAATAAAAAACGTTTATTATTACAGGTAAGAAGAATCAGAAGATCATTCTCACCTCCTCTAATCCATCCAACCCAATATTAACCATTTGTCTAGATCACTTTTTAGAACCGAATAAACACATTTAAACACTTTAAATAGACATATATATTTTTATTTTTTATCTTTTTTTATATCCCCATCAGTCAGCTCATAGACCTACAAAAAACTGCCAAACTCCATTTCTTCATTTAACCCCCCTGGAACCATAGTTCCCAATCTATGGATCCAAAAGGACTCTCTTTTACATAGAGTCCTATATCTATTAGGGACAGCAGCCGAAACCATTTCTATTCCCTTAATTCTAAACCCTTCCTCCTTCCCTATCCTACAATCAGCAAAATGCCTCGAAACAGAGTGATCTCTATTCTTTGCTAATATGTTCCTCCTATGCTCTCCTACCCTCTTTCTAAGTTCTCTTATTGTACGACCTATATATTTTTTGCCACACCCACACATAATCATATAGATTACATATTGCATATCACAATTAATAAACTCCCTAATGTTATATTTTTTACCTCCTTCTTTCATACCTTCAAATGTTTGGGCTTTATGATCCATATTTTTACAACTTAAACAAAGGAAAGGGGGTGTCGGAGCATTTAAATGGATACCTGTGAAGAGGTAATACCTAATACGTAAGACCCCTGACGAAGCAGCGTAAGCTGGGAAACGCATTGGGCTGTTTTAATAAGATATTGTTTGTTCTTAGGATTATATTTTCTGTATCTGTGCAGATATATTTTATTATCTTTTATAATAAATAGTTTAATTTGTCTAAGCCTGGGCATATTTTTTCCAGCTTAACTCCTGAAATTATATTAAGAGTAAGGAATTTTTCCAGGTAGGCTCCTTAGATTACACTTGGGTAGTGAAGTCCTAGATAGAGGACAGAGAAATAACTAAGACCTAAGTTTAAGAAGGAGACCGGAAGAACTGGAAGAAGTGAAAAGGAAGGAGTTGGACGCAAAGGCACCGCCACTGGGGGGTTATCCAGTGAAGGCGATCACACCAAGAGGCTGGACTGCCTCTGGTAAAGGTGAGTTTAAACACCTTATATATGCAAGGTGGTATCCACGGTGAAGGAGGTGGGAATAGAAACGAGTCCACTCAGTGAAGGGTCCAGAAGTAGGAAAATGATTTGTTAACAGTCTACACCCAGATTGTGTGCGCTTTTTCTTTTTTGGGTGGAAGTATAACTTTACACTTGTCTATATTGAATCTCATTTGCCATTTGCCTGCCCAGTTACTCAATTTGTCCAAATCCTCTTGTAATGAAGACACATCCAGTTCAGACTTTATTATCCTACTTAATTTTGTGTCATCGGCAAACACTGATACATGGCTCCCTATGCCCTCTGGGAGGTCATTAATAAACAAATTAAAAAGAAGAGGACCCAGGACAGATCCCTGAGGTACTCCACTTATCACTTTTATCCAACTGGAGAACTTGCCATTTACTACCACTCTTTGCATTCTATCTTTCAGCCAATTTCCAATCCACACACAAACATTTTCCCCTAGGCCTATTACATTCAGTTTGTACAGTAACCTCTTGTGTGGAACCGTATCAAATGCCTTGGCAAAGTCTAAATAGATCACATCAACCGCCGCTCCCGCTTCTATATTATTACTCACTTTTTCATAAAATGCGATCAAGTTAGTTTGACAAGACCTGTCTTTCACAAAGCCATGTTGACTCCTGCTAATAATATTCCTGTTCCAGCAGAATTCTTGAATATATTCCTTTAGCAACCCTTCAAACAGCTTCCCTACCACAGATGTCAAGCTTACAGGTCTGTAATTTCCTGGCTGTGACTTTGTTCCCTTTTTAAATATGGGCACCACATCTGCTTTATGCCAATCCATGGGCACCATACCTGAAATAAAAGAATCCCTGAAAATCAAATATAACGTTCTGGCCAGGGCCTGGCTTAGCTCTTTAAGTACCCGTGGGTGTATACCATCTGGCCCTGGAGCTTTGTCTACCTTAACACCATTCAATTGTTTTAACACTTTTTGTTGTGTTAGCCAGTCCCATGTTTGCTGTGACTGGTCTGTAAAAGTAGTTTGCAGATTCTTATCCATTGGGTCTTCCTTGGTAAAAACAGAAGAAAAGAAGTAATTTAACATATCTGCCTTCTCTCTGTCCCCCTTGACCATCTCACCCGTTTCAGATAACAAGGACCCAACATTATCACACTTTAATTTTTTGCCATTAATGTATTTAAAGAATTTTTTTGGGTTGCTCTTGCTCTCCTCAGCAATATTTTTTTCATTCTCTAGTCTAGCTAATTTGATAGCCTTTTTACAGGTTTTGTTGACATTTTTGTATTCTGCAAATGCCTCTGCTGATCCCTCAGCTTTGTAATGTTTAAATGCCGCTTTCTTGTTATTTATTTCATGAATTACTTTACTGGTTAGCCACACTGGCTTTAATTTGCTTCTTTTGTATTTGTTTTCAACAGGGATAAATTTATATGTGTATTTTTGCAATGTTATTTTGAATGCATTCCACTTACCTTCTGTGTTTTTTCCTGAAAATATTTTATCCCAGTCAACGAGACCAAGGGATGCATTAAATCTGCTAAAGTTGGCCTTTTTAAAATTCAGTGTTTTGGTGGAACCCATACCAAATTGCTTTTTTGAATTAATCTCAAAAGATACCATGTTATGGTCACTATTCCCCAAGTGCTCCCTAACTTGGATGTTAGAGATAAGTTCTTCATTGTCAGTTATTACCAAATCCAAACATGCATTCCCTCTGGTTGAGGTCTGCACTAGTTGTGACAAAAAATTGTCATTCAACAAGTTCAGAAACTTGCTGCTTTTAGCAGAATAAGCCGTTCCATTTTTCCAGTCTATTTCTGGATAATTAAAATCCCCCATAATTATAGTTCTCCCTAATTGAGAAGCCTTTTCTATTTGCATTAATAGCTTTGATTCTTCAAGGTCACCAATGTTTGGTGGTTTATAACAAATACCCACTAATATTTTCTGGGCAGTTTTACCCCCAGTGATTATTTCAACCCACAGGGATTCCACATGTTCACTACTGTCATCACATATATCTTCACGCAATTGAGGCAATAATGCTGGTTTGACATACAGACAGACCCCACCACCTCTTTTGTTTGACCTATCTTTTCTAAATAGCATGTAGCCCTCCAAATTGATTGACCAATCATGTGTGTCATCCCACCATGTTTCTGTTATGCCTATCAAGTCATAGTTTTCAATTTCAGCTACCAGCTCCAGTTCCCCTATTTTACCAGTTAAACTTCTGGCATTTGCAAGCATACAATTTATGCCACTGCTGTGTTCCATTTGTGATTTAGTTTTGATGTGGTTTATATGCTTCTTCCTATCATCTGTACTAACCCCGCCCCCAGATCCTCCCACCTGGTTATTAACTATATTGCCTTCCCTTTCTATACTATCTATCCCAGTATTTATTGGCCCCTCCCCCCCCTTCCTAGTTTAAAATCTCCTCCAACCGTCTAGTAATCCTCTCCCCAAGCACTTTAGACCCTCTTGCATTCAGGTGCAATCCATCCCTGCTATAGAGATTGTACCCCAAAGCAAAATCAGCCCAGTGCTCTAGAAACCCAAAGCCCTCCTTCTTACACCAAGACTTCAGCCATGCATTGAGCTCCCTAATCTCCCGCTGTCTCTCTGGCGTAGCGCATGGCACAGGTAGTATCTCTGAGAATACTACCTTGGAGGTCCAGTTCCTAATCTTACTGCCTAAATCCCTAAAATTACCTTTTAGGACTCTCCACCTTCCTCTTACTTTGTCATTGGTACCAATATGCACCAAGACAGCTGGATCCTCTCCAGCCCCTCCCAATAATCTGTCCACCCTGTCCGCAACATGCCGAACCCGGGCACCCGGGAGACAGCAAACCATTCCGCTGCCGCGATCAGAGCCACAGATTACCCTATCTATTCTCCAAATAATGGAGTCCCCTACCACCACAACCTGCCTAGGCTTCACTTTCCTCTGGATCCCCTCTGTGCTAGAGGAGCTGTTCTCCCGGCTATTAGGGAGAACAGTCTTCTCCAGCAATTCCACTTCTGGGTTTGCCTCCCCAACATCTTCACTTAAATGAGAAAATTTGTTTGGATGTTTTGTCAGGACTTGCTGCCCTCTTCCTCTTCTCTCCCCCACTGCAACCACTTCTAACTGTCACCCAGCTATGTGCCTGGTTTCCTTCTAGCTGATCTCCTCCCTCTTTGCTAGGTGACCCAGCTAGACTCTGCTCAGTTAGCAAGAGACTCCTCTCAAGGTTGTCAATGTCTCTCAGTGTTGCAATATGACTCTCTAGAGCTCCAATTTGAGCTTCTAGAAGGGCCACTTCTTGCTCACATTTGCCACAGCGGTATGGACCCTGGAACTGGTGTTCCAAGCATGCATACATATGGCAGGATGTGCACTGAGTGAGATCTCCAAACTTGCTCATCATGTATGGTGCAAATATGAGTTCTTACAAAATGTAAACAATTAATTTACCTGTGTTTCTCTAACACCTGTGTTGCACTAACTGCTGTGTTTCACCAACTGCACACTTATTCCAGAGCACTTAAGAAAGAGAACGCTCTATTTGTGAGCAAGCTCTGTGAATCCTGTCCCTAGATTTTGACTGAGGTTGTGGGAGAGAGGTTGTGTGTTGGGAGGCTCTCTGGGGGGGGCCTCTTTGAGGGGAGTTTTCTTTTCTTTTGTTTTCTTTCTTGGTTGGTTTGGTTGGGTGGGAGTGAGTTTAGGTTTTGTTTCTTTTTGGGGAAATTTGGGAAGACTTTTGTTTGAGTTTTTGCACTTTTGAGTTGAGCCCCGGGAAGCAGCAGCTTCTTGCCCAACAAGACTCACTTCCTGTGGGCTCCTTTCTCCAGAGCGCACCCCTGGCCCGTCCCCTGCTGCTGGGTCTTTTTTCTACTTTGATTTCGGTTGATTCTTTTATTTGTTTTGAAAGACTTTTGTTTGGTGGGTGGTGGGGGAGGTTGTTTTCTGTTGGGTTAAGTTTCTTTTTGAATTTGGATTTTGTTTTGAGGGAGAGAGGCGGGCAGCTGGGAGGGAGAGAGTTTGGACATCTTTCATTGCTGTTGGCCCTCCCAGTGCCAGTGCATAGCGCTGCAGCTCTCCCTCTTTCTTTTTGTTTGATGGGGAAAGTTCATTTGGTTTGTTTGTTTTGATTTGCTTTGTTTGAGTTCAGGGCCCCAGGAGGCTTGAGTTTCTTTTCCAGAGGGAGCTCACTTCCTGGGGGCTTCCAAACCCAGCAGCACTCCCCTAAACCTTCCCCCACTCCTGGTGCTACTTAATTAGTTAATTGATTTCAGTTGTTTTGTTTTGTTTTCAACACTTTTTGGTTTGGTGGGGGGTGGGAAACTATTTTATGTTTGTTTCACTTTCCTTTTCATTTAACTGTCTCTGAGGGAGAGATAAAAGCAGCTGGGAGGGACAGAGATTTAAAACACCTGTTTTTCTGTTAACCCTCCCAGTGCCAGGTGCATAGCACTGCATCTCTCCCTCTCCCTCTCTCTCACCTCTCTCTTTTAAAAACAAAACAAAAATATATAAATAAAAAATTCCTTCCTTTTATTTTATTTCTTTCTTTGATTTAAAATGGGGAAGGGCATAAAGAGGCCTCAGGATCCCAAAGATGGAATAAGGGATCCTGGAAATACTAGCTGTAGCCCTGCTGTGTCCCAAGCAACAAGCCCCAGACCTCAGGCTCCCTCTGCCTCTACTCAGGCTGCTCCTACTGGCACTGCCCCTGTTGCTACTAGATCTTTTGCACAGGTGGTTAGTGCCAGCCCCAGTCATGCCAACTCTGGGGGAGAGCAGCTATCTAGGAGGCATGGGGTCAGATGCATAATGTCTGGGGTGCACAGCATAGGGGCATATGTAAAGGCTGCAGCTGATGTTGTGAGTCCCTCTGCAGTTGTAGCAGCCAGCAAAATGTACGGCAAAGCTGTACTATTTTTACGTACGCTGGCTGCTGCACATACTTTGGTGCAGAAGGGGCTCACACTGGGGGGGACTTATATCCCTGTGGAACCCCTGGAAGGGATGGGCACACGACTTGTACTATCCAATGTGCCCCCCTTCCTACCGGACCCTTTACTGCGCCCCCACTTGCAAGCCCTAGGGGAGTTAAAATCAAATATCACCAAGATTCCCCTGGGCTGCAAAGAGAGAGCACTTAGGCATGTGCTCTCTTTTAAGAGGCAGACACAAGTCCTCCTGCCTCGGGGTGCAGAAAGTATTGAGGGGTCCTTTGGGGTTCATTTTGAGGGGGTGCTGTACCGCATATTTTACAGCACAGAGGAAGTGGGGTGCTTTGCATGTAAGGAGCTGGGGCATACACGCCAGAGCTGCCCCAAGGGGCAGCGATCTAAAACATCAGCCCCAGCTCCAGTGCCAGTAGCAAGCACCTCACGTACAGCACCCAGCCCTGCTAAGACCACCGTGGCAGGGCCCTCAAAAGGGAAAGCCCCCCCTTCAGAGAGCTATAAGGAGGCTGTTCCAAAGCCCACCACCGCAGCCTCCATGCCTCCTTCCTCCCCACCAAAATCATCATTAGCTGCAGCTACATCTAAGGCTGCAGCAAAAGGGAGGAAGGAGAAGAGTGTCACCACTACCCCCTGTGTTGCCGCTGCCCCGGTGCCATCCCCCCCCCGCCCCAAGTATAAACACTTCAGCAAGTGTAGGGGATGAGGGGAGGGAGGAAAGATCTCAGCCCTCTAAAGAGGGCACGGGGAGCGGCGGCACCTCCTCTTCTAAGGATGACGCCCCAAGGAAGAGGAAATATAAGACCAATAGGGGGACACTGGAGGAATGGGAGGAGCTTATCTCCTATCACTCCAAAGTAAAAAAGAGGAGCCATCCATCGCCTCCTCAAGTGGTGACATTGTCTGACCTGGCTATTAATCTCAGCCAGCCAGGTGCAGACCACACACCTCTCCCCCCAGACCTTGCGGGGGATAATGTGGCCAAGGGTCTGGGGAATGTGCAAGGGAATGAGGGTCTCCCTGAGGAGACAGGGGCAGACAGCCAGCCAATAGCTATGCAGCTTGTCTTGCCCCTGATATATGAAGGGAGGCCCAATAAAGCCCCTGCAGAATGGGCAGTTAGTGTCCCTAAGGTGCTGAGCTTTGGGGACCACAGTCAGCCTCTCCCTCCAGGGTCACTCTCCAGTGGCGACACTGGGGTAATTCCAACTCCCCAGGATATGCCACTCCTGGAGGCGATAGACTTAAGCGTAACGCCCATTCAGGACCCTGTAGAGGAAAATTCAGGGGAGGGTGACGCAACAGGGGCAGTGGTAATGGAGGAGGGTGACCAAGCAGTCCCTCCTATTAATACCTTGGAGGTGACTGCTACAACCTCGGAGATCCCTCCTCCCACTTCATCCACTGACCCCAACCTTAGCGTCATCCAAGCTGCGCAGGCGGCGGTGGAGAAGGCTGAGGAGGCATATAAGGCCTCCAAAGCTCCCCATGTCACCAAGCCGTCTGCCGCCGTTCGGCCAGCTACCCCTGAGTGTGCCCCTAGTACTAGCAAGGGGGCACAAGAATCCTCTCAGGGTTCGGTCGCGAAGGGTGTATTAGACCCCACTTCAATAACATCTAGAAGTGGGAGTGTTAAGATTAAGCTGAGAAGGCTTACCCCCTTAGAGGAGAAGGGGGTTTATACAGTACTCAGCGAGGAGGAGCCCAGGGATGGCAGTGAGGCTTCTGCAGCCTCAATACCTACACCTAGCCCTGTCATCCCTGCCAAGGAAATAACAGCTTTCCTTGAGAGCACCCTTCGCGGACAAAATAAAAAGAAGGTGCGCCTGGCCCTTGAGAGGTGGAATGATCTGCCGTTAATCATCCACTCTCTCAGAGAATATCTTAGGGCCAGCAATCGGGCCAAGAACTTCGGGTCTGCCGAACATATCCGCGCCCGCAAGTTCTTAAATTTGTGTCTGTCCCATCAGGCCTCGCTAGGAGATGGGACGAAAGCACTTCCTGACACACAGTAATGGCTCTGAGCATCAGCACCCTTAATACCAATGGCTGTAGGGATGGGTTTCGCAGGTTCCAGGTACTCTCCTATCTACAGCAAGGGGGGTACTCTGTGAGCTTCCTGCAAGAAACCCATACCACTCCGGAGGCTGAAGCCAACTGGCATCTGGAGTGGCGAGGCAGGGTTTTCTTTAGCCACTTCACTTCGGCGTCATGTGGAGTGGTGACCCTGTTCTCAGAGTCCTTTCAGCCTGAGGTGCTGAGTGCAAAGGCCGTTATCCCAGGCCGTCTGCTGCATCTCCGGGTCCGAGAGCTAGGCTGCACGTTTAGTCTGCTGAACGTGTATGCACCCTCTGCAGCAGGACCGGAGAGGGTGAGGTTCTTTGCTAGTTTGTCGACCTATCTGGAGTCGGTCGATGCGGATGAGTGTTTGATTATCGGGGGTGATTTCAATTGCACCCTCGAAGCTCTGGACCGTGTCGGGACAGAGCATTATCCACCATCCGCGTCGGCCTTGAGGGAGGTCATCACCCGCTACTCCCTGGTCGACATCTGGCGAGAGCAGCACCCAGGGGCATCAGACACTTTCACCTATGTCAGGGTGAGAGATGGTAGGGTGTCCCACTCCCGGATTGATAGGCTTTATATATCTAGCCACTACATGTCGCGGGCCCGGTCCAGTGCCATTAGGTTGGCCCCGTTCACGGACCACAACTGTGTGTCCGTGAAGCTGTCGCCCATGTCATCGGCGACAAAAGCCGCCTATTGGCACTTCAACAATACCTTGTTGGAGGACGAGGGCTTTGCGGCATTGATCCGGGAGAGGTGGGCGGACTGGAGGGGTTTCAAGGGTGACTTTGCCACGCTGAGTCAGTGGTGGGACGTGGGCAAGGTGCACTTGAGACTCTTGTGTCAGGAGTATACTAGGGGTGTAAGCAGTCAGCGCAATGCCGAGATTGAGGCACTCCGGGGGGAGGTGCTTGGCCTCGAGCAAAGGCTGGCTGCTGAATCTAGGGATCAAGCCTTGCAGCGCGAATATGTAGAGAGGAAGGAGGTTCTCTGTCACCTGGAACGGCACCAGGCTAAGGGAGCCTTCGTGCGAAGCCGCTTGCGATTCCTTTGGGAGATGGATCGCGGCTCGCGCCTCTTCTACGGACTGGAGAAGAGGGGGGGTAACCGCAGACATATCACCTGCCTCCTCGCGGAGGACGGTGCCCCTCTTTTGGATCCGGAGAGCATCCGGGACAGGGCCCGGAGATTCTATACCAACCTGTACTCTCCGGATCCCATCTCTCCAGACGCCTGCGAGGTGCTATGGGATGGGTTTCCAACGGTCAGCGAGGGTGGAAGAGAGAGGCTGGATCAGCCCATCTCTCTAGCTGAACTCTCTGAAGCCCTCAGTCTAATGCCCCATGGCAAATCTCCGGGGCTGGACGGACTGACCGTAGAGTTCTTCCAATTCTTTTGGGAGACTCTAGGACCTGATTTCCAACTGGTCCTAACGGAAGCCCTCGAGACTGGTGAGATGCCCCTTTCCTGTCGACGGGCAGTAATGGCCTTGCTGCCCAAGAAGGGGGATCTCCGCCTTATCGAGAACTGGCGACCAGTCTCGCTGCTCAGCACGGATTATAAGATCGTAGCCAAAGCTGTCACCTTAAGGCTCAGGTCCGTGCTGGCAGAGGTGGTCCACTCAGACCAGTCCTATACAGTCCCGGGCCGGACCATTTTTGATAATATCTTTCTGGTCCGGGATCTGCTCTGCTATGCCCGCAGGACTGGTCTGTCACTCGCCCTTCTTTCACTAGACCAGGAGAAGGCGTTTGATAGAGTGGATCACAGATATCTCATAGCCACTCTGCAAGCATACGGCTTTGGCCCACGCTTTGTGGGCTACCTTAAGACGCTGTATGCCTCTGCAGAGTGTTTAATTAAGATCAACTGGTCCCTAACGGCACCCCTGGTATTTGGACGAGGAGTACGGCAGGGATGCCCCTTGTCTGGACACCTATATGCACTAGCCATCGAGCCCTTCCTATGTCTGTTAAGGAAGAGGCTCACAGGGCTGGTGCTGAAGGAGCCAGACATGAGGGTGGTCCTTTCGGCATATGCCGACGATGTACTCCTCGTGGCCCAAGACCTAGTTGATCTGGAGCGGGCTAAAGAATGCCAAGAGGTTTATACAGCTGCCTCTTCTGCTCAGATCAACTGGTCCAAATGCACAGGCCTTTTAGAGGGTCCCATACAGGTAGACTCCCTGCCTCCCACCTTCCGTAACATCAAGTGGGAGGCTACAGCTTTGAAATACCTTGGAGTCTACCTGTCCGCTGCGAATCCCACAGTCCCTGCAAACTGGAAAGAACTAGAGGAACGAGTCCTCTCTCGGATGGGACTGTGGAGGGGTCTTGCGAAAGTGCTTTCCCTAAGGGGGAGGGCTTTGGTGATCAACCAGCTGGTGGCCTCACAGCTGTGGCACCGGCTGATCTGCCTTAGCCCGACCCCCGAGTTCATCAGCAAAATCCAGAGAATGCTGCTGGACTTTCTCTGGATGGGGAAGCACTGGGTATCTGCAGGTGTGGCGAGCCTCCCACTGGGAGAGGGCGGTCAAGGAATGGTGTGCATACGCACTCAAGTGCACACCTTCCGCCTCCAGTACCTGCAGAGATACCTGTACGCAGACCCTTCACCGCAGTGGTGCGCGCTGGCCTCCAGCTTCTATCGCCAGTTGCGCAATATGGGGTATGACCGGCAACTATTCATCATCAAGCCTGAGGGGTTTGGGAGCGACCTCTCGGTGCTGCCGGCATACTACCGGGAAACCCTCAAGGCCTGGAGCATGGTCTCCGTGTCAAGGCAGGGCACAGCGCAGGGGGCAGACATTCTAGCGGAGCCCCTGCTATATAATCCAGCTGTGGGGGCTCAGATGTTGGAAGCCCCTAGCATATGTCGTCGCCTTCGCCAAGCACGGATGACCCGAGTCGGGGATCTCCTGGACTATGAACGGGCGGACTGGGTGGAGCCCGATGTGCTTATGCACCGTATGGGTTTCCATAGTCCCAGAGTTCCGTGCCGTTTGCTCCGGGAGATCAAGCTTGCCATCCACCCCGACTCGCGCACCTTCATTGACGGGGCCTTACAGGCCGGAGAGCCACATCTACCTGTGGAACCCTCGCCTCCGGCTGTAAGCATACTACCAAAGCCTCGTCAGTCCCCCTTGGCTTCTCCAGCCCCCAACTTAAGCCGGTTGGGGGTGATACCCTCGGCATGTTTCCGTGGCATGCCGAGGAAGAGGCTGTATTCCCTCGTGCTCCACACAGTGCACTTCCTCGCCCTCGTCGGTCGCCCAGACACCATCTGGCGGCGAGTGTTTGACGTGGGCGAGAGACCCCGGTGGAGGGCACTCTATTCCACCTTGGTGCCCAGACCCATCGGGGATTTGAGTTGGAGAGTGCTCCATGGTGCACTGAGCACGGGGGAGTACCTGGCCCGTTTCACGGACTCCCCTGCCACCTGTCCTTTCTGTGGCAGGGGCGAGTCAGTCTTTCATGTTTACTTTTCATGCAGCCGACTGCAGCCCCTCTTGTCATTCCTGAGGGGACTCCTCCTGCAGTTCTGGCTGCACTTCTCCCCACACCTCTTCATTTTTGGGCGCACGGTGTCTCGGACAAGTAGGGCTGAGGACCTCCTCATAAACCTGCTCCTGGCACAGGCTAAGATGGCCATTTATGTGACCAGGAAGCAGGTGCTGTCAGGGGAGGTTCCAATGACGCCTGAAGCTTTATTCCGGGCATTCGTGCGCTCCCGTATCCGAGCAGAGTACACCCAGGCCCTTGCCACTGGGGGTATATCATCTTTTGCCTCCCAGTGGGCCTTAAATGGTGTGCTCTGCTCGGTGTCCCCCCATCAGGATTCATTTAACCTCATATTTCATCTTTAAGTTATTTTTTGTTACAGTTAGTTTTTTTTTTTTCTGGTTTTCTTCTATGTCCCTTTGGGTGCTGGGGGTGAGCGGCGTGTTAAGTAATGGCACGCTGCTTTCTCCTCTGGCACTCAGGGGGTTAATGTTTATTTATAAAAAAAAAAAAAAAAAAAAAAAAAAAATTACTTATGTTGCATTTCTGTTTGTCTTTTTTCTTTTCTGACCTTTTGGGTGCTGGGGGTGCGCGGCGCGTTAAATGATGGCGCGCTGTTTGCGCCTCTGGCACTCAGAGGGTTAATGTTTCTTTAAAAGAAAAAAAAAAAAAAAAAGAATACTGTCTACTAATTGGCTGGCTTGCCTATAAGGCAAGCACCTTTGGATTCTTTTTCTAATATCCTGTACCTAGATTTATACAGGCCTACACAGGGGATTGTTCACTAACCCCACCCTTAATTAATTAATCACACTCCCAGAAAAAAAAAAAAACACAACCTTTTACACTTTAACCCTTTAACCTTCTTACTGCAGGTTAGGATGTAAACACACACAAACACTTTTTCAATGCTGGGATGACATAGAAACATAGAATTTGACAGCAGATAAGAACCATTCGGCCCATCTAGTCTGCCCAATTTCCTACTGTGTAAAAAAAAAACAAAAAAAAAACACACAACCTCAAACCTTTTTTGGTCCTTGGTCTTTTCTTATGTTAAGGACCGCCTTATGCCTATCCCATGCATGCTTAAATTCTGTCACTGTATTGACATCTACCACTTCTGCTGGTAGGCTATTCCACTTGTCTACTACCCTCTCAGTGAAGTAAAACTTTCTTACATTACATCTAAACCTGTGTCCCTCTAGTTTTAGACTATGGCCTCTTGTCCTAACGTTTTTACTCTTTTGAAATATACTTCCATCCTGTACTTTGTTGAATCCCTTCATGTATTTGAATGTTTCTATCATATCCCCTCTCTCTCTTCTCTCCTCCAAGCTATACATATTCAGATCCTTAAGTCTATCCTGATATTTCTTTTCCTGTAGACCAGTCACCATTTTAGTAGCCCTTCTTTGAATTTTCTCTAGAGTATCAATATCCTTCTGGAGATGGGGTCTCCAGTACTGTACACAATATTCTAGGTGAGGTCTAACTAGAGATCTGTACAGTGGCATGACTACTTCCCTTTTTCTGCTACTAATGCCCCTAGCTATACAACCCAGTGCCCTGCTTGCATTCCCCATTGCTTTATTACATTGCCTGCTTACCTTTAAGTCATTAGAAATAATTACTCCCAAATCCCTTTCCTCTGTTGTCTCTGACAGCACAGTACCATTAATGGTATATTTTTCCTTTGGATTTTTATGTCCCAAGTGCATTATTTTACATTTATCAACGTTAAAGTGCATCTGCCACACTCTTGACCATTCTTCTAATTTACCTAAATCATTCGCCATTTGGCTTTTTCCCCCTGGAATGTCTACCCTATTGCAGATCTTTGCATCATCTGCAAAAAGGCATACCTTTCCTTGAAGACCTTTTGCAATATCACTAATAAAAATATTAAAAAGAATGGGCCCCAGTACAGATACCTGAGGTACTCCACTAGTAACACTCCTTTTGTCTGAATATTCTCCATTGACTACCACCTTCTGTCTCCTGTCACTCAGCCATTGCCTTATCCATTTCACTATTTTTACATCTAGACCCAAACACTGCAATTTATTTATGAGTCTTCTATGAGGGACAGTGTCAAATGCTTTACTGAAATCTAGATAAGCTATATCTACTGCTCCCCCTTGATCTATTATTTTAGTTACCCAGTCAAAAAAATCTATGAGGTTAGTTTGACAAGATCTCCCTGCTGTAAACCCATGCTGTTTGGTATCTTGCAAGCTATCATTAGCTGGGCACTGAGCAATAGAAAGTGAGCAATAGTAAGTGTAGAAGGAGATATTCTGGAGATCTGTTGTATTCATTTTGATGATAGCTATTCTTCTCTTTCGTAGGTAAGAATTTTAAGAATCTATACCAAAGTACTGTAGACAATTGAAGGTTGATTACTAGATACTTGGTAAGGAATCTAAACACTGAGTCATTGAGTTGATTGGGATTGATGTGTTAATTAGTATCTGTTAGATCTAGTTACAAACTATTTTGCTAATTAAAAGGGAGTTGCCTTCTGTGTATAAAATAGGTTTGTTATTAGCTGGGCTAATCATTAGCTGGGCACTGAGCAATAGAAAGTGTAGAAGGAGATATTCTGGAGATAATCTGGAGGTGATCTGTGGTGATTAAAGTCAGAAAACAACTCAGAAAACAAAATCTGATGGTATTTTTTATGCCCCCTGATTACATTAGTTCTGTGAACATGTCAGGCATGTTGCAGTGCAATGGATGTTTTGCTTTTCTCCCCAAGGAAACCTTTTGGAGGTTCAGAGGTTGTCCAATTTGTCAGCAATTTTCTGTTTTACAAGAGGAGATTGATAATTTGAAGGCTGAAATCTACAAGATGTCTGTGTGCTCCACAAAGATACAAAAGAAACAAGTGCCACTGCCTCAGAGACTTCCAAGAAATGGCAGATGGACTACAGTTGGCTCTGGAAGGGTAAGAGTTGTGGACAGGAGGCATGTCCCACAGTCTGTACCTCTTCAAACTTCCTTTGCTGCACTTTCAGAACACTGCCTTAATATTGAAACAACTCCAGAAGCAGAGACTACTGGTTCACTAGCCTGTAATCCACAGGTAAACCGGACTGCAACCACTGACAAACTGATAAAGGTAAGAAGTAAGAACAACTTTAAGAGGAAGCAACTCTTATTGGGGGATTCTATATTAAGAGGAGTGACTCTGGAGGACAGTCATGGTGATGGCAAAGAAGTCAGATGTCTTCCTGGTGCTACAGCTCACAGAGATAGAAAACGCATTTTAAAAATTGTTAAGGAAGCAAGACAGAATGGAGAGTTGGATGTCATAGTCCATTTAGGGACAAATGATTCGGCTTGTAATGAGGTAAGTGTGGTAAAACATGTTTTTAAGAAGCTATGTAAAGATCTGCAGCAAGTTGCTTCCATTGTATCCGTTTCAGAAGTTCTGCCAGTGTATAAGGAAGATGATGGTAGGATGCAGCGAATAAGAGATTTTAATTCATGGCTAGGGAAGTGGGGCCAAAAACATGGATTTGGCTTTGTTTCTCACACCAAACCTATTTGGTGTAACAAGGAATTGTACAAAAAGGATGGCTTGCATCTTTCTCAAAACGGAACAGAGGTTCTCAGCAAGCAATTCAGAAGTTTTGTTAACGGTATTTAAACTAGTAGAGGGGGGCAATGGAATGATACAGGAGATAACCAATTGCCCCCCACAGCATTGCACAGATGAATTTGATCAAGGTATGTCTGTGGCACATAGGTCAAAAAACAGTAGACTTCGAGCCATGTGTACAAATGCACACAGTTTAGGGAATAAGATCCCTGAACTCATTGCAATAATAACTAGGGAAGATGTGGACTTAGTGGGAATTACTGAGACCTGGTACAATGATAAAAATGACTGGGATGTAGAAATACCGGGGTACTCTCTATTCAGAAAAGACAGGAAAGGCAGAAAAGGAGGAGGGGTTGCCATTTATGTCAAAAATAGCTTAAAGGTTAATCTTATACAGGGTATGGAGGAGAACACAGAGACTGTTTGGATAACTTTAGAAAATGGGAATAAGATGGTCACTCGTATAGGTGTGATCTATAGACCCCCAGGACAAACAGAGGAGTTGGATCAACTGCTGGTCAAGGAACTAACTAAGATGACTGTGAAAGGTGAGGTTATAATTATGGGGGACATCTTCCAGATGTGGACTGGAAAAACCAAGTAGCAGGTTCAGCCAGGAGTAGAGATATCCTAAATTCTTTACAAGGATTAGCTTAGTCAATTAGTAGAAGAGCCAACTAGGAAGGAAGCCACACTAGATTTATTATTTACTAATGGAGACTTGGTATCAGATGTAGCTGTAGGAGAGTGTTTGGGCTCCAGTGATCATCATTCTGTGTGGTTTAACCCCTTCAGTGCCAGAGGCTCGGGCCATTTTCTGAACCCTGCAGGCCAGACACTTTTTCAACATTTTTGCTATCCTTCCGTTTAGGCTTGATTTCCTCTGGGGATTTTTAGTTAAATATGGAAAACTATATATTGTTTTTTTCAGAACGAATTGTGCTTTCTCGTGATACCTTACATGAAGAGAATTTTACATCGTGCAAAAAGCTATGATGTCATAATGACAAAAAAAAGTGAAAATTTACTCATTTTGCTAAAATCACATACTATGTATCAAAAACATTTACCTTGATTGAAAAAGTTTCAATTATCTGAAAAAGCCCAGAGTCCCCCGAGTAAAAAAATACCAAATTTGTATAGTTTTACCCAAGTCCAAGGCTAGCGTAGAGCCCTAATCACCAGCAGCGCAAAATGACATTTTCAACTTTATAAACTAAAATGCACATTCTAGGGTTTTTGTGGTAAAACTACCCTAAAACAGTGGAATAACTATATAAAACTATATATTTCTGAAAAGTAGACAACCTGCCGCATCTAATGAGGGGTAACTTGCCTTCTTGCCCCAAGCCTGTGGTACCCAAATGCTTCCAGAAAGTGGCACTATAGGAAAAAAATGGCATTTTCTTACATTTCTGCCCCTTCAACTGTACTGAAATCTGTGAAAACCATGGAATTTACAACTGTATTCATTAGCTAGTGCTCTTGGGAGAAAAATTACACCCCATTGGTTTGGGTTCACCTACCACAGGGGATGCTAGAAGTGCAAAAAGACACCTACTACAACCTCTAAATTTTCTAACATTTTCTCAAACATTACTTGTCTATACAAAAATGGTTATAACAACTAGAGAATTAAAGAAAGGCTACACAAACCATACCATTTTGGAAAGAAGACAACCTGCCGCATCTAATGAGGGGTAAATTGCCTTCTTACCCCAAGCCTGTTGTGCCCAAATGCTTCCAGAAGGTGGCACTATAGAAAAAAAATGGCATTTTCTTACATTTCTGCCACTTCAACAGTACTGAAATCTGGGAAAACCATGGAATTTACAACTATATTGATTAGCTAGTGCTCTTGGGAGAAAAATGACACCCCATTGGTATGGGTTCACCTACCACAGGGGATGCTAGAAGTGCAAAAAGACACCTACTACAACCTCTAAATTTTCTAACATTTTTTCAAACATTACTTGTCTATACAAAAATGGTTATAACAACTAGAGAAGTAAAGAAAGGCTACACAAACCATACCATTTTGGAAAGAAGACAACCTGCCGCATCTAATAAGGGGTGAATTGCCTTCTTACCCCAAGCCTGTTGTGCCCAAATGCTTCCACAAGGTGGCACTATAGGAAAAAAATGGCATTTTCTTACATTTCTGCCCCTTCATCTGTATGGAAATCTGTGAAAACCATGGAATTTCCAACTGTATTCATTAGCTAGTGCTCTTAGGAGAAAAATGACACCTCATTGGAATGAGTTCCCCTACCTTAGTGGGCGCTACAAGTACCAAACTACACCTATTGCAACCACTAATTTTTCTAACATTTTCTCAAACATTACTTGTCTGTAGAAAAATGGTTATAACAACTAGAGAAGTGAAGAAAGGCTACACAAACCATACCATTTTGGAAAGAAGACAACCTGCCGCATCTAATGAGGGGTGAATTGCCTTCTTACCCCAAGCCTGTTGTGCCCAAATGCTTCCACAAGGTGGCACTATAGGAAAAAAATGGCATTTTCTTACATTTCTGCCCCTTCATCTGTATGGAAATCTGTGAAAACCATGGAATTTCCAACTGTATTCATTAGCTAGTGCTCTTAGGAGAAAAATGACACCTCATTGGAATGAGTTCCCCTACCTTAGTGGGCGCTACAAGTACCAAACTACACCTATTGCAACCACTAATTTTTCTAACATTTTCTCAAACATTACTTGTCTGTAGAAAAATGGTTATAACAACTAGAGAAGTGAAGAAAGGCTACACAAACCATACCATTTTGGAAAGAAGACAACCTGCCGCATCTAATGAGGCGTGAATTGCCTTCTTACCCCAAGCCTGTTGTGCCCAAATGCTTCCAGAAGGTGGCACTATAGGAAAAAAATGGCATTTTCTTACATTTCTGCCCCTTCATCTGTATGGAAATCTGTGAAAACCATGGAATTTCCAACTGTATTCATTAGCTAGTGCTCTTAGGAGAAAAATGACACCTCATTGGTATGAGTTCCCCTACCTTAGTGGGCGCTACAAGTACCAAACTACACCTATTGCAGCCACTAATTTTTCTAACATTTTCTCAAACATTACTTGTCTGTAGAAAAATGGTTATAACAACTAGAGAAGTGAAGAAAGGCTACACAAACCATACCATTTTTGAAAGAAGACAACCTGCCGCATCTAATGAGGGGTGAATTGCCTTCTTACCCCAAGCCTGTTGTGCCCAAATGCTTCCAGAAGGTGGCACTATAGGAAAAAAATGGCATTTTCTTACATTTCTGCCCCTTCATCTGTATGGAAATCTGTGAAAACCATGGAATTTCCAACTGTATTCATTAGCTAGTGCTCTTAGGAGAAAAATGACACCCCATTGGAATGAATCGACATACCTTAGGGGTGCCAGAAAAGCATAACTACACCTACCTGTTTGCTTCTTCGAAAATGGCTGCTTGTACTAAAATGTTCATAACTGTTAGAGACATGATGGAAAGGTATAAAAGGTATACCATTTTGGAAAGTAGACATTCTCCCGCATCAAATGAGGGGTCACTTGCCTTTCTACCCCTGGGCTGAAGTGCACAAATATTTCCAAAAGGTGGCGCTATGGGAATAAATACATGTTTTTTTTACATTTCCACCACTTCAAAGATACTAAGATCTTTGAAAACCATAACATTTCCTGCTGTATTCAGTACCTGCTACCAACATGAGAAAAATGGTAGCCCATTTGTGTGGCTTAACATACAATATGTTGGTGCTAGGAACACGTACGTAAACCTGACACTTTTGTTTCTTAAATTATCTGCTTGCACTAAAATGGTTATAACCATAATAGATATGCAGGAAAGGTAGAAAACAATGCCATTTTGGAAAGAAAACAACCTGACGCATCTAATGAGGGGTCACTTGCCTTCATACCCAAAGGCTGGCATGCACAAATGCTTCCAGGAGGTGGCGCTAATGAAAAAAAAGGCATTTTCTTACATTTCTGCCCCTTCAAATGTATGGAGCTCTGTGAAAACCATGGAATTTTCAACTGCATTTGTTAGCTAAAGCTCTTAGGAGTCAAACGACACCCCATTGGTATGAGCTGAACTATCTTAGGGAGTGCTAGAAGTAGAAAACTACACCTACTACAAACTGATGTTTCTAACATTTTCTCAAACCTGACTTGCCTCTATGAAAATGGCTATAACACCTTCAGAAGTGAAGAAAAGGTAGATAAACTATACCATTGGAAAGAAGACAACATGCCGCATCTAATGAGGGGTCACTTGCCTTTTTACCCCTAAGTTAGTTGGCACAACTATTTCCAGAATGTGGTGCTACAGGAAAAAAACCAAACATTTGTTTTACACATCAGTCACTTCAAAGATACTAAAATGGTTCAATGGCGTGGGATTTCCTAGGAGGACTTCTTGCCAGCCTAAGAAAAATGGTACCCCACTGCTGTGGGTTGACATACCAATTTACACTACAGGAGCGTAGCTACCAGTGAAACAGGAATGGGAAAGCAAACATTGTATGTGTGATTTTATGGCTAACAAATGAAAGAAGCTAGGGCGTCAGCCAGTGTACTCGCGGACCTGTGACTACCAGTGTAACAGTGTGGGAGGGTGAGGGATTAGGCAGTGTGTGTGGGTATGAGCAGAGGAGGAAGGATGGTGGAGATGGTGGGGCAGTGTCTGAGAGTGTGTATGGGAGATCTGTGACTACCAGTGTGCACTGTATGTCCCCCTCATACAAAGTTTGATTCCCAGCCTGAATCTAGTGCATACTGGTACTTTGAGTCTACCAATAGGCAGTGGAAACAGGCTGGGGGTCAGGCTGGGGAATGGGACTGCCAGTTGGCTGTGGAACCAGGCAGGGGAATACGGTACGTGTGTGTGTGTGGGGGGGAATCGGAGGCATTTTTTGTGCATGCCACAAGGGTGCCCAATGCACTGCAAAGCAATGCGTTGGACCCTCTGTTGCACACAAAGAGGTTTTTTTTTTTAATTATTATTTTGTATTCATACCTCGTTGGGGAGGCGGTGTCAGGAACATTCCTGGTGTCCCCCATCCAGGTCTAAAAACAGAATAATAAAAAAAAAAAAAGTGTGTGTGTGTGTTACAGGGGGTCCAACGTATTGCAAAGCACTGCGTTGGACCCCCCCTGTGGCACGTGCATTTTTTGGGGCTTTTCCCCCAATATTTTTGTGTAGACCTCGTTGGGGGCATCAGAACCCATACAATGAGGTCTAAATAAAAAATAAAAGGGGAAAAAAAATAATCCTTTGGGTGCCACAGGGGTGTCCAATGGATTGCAAAGCAATGCATTGGGCCCCTGTAGCACACAAAGGGTTAATTTTTTTATCGATACTTTGTATTCAGATGGCCACCAAACAAGCTCTGATCACAAAGTAATGATAAAAAGTCCTGTGTGTGTGCCACAGGAAGGGGGTCTGCATTGAACCCCTATCCCAGTGGCACACACAGGGTTAAATTTTTTTAAATTTATTTATTTTTTTTATTATATACCTGATTGAGGGGCATCAGGACCCCCTGATCCCTCCCCAATGAGGTCTTAGTAAAAAAATATATATATGTCCACAAACGGAGTGACCCTGTGAGTGCCACAAGGGTCTCCAGCGCATTGCAAAGCAATGCATTGGATCCTTGTGGCACTCAGAGGGTTAATTTTTTTTACTATCATTACTTGGTAATCAGGGCTTGTTGGGGGGCCATCAGGACCTGATGACCCCCCCAACAATCTCTGATAACAAAGTAATGATAAAAGCCCTGTGTGTGCCGCAGAAGGGGGGCTGCATTGCCCCCCCCCCCGTGGCACACACAGGGTTCATTTTTTTTTTTTTTTACTTTTTTTTTATTATAGACCTCATTGAGGGGTATACAAACCCCCCTGATCCCCCCAATGAGGTCTTACCAAAAAAAAAAAAAAGTTATTAAAAAAAGTTTCCCTGTGAGTGCCCCCGGGGTCTCCAGCGCATTGCAAAGCAATGCATTGGACCCTTGTGGCACTCGGAGGGTTAATTTTTTTTTTATCATTACTTTGTAATCAGAGCTTGTTGGGGGGCCATCAGGAGCAATCCTGATGGCCCCCCAACAATCTCTGGTAACAAAATAATGATAAAAGCCCTGTGTGTGCCACAGGAGGGGGGGGTGCATTGGACCCCCACCTGTGGCACACACAGGGTTAAATTTTTTTTTTCTTTTTTTCCAATTATAGACCTCATTGAGGGGCATCAGGATCCCCCCAATGAGGTCTTTAAACCCCCCCCCCCAAAGAATTGACCCTGTGAGTGCAACAGGGGTCTCCAGCACATTGCTGGGACCCTGTGGCACTCACAGGGTTACTTTAACGTAATTTTATTTTTTTTTATTTTTTTTAATATGCTTTTCAGACCTCGTGGGGGACATCAGGACTCCTCCTGGTGTCCCCCCAGTCATTGATCTCCCAGCCGATAGGCTGGGAGATCAATGATGCGACCGCAGGAGAGCAAGAGCTCTCCTGCCCTTCACTCCTACCACCGGTAGGAGTGAACAGGATCGGGGAAACTTCCCTAACGTCATCGGTGACCATGTCACCGATGACGTTTGGAGGATTCCCTCGGTCCCGCCCACTCCTACCCGGAAGTTCGGGTAGGAGAGGGGGGGAAGGAGAAACTCCGTTTCTCCTTTTTCTTTATTGATCTCCCAGCCCGATCGGCTGGGAGATCAATAACTGGGGAGGCATGAGGAGTGATCCTCATGCCTCCCCATGAGTGCCTGGATTTTTTTTTTTTTTAATGCGGCCACTGCATGCCGGTTATACCGGCTCATGCAGTGACCGCATTTCACTCTTACGCCGTACGAGCGTGGCACAGCAGGTACAGCTGTGTCCACTCGTACGGCGTAAGTAGCTGGCACTCTAGGGGTTAATATAAAAACAGAGGCTGAGTTGCACCACACAAACACAAAGGTTCTAGACTTTAGAAAGGCTGATTTTTCTAAAATGGAAACATTTTTATGTCAGTCTTTAACAACTTGGAGATCTTTAGATGGAGTCCAGGAGAAATGGGATTATCTGAAATGTGTTTTATTAAACGCAACAGAACATTGCATTAAACATGTCAGCAAGGGTAAAAGAAAAAGAAAACCACTGTGGTACTCAGCAGAAGTGGCAAATATAGTAAAAGAGAAAAAAGAAGCATTTAAGAAATATAAGCAGACGCAGAAGTCAATAAAAAAGGGGGATAAAACATTTTTTAGATATATAAGTGAAAGGAGGAAAACGAAACAAGGAATAGTTAGACTAAAAACAAAAGATGGAAACTATGTAAATGAGAATAAAGGGCTAGCTGACTGTCTCAATGAATATTTCTGTTCGGTTTTTACACAGGAAGATGAAGGGAAGGGACCTCTGTTAGAAAAAAGAAATGGCAAGACACGGGAAACATGACCAAACTGTTCTCTTAATCCAGAGCACACAGCCAATGTGGTTAACTGCACATGTAAAGAAGGAAATTGCAAGGGAAAAAAAGCATTCAAACTATTTATGTCTGAAGGAACTGAACATTCTTTCTTAAAATGTAGGAATGCAACAAAGATTGCAAAAAGGCAATTAGGGTAGCAAAAATAGATAATGAAACTTGAATTGAAAGGCAAAGAATGACTAATCCAAAAAAGTTTTTCAAATATTTAAATAATAAAAAACATACGAGGGAGTGTATTGGACCTTTCAAGAAATGAGATGGGTGAGTTGATTAGTGAGGATAAGGAAAAGGCCGATGTTCTAAACACTTTCTTTGAATCAGTATATACAAGGGAACAATGAATGGTAGAAAAGCCTCAACAAGTAACTAATAAAACTACAATTATCAGATATTGGGTTAACACAAGATGATGTCATGGGAAGACTGAACAAAATTAAGAATGACAAAGCACCAGGTCCTGATGGTATACATCCAAGGGTTCTTCAGGAACTTAGTGCAGTGTTAGCAAGACCCCTATATTTACTTTTTAAAGATTCTCACCACATGTTCAGTGCCACAAGATTGGAGAAGAGCCAATGTAGTGCCTCTGTTTAAGAAGGGACCTAAAACAGAACCTGGGAATTATAGACCTGTGAGTTTGACATCTGTAGTGGGAAAACTGCTAGAAGGGATAATAAGGGACTATATTCAGGATTACAACACAAAAAATAAGATCATTAGCAGGAATCAACATGGTTTATGAAGAATAGATCATAACAAACTAATATTTTTCAGCTTCTATAAGGAAGAAGGCAGCAACCTAGATAATGGGAAGGCAGTTGATGTAGTATATCTAGATTTTGCAAAGGTATTTGATACAGTGCCACACAGAAGGCTGGGGTATAAAATAAGGTAATTGGGACTGGGAGATAACCTTTGCAATTGGATACAAAACTGGTTGAAGGATAGGGAACAGTGTGTGGTTATAAATGGACAATTCTCCAATACAGTTAAAGTGGAGAGTGGAGTACCTCAGGGTTCAGTATTAGGTCCTCTGCTTTTTAACATGTTTATAAATGACCTGGAAATATATATAAAATGCAAAATATCAATATTTGCAGATGACACTAAATTATGCAGCGTAGTTAATTCAGAACAGGATATTTGCTCTCCACAGAGGGATTTACATAAAATGGCAGATTGGACAAACAAATGGAATATGAAGTTTAATGTGGGGAAGTATAAAGTCATGCATTTGGGAGGAAATAATCCCAAGGCTACTTATGAACTTAATGGAATAATTTTAGGGGACTCGTTGCTAGAGAAAGACCTGGGTATCCTTGTAAACTACAAACTTAGAAACAGTGACCAATGTCAAACAGCAGTAGCAAAAGCAAACAAAATCCTGTATAAGTGAAAGGAGGAAAACGAAACAAGGAATAGTTAGACTAAAAACAAAAGATGGAAACTATGTAAATGAGAATAAAGGGCTAGCTGACTGTCTCAATGAATATTTCTGTTCGGTTTTTACACAGGAAGATGAAGGGAAGGGACCTCTGTTAGAAAAAAGAAATGGCAAGACACGGGAAACATGACCAAACTGTTCTCTTAATCCAGAGCACACAGCCAATGTGGTTAACTGCACATGTAAAGAAGGAAATTGCAAGGGAAAAAAAGCATTCAAACTATTTATGTCTGAAGGAACTGAACATTCTTTCTTAAAATGTAGGAATGCAACAAAGATTGCAAAAAGGCAATTAGGGTAGCAAAAATAGATAATGAAACTTGAATTGAAAGGCAAAGAATGACTAATCCAAAAAAGTTTTTCAAATATTTAAATAATAAAAAACATACGAGGGAGTGTATTGGACCTTTCAAGAAATGAGATGGGTGAGTTGATAAGTGAGGATAAGGAAAAGGCCGATGTTCTAAACACTTTCTTTGAATCAGTATATACAAGGGAACAATGAATGGTAGAAAAGCCTCAACAAGTAACTAATAAAACTACAATTATCAGATATTGGGTTAACACAAGATGATGTCATGGGAAGACTGAACAAAATTAAGAATGACAAAGCACCAGGTCCTGATGGTATACATCCAAGGGTTCTTCAGGAACTTAGTGCAGTGTTAGCAAGACCCCTATATTTACTTTTTAAAGATTCTCACCACATGTTCAGTGCCACAAGATTGGAGAAGAGCCAATGTAGTGCCTCTGTTTAAGAAGGGACCTAAAACAGAACCTGGGAATTATAGACCTGTGAGTTTGACATCTGTAGTGGGAAAACTGCTAGAAGGGATAATAAGGGACTATATTCAGGATTACAACACAAAAAATAAGATCATTAGCAGGAATCAACATGGTTTATGAAGAATAGATCATAACAAACTAATATTTTTCAGCTTCTATAAGGAAGAAGGCAGCAACCTAGATAATGGGAAGGCAGTTGATGTAGTATATCTAGATTTTGCAAAGGCATTTGATACAGTGCCACACAGAAGGCTGGGGTATAAAATAAGGTAATTGGGACTGGGAGATAACCTTTGCAATTGGATACAAAACTGGTTGAAGGATAGGGAACAGTGTGTGGTTATAAATGGACAATTCTCCAATACAGTTAAAGTGGAGAGTGGAGTACCTCAGGGTTCAGTATTAGGTCCTCTGCTTTTTAACATGTTTATAAATGACCTGGAAATATATATAAAATGCAAAATATCAATATTTGCAGATGACACTAAATTATGCAGCGTAGTTAATTCAGAACAGGATATTTGCTCTCCACAGAGGGATTAACATAAAATGGCAGATTGGACAAACAAATGGAATATGAAGTTTAATGTGGGGAAGTATAAAGTCATGCATTTGGGAGGAAATAATCCCAAGGCTACTTATGAACTTAATGGAATAATTTTAGGGGACTCGTTGCTAGAGAAAGACCTGGGTATCCTTGTAAACTACAAACTTAGAAACAGTGACCAATGTCAAACAGCAGTAGCAAAAGCAAACAAAATCCTGTTTTGCATAAAAAGAGGTATTGAAGCAAAAGTGGATAACATTATTTTGCCATTGTACAAATCATTGGTAAGACCTCCCCTTGAATATGCAGTAAAGTTTTAGGCACCAGTTCTAAAAAAGGACGTACTAGAACCAGAGAGTACAGCGAAGAGCAACAAAATTAATTAAGGGAATGGAGGACTTGACATATGAGGAACGACTAGACAAACTTGGTTTATTTACTCAAGAGAAAAAGACGACTAAGAGGAGACCTTATCACATTGTACAAGTATATGAGAGGTCAATACAAGGATCTCTGCGGTGAGCTATTAATTCCAAGGCCTGATCAAATGACTGGGGACACCCCTTGAGATTAGAGGAAATGAGGTTTAGACCAGTAGAGGAAGGGTTTTTTTTACAGTAAGGTCTGTTAAATTGTGGAATTCCTTGCCCAAGGAGGTGGTTATGGCAGATACAATGGATACATTTAAGAGAAGATTAGATGCATTTTTTTCAAAAAGTAGGTGTAGTTATGTGCTTCTGGAAACCCCTAAGGTAGGTCAACTCATTACAATGGGGTGTCATTTTTCTTCTAAGAGCAGTAGCTAATTAATTACAGTTAGAAATTCCAGGGTTTTCACAGATTTCAGCACATTTGAAGGGGCAGAAATGTAAGAAAATGCCTTTTTTTCAATAGCGCCACTTTCTGGAAGCATTTGTGCACACCAGGCTTTGGGTAAGAAGGCAGGTCACCCCTCATTAGATGCAGCAGGTTGTCTTCTTTCCAAAATGGTATGGTTGTCCACCCTTTCTTCATTTGTATAGCTTTTATAACCAATTTTGTACAGGCAAGTATTGTTTGAGAAAATGTTAAAAAAATCAGAGGTTGTAGTAGGTGTAGTTTTGCACTTCTAGCAGCTCCTGAGGTAGGTCATCTGATACAATGGGGTACCATTTTTCTCCTAAGAGCACTAGCTAATGAATACAGTTGAAAATGCCATGTATATTAGTAGGTAAATCAGGAAGGTCTGGTAAAGACTAACTTATTTGGAAGCAGGAAAGCTATATAATTCTCAGTCACTGGGGTATGAGGCAAAGGTTGAACTTGATGGACTTGTGTCTTAACTCAACCTAATTTACTATGTTACTATGTATTTATACATCCAGCAACCCTTCCATCAGGGGCTCGACAGATGGAAGCCCAACCATGGAATCCCCTCCCATTCTCTTTTACCCTTTTATTCAGCATACTCCCTTTTTAACCCCTTCAGTCCCAGAGGCTTGGGCCATTTCCTGTACCCTCTAGGCCAGGCACATTTTCAGCATTTTAACTATCTTCTGTTTAGGCTTGATTTCCACTGGGAATTTCTAGTTACATATGGAAAACCATATATTGTTTTTTTTCAGAATTAATTGAGCTTTTTCGTAGTACTTTATATTAAGAGAATTTTGCATTCTGCAAAAAGCTATGAAAAAAGTGAAAATGTACTTATTTTGCTAAAATCACATGCTATGTATCAAAAACATTTACAAAAGCTTCAATTACTTAAAAAAGTACATTTGTGCGCCAACAGAGCGATCTTGAACCACTGTGTATCCGTAAGCTCTACACTGCAGTCCCTTTCCCAATTCCTAATATAATGGGGTTTTGAGGCCTGGGTGACAGAAAGTAGAAGTTTGTGCAGGGTTGAGACCAATCTGCCCGGTGAAGCTTTCAATAAGCAAAGTTCCTCCAAGGGGGTACGGGTGCTGTCTTGTATGGGAAGTTACATAGTAACATAGTAAATTAGGTTGAAAAAAGACACAAGTCCATCAAGTTCAACCTTCGCCTCATACCTCAGTAACTGAGAATTTTATAGCTTTCCTGCTACCAATTAAATTAGTCTTTATCAGACCTTCCTGATCAGCCTACTGATAAACAGTATAACTCTGTATGTTCCCTTTTGAAAGAAATGTATGTAATCTTCTCTTAAATGTATCCATTGTATCTGCCATAACTACCTCCCTGGGCAATGAATTCCACAATTTGACAGACCTTACCGTAAAAAAACCCTTCCTCTGCTGAAGTTTAAACCTCCTTTCCTCTAATCTCAAGGGGTGTCCCCTGGTCACCTGATCAGGCCTTGGAATAAATAGCTCACCGCAGAGATCCTTGTATTGACCTCTCATATACTTGTACAATGTGATAAGGTCTCCTCTTAGTCATCTTTTCTCTAGAGTAAATAAACCAAGTTTGTTTAGTCGTTCCTCATATGTCAAGTCCCCCAATCCCTTAATTAATTTTGTTGCTCTCCGCTGTACCCTCTCTAGTTCTAGTATATCCTTTTTCAGAACCGGTGCCCAAAATTGCACTGCATACTCAAGGTGAGGTCTTACCAATGATTTGTATAATGGCAAAATAATGTTATCCACTCTTGCTTCAATACCTCTTTTTATGCAAGACAGGACTTTGTTTGCCTTTGCTACTGCTGTTTGACACTGGTCACTGTTTCCAAGTTTGTAGTCGACAAGGATACCCAGGTCTTTTTCTAGCAACGAGTCACCTAAAATTATTCCATTAAGTTTATAAGTAGCCTTGGGATTGTTTCCTCCCAAATACATGACTTTACACTTCCCCACATTAAACTTCATATTCCACATGTTTGCCCAATCTGACATTGTATGTAAGTCCCTCTGTAGAGAGAAAATATCCTGTTCTGAATTAATGACTTTGCATAATTTAGTATCATCTGCAAATATTGATATTTTGCTTTCTATATCTATTTCCAGGTCATTTATAAACATGTTAAAAAGCAGCGGACCCAATACTGAACCCTGAGGTACTCCACTCTCCACTTTAACTGTACTGGAGAATTTTCCATTTACAACCACACACTGTTCCCTATCCTTCAGCCAGTTTTGTATCCAATTGCAAAGGTTATCTCCTAGCCCCAATTTCCTTATTTTATACACCAGCCTTCTGTGTGGTACTGTATCAAATGCCTTTGCAAAGTCTAGATATACTACATCTACTGCCTTGCCATTGTCAAGGTTGCTGCTTACCTCCTCATAGAAGCTGAAAAGATTAGTTTGGCATGATCTATTCTTCATAAAACCATGTTGATTTGTGCTAATGATCTTATTTTTTGTGTTGTAATCCTGAATATAGTCCCTTATTATGCCTTCTAATAGTTTTCCCATTACAGAGGTCAAACTCACTGGTCTGAAATTCCCAGGTTCTGTTTTAATTCCCTTCTTAAATAGAGGCACTATGTTAGCTCTTCGCCAATCCTGTGGCACTGAGCCTGTGGTAATAGAATCTTTAAAGAGTAAATATAGGGGTTTTGCTAACACTGCACTGAGTTCCTGAAGAACCCTTGGATGTATACCATCAGGACCCGGTGCTTTGTCGGTCTTAATTTTGTTCAGTCTTCCCATGACATCTCCTTGAGTTAACCCAATATCTATTAATTGTATTGTTTTATTTGTTACTTGCGGAGGCTCTTCTACCATTCCTTGCTCCCTTGTATATCCTGATGCAAAGAAAGTGTTTAAAACATCGGCCTTTTCCTCATCCTAACTAACCAACTCACCCATCTCATTTTTGAATGGTCCAATGCACTCCCTCTTAAGTATTTTGCTATTTATATATTTAAAAAACTTTTTTGGATTAGTCTTGCTTTCCCTTGCAGTTCGAGTTTCATTATCTATTTTTGCTACCCTAATTGCCTTTTTGCAATCTTTGTTGCACTCCCTGTATTTTAAGAAAGATTGTTCAGTTCCTTCTGACTTAAATAATTTGAATGCTTTTTTTTTCCTTGCCATTTCCTTCTTTACATGTGCAGTTAACCACATTGGCTGTGACTTACTTCTTTTGCACTTGTTCCCCATTGGTATATACTGTTGGGTACATTTCTGCAACCTAAATTTGAATTCTGACCATTTTTCCTCAGTATTTTTGCCTTTAAATAAAATATCCCAGTCTATGTGTTGCATTGAGGCCCTTAACAATTTGAAGTTCGCTTTTTTAAAATTAAGAGTTTTGTTTGAACCTATACATTTTTGCTTTGCCAGACAGATCTCAAATGTAACCATGTTGTGATCACTGTTCCCCAAATGATCTCTTACCTTAACCCCTTAGTGACGGCCGCGTGTAGACGCGGCCGTCACTTAACGCCAGTCTAACATTTTTTTTTTTTGTCTAAAAGAATCCGGAGTCCCCGAACGGGGTGCAGCCGCGCGGGGATCCGGATTTCCGGGACGTACATGTACGTCCTCTGTCACTAAGTGACAGCCACACAGGACGTACATGTACGTCCTGTGTCGCGAAAGGGTTAATATTGGATACCATTTCTGTGTTATTAGTGATCACTAGGTCCAATACATTGTTATTTCTTATAGGCGCTTCCACCATTTGTGACATGTAGCTTTCACGAAGCGTGTTCAAAAACCTGCTACCCTTAGCACTCTGACAGGTCTCATTTTTCCAGTTGATATCTGGATAATTAAAATCTCCCATAGTTATAGTATGCCCAAACTGGGCAGCTTTCCTCATTTGCAATAGCAGTTGGGCCTCATCATTGTCATCGATATTTGGTGGTTTGTAGCATATGCCCACCAACAACTTTTTTTTACCTTTCACAGCACATTTAGTCTCGATTTCTACCCACATGGACTCCACAGTTTGGCCAGTTTCCTCACTAATATCACCTCACAAAACTGGATTTAGCTCTGTTTTCAAATATAAGCACACACCTCCACCTTTTCTATTAATTCTGTCTCTTCTAAACAGGGAATAGCCCTCTATATTTACAGTCCAGTCATGTGCATCTTTCCACCATATTTCTGTTATTCCAATTATGTCCAATTGCTCATTAACCGCCAGCAATTCTAGTTCTCCTATTTTATCTACCATACTTCTTGCATTTGCTAGCATACAATTGATTTTGAAGTCTTTACATATATTAATCCCTACATGCCTTTTTTCTTCACCTTCATTTACTAGGAGTTCCTCCCTACTGACTAAATTTCTCCCCACCCTTTCTCCACTCCCCTGGTCATTTACTTGGACCCAGTTCCTATCTGCTCTATCTACCCCATTTTTGCTATCTATACCCACCCCCCCCTTTCCTAGTTTAAAAGCTCCTCCAAGCTTCCTAGCATTCTCTCTCCTAACACAGAGGCTCCTCTACAATTTAGGTGCAATCCATCTCTTCCATATAGATTGTACCCAAGAGCAAAGTCTGCCCAGTGTTCTAAAAACCCAAAACCCTCCTTTCTACACCATTGCTTGAGCCATGCATTAAGCTCCCTGAGCTCCCTCTGCCTACCTGCACTGGCGCATGGCACAGGTAGTATTTCAGAAAATACTGCCTTAGAGGTCCTTGCCTTAAGCTTGCACCCTAAATCCCTGAAATCATTCTTTAGGGACCTCCAACTTCCTCCTATTTTGTCATTGGTTCCAATATGTACCAAGACAGCTGGATCACTTCCAGCCCCTCCCAATAATCTGTCAACCCTGTCCGCAACATCCCGAACCCGAGCACCCGGGAGACAGCATACTGTTCGGCATTCATGTTCCTGGCGGCAGATTACCCTATCTACCCTCCTAATAATAGAGTCCCGTATTACCACCACCTGCCTTGGTTTCTGCCTGCTCTGCATCCCATCTAGCCTGGAAGGAGGACTGTTCCCCTGGCTGCTAGAGGAATCAGCCCTCTCCAGTGTTGCCAATTCTGAGCAATTCTCATGAACATCTTCACACAATCTTGCAAATCCGTTGGACTGAGTCAACTCAGAACTGGCCTTCCTCTTCCTCTGTCCACTACCTCCCCTCCTTACTGTTACCCAGCTGCCTACCTGTGGCTCCTCATCTACAACTCCACCCTCTTCACCACTAACCCCACATACTACCTGCTCTGTGAGTTCTAAACTCCTTTCCAGGTTTCCAATGTCTCGCAATGTTGCAATATTTCTCTCCAAATCCAATATCTTAGACTCTAAAGAGAAAATATGCTCACACTTGGCACAGCGGTATGACCCCTGGAACGATTGCTCCAAGTGTTCAAACATGTGACAAGATGTGCACTGCGTGAGATTGGCTAACCTGCTATCACTCATGCTTGGTTTTACAATTCAAATAGCTTTATATTATCCTCTAATGCTCACTATATGGTAAGTAACCAACCTTAAATGCAATAAATCCTTTGAAATGATAGTCACCAGATTCCTTCTAACTCTTCATCTGGAACCAGTCACTTTCAATAGCAGTCTCACAGAGCTAATGGACTGTATTTATAGTAACTAGCAGCCAGGTGAAATTCCTTAGCAATCAGCCCTAATCACACAGGCCAGAGAAAAACCCAATAAACAGTTTTTTTAACTCTTGCAATACCCACACAATTTTAATTTTTTTTTTTTTTTTTTAAACCTTAATAAAATACCAATAAAACACCAAACACACTCTTATGTACTTAACCAGATTCCTTCTAACTCTTCACGTGGAACCAGTCCCTTGTAATAGCAGTCCCCTGTATTTGAATTCCCCCACACTTCTGCACTTACACACTGAGGCAAGATTCACACGTTCAAGTATTCACTATGTATCTGCTATTTAATCCAGGAATCCACCAATTACAAACACAGCAATTAGTCACTCCCACCACACCAGACTTCAATTATTTGCTTGTCTCACAGCAAAGAGAGGGAAAAACAAAACCCAAAGATTTGTTTTTTTAACCTCTTCCTTACCACACTACACCACTGCAGTGGGTTGACATCATGGAATTCAGGGTCCCCGCCCCGGCTGCACGCCGTTCTGGGAGCCCTGAATCCGGATTGCGGAAAAAAAATGGTCCGTTGTCCTTAAGTGCTGGTCACGCACGCCCTTAAGGGCTTAAATAACAGAAACACAGTGAAAACTTGAACTTGTGAATTTTGCATCAGTGTGTAAGTGCAGAAGTGTGGAAATTTAAATAACAGGGGGATCGAAGTAAGTGCAGAAGTGTGGTAAGTGTGTAATTTAAATAACAGATCTGCAGGTCTGAATAAAAAAGTAATCCTGTGTGTGCCGGGGGGGGGGGGGGGTCCAACACACTGCAAAGTAAAGCTTTGGACACCCCCCACCCATGGCACACACAGGGTTAACTTTTTTTTTGTTCATTATTTTTTATTCAGACCTCATTATGGGAGGCATCAAGACCTCTCCTGTTGCCCCCTAAACAAAGTCTGTATAAAAATAATGGAAAAAAAAATATTTGGGTGTCATGAGGAGTCCAACACATTGCAAATCACACACAAGGTTAGGTTTTTTTAAATTATTGTTTATTCTGACTGCACTGGGGAGGGGGTGCATGCCCCCCAAGGAGGTCTGCATAAAAAAGTAACCTTGTATGTGCCACAGTACTTGAGAAAGTACTGGCTTACTCTCTATCCCAAAGTCGATTCGTTTAACCCTTAGAGTGTCAGCCAAATGTGGGACACAAGCTTAGCCATGCGTCCCTGCAGGGCCAAGTCTGTGTGCAGCACGTGGCTGGAGTCTTCTATTATACCTCTATGCCTTTTTTAAAAATAAAAATGTTCAGACTTCATTGGGGTAGTCTCAGGACGCCTCCTGATGCCCTCCCAGTTGTTGATCTCCCAGCCAATTGCACTGGGAGACCAATAATGGTGACCTAGGAGAGCAATCTGCTCTCCTCCTTCACTTTTACCCAAATGTCTGGGTAAACGTAGACGGGATCAGGAAAACCCTCCCTGTGTCACCGGTGACATGTTCACCAGTGACGTGAGAAAGCTTTCCCGATCCCACCCACTCCTGCCTGGGGTAGGAGTGATGCAAGAGAACCTGTTGGTCACCTGAGTTGTCATTATTGACCTCAGAGTATGATTGGCTGAGAAATCAATAACTGGGTGGGCATCAGAAGGGGTCCTGATGTCCTCCAAACAAGGGCTGATTAAAAATAAAAAAAATAAAATCAGCCCTGTGCATGATGCAGAAATGTCCAGGGCATTGGTTTTACATTTATTTTATGCAGATCACCTAGGTGGGGCATCTGGAGAGGTCGTGATGCCCCCCACAACAATGTCTGAATACAATATAACCAAAAAATTAACCGTGTGTGTGCCATGTCCACCCCCCTGTGGCACATACATGGTTAGTTTTTTTTATGCAGACCTCCTTGGGAGGCATCATCTACCCCCGAGCAATCAGAATAAGCAATAATTTTAAAAAACTTAACCTTGTGTGCTTTGCAATGTGTTGGACTCCGCATGACACCCAAATAATTGTTATTTTTTCCCCCATTATTTTTATACATACTTTGTTTAGGGGGCATCAGGAGAGGTCCCGATGCATCCCACAATGAGATCTGAGTAAAAAATAATGAACAAAAAAAAGTTAACCCTGTGTGTGCCATGCATTGGACCCCCCCCCGTGGCATACACAGGATTACTTTTTTATGCAGACCTCTTTGGGGGGGGGGGCATTAGGAAGGGTCCTGATGTCAACCCAATGAGGTCTGAAGTCCCCCTGCAGCGAGGTCTAAATAAAAATATGAAATAAATAACACTTTGTGTACCAGATTCTAACACATTGCTTTGCAAAGAGTAGCATTGGACCCCCCCTGTGGCACACAGGATAACTTTTTTTATGCAGATCACCTTGAGAGCATCAGAAGGGGTCCTGATATCTACCCAACAAGATCTAAATAAAAAAAAAAAAAAATAAAAAGTTAACCCAGTGTGTGCCATGGGGGGGGTCCAACACATTGCTTTACAATGCACACTAACTGACATGCACACTAACTGTCTCTAATCCACCCCCATGTACCCTACTCCCCTACCTGGTTTCGCAGCCCAGTGGCAGTCTCTTTCTCCCAGCCTGACCCTTCACAGCTTGGTTCCACTGTCCACTAGTAGACACAGACTGTTAATTTTTGAATGGTCGTACACAGAAGATCGTGTGACCATTCAACTCTTTCAGCAGGTCGCATGGCTAAACAGCGCAATGTGACTATCTCACAGTGCATGACAGCGTGAGATTGTCATGTTGCATAGCCAATGGGTGCATGCTGCAGATAAGTGAATTATTTTATTTTTTTGCCATCTTCACATCTCTGAATTGTTTGTGTCCTTCTCCTGGTTCTGAACCCGTTTGTTAAGCACACAGAGGCAGCTGAAGCGCCTCCGTGTGCTACAGGTAATACTCTGTCCAGCAGAAGGCACAGGCTAGCAGGTGGCAGGAAGAGGATGGATTATTATCTGCAGCACACGGAGGTACTCCAGCTGCCTCCCTGTGCTTAACAAATGGGTTCAGAACCAGGGGAAGGACACAAACAATTCAGAGATGGCAAAAAAATAAAAGAATACACTTATCTGCAGCATGTGGCCATTGGGTATGTGACGTGACAATCTTGCGCTGTCATGCTGTGTGAGATTGTCACGTCGAGCTGTTTAGCCATGCAAACTGCTGAAAAAGTTGAATGAGCGTGAGACCATTCAAAAGGATACCACACAGACTACCACAGTGTCCACTGGAATAAGGCTAGGAATCAAACAGCGTATGTGAGTGACATACACTCCTTCCCAGTATGATTCCATTGTACACTGGTAGTCACAGATCCCCCATATGAACTAACTGACCCCCCAACCTTGTTCCTCTGCCCATTGGTAGTCAGACATACCCACATAACACTGCCTGCCTCCCCCCTAGTCTGTTCCACTGGCAGTCACAGGTGAGCACATACACTGGCTGACCCCTACTTTGTTTCAAATGGTATCCATAGAATCACACATACACTGCTTCTCCACCCTTGTTTCACTGGTAACCATGCTCCTGGTACCAAATATATTATGTCAACGCATACCAGTGGGGTACCATTTTTTACTGGCTGGCAGTAGGTCCCGAATACATTAGGAAATCCTATGGTGTTGAGCCATTGTAGTATCTTTTAAGTGACTGATTTGTAAAATAGCATGCACACTAACTTAAGGGTAGAAAGACAAAAAAATTTATGCTTTATCTATCTTTTTGTCACGGACTCAATAAAGAGGACTTGGGCCAGTACTAAGGTAACCAATCTTTATTAAGGAGCACAACGTACAGGACAATGTAACACAGCAATAATACAGGCAAAGTAGAGGACGTCAGGCAAGATCCTGCTGCTGTATTGGTACGGACTAGTTCCAGAAGGGAGATAAGAGAAACAGTCTCAGGTCTCCACCAGAGGATAACTCCAGGTCCGGACCTGGAGGTCAACGCACCAAGGAAGGCAACTACGCTACAGGTCCGCACCGGTACAGACAACACTCCCAGAGAAACCAACTGCGCTACATGTCAGCACCTGAATGCCACAGAGGTATAAGGATGAGAGGAAGTCCACCAGAGCCACCAAGGGCACCCACAAGTTATCCACTGGAGCGTTGGTATGCTGGGTGCACAGTGGACAACCCCGGGCAACACCAAGGTGGTTGTCAGACAAGTCAGAATGGGATGGAGCGAAAACTAAACCAGACCCGCAGGTTTGCACCAGATTGGATGTCAGACACACCAAGGGTCATACATGGAGCGGATAGTCAGACAGAGCCACAGGTCAACACCAGATCGGGTACTCAGACAAGCCTAGGTCATACACAGAATGGTTAGTCAGACAGAGCCACAGGTTTGCACCAGATTGGATGTCAGACACGCCAAGGGTCATATACGGAGCGGCTAGTCAGACAGGGCCAAAGGTCAACACCAGAACAGATAGTCAGCCAAACCAGTTCATGCACAGAGCCCAAACACAACTGCACTGGAACACCACGAAAGGGCAACTGAAGTAGTGTCCAGGCAGTTCATGAACAAATTTCTCCACCCCAAGAGGTGGAGCAAAACTGCACTGTCTCTTTGAGAACCGGGTCGCGACGTCATCAGGGAATCCCTGAGACTGGCTGGAGGCCGCTAGAGGGAGTAACAAGGAGACCGGTCGCCTGCAGGGAACCCAGCGTGTACTGGTACTCCCGGGGAGCACGGCTAGCCGCGAGGAAGGAAGCCGGACGCCTACCGGGTCTGGCGGTCGGCAATGTAAGCGCTGCTTACAGTACCTCCCCCACAACGCCCCCTCCCCTGCGGGAGCGGTCGAGGTTTAGAAGGAAAACGAGAGTGAAATCTCAGTATGAGAACAGGAGCATGCATATCAGTATATGAGACCCAGGAACGTTCTTCGGGTCCATAACCTTTCCAGTGTACAAGATATTGTAATTGACCCCGTACCCAATGGGAGTCGAGAATACTTTGTACTTCATATTCCTCGTGATCTGCAACTCTCACGGGGCCCGGGTGTACAGGAGCTGAGGTATACCGGTTGCAGACCAAGGGTTTCAATAAGGAGACATGGAATACATTATGAATACGCATGGCCGGTAGTTCCAGGGCATAAGCGACAGGATTGATCCTACGCAAGATCCGGAAGGGACCCACAAATCGAGAAGCCAATTTTCTACAAGGTACTTGTATGTTCAGGTTACGTGTGGATAGCCAGACTCTCTCCCCCACCTGAAACACCAGTGCTGGTAGCCATGTACGATAAGCCTGACTCTTTTGCTGCTGAGTGGACCGTTGCAAGGTTCTCTGAACCTGTACCCTATGTGGAACAGAGTTCCCTTAAATGCTCCTCCAAAGCTGGAATATTCTGTGCCTCAGATGAGTCAGGAAGCATTGAAGGCTGGAAGCCATAGTTAATCATAAACGGAAACATCTGAGTCAAAGAGTTCATGGCACAATTCCGGGCAAACTCTGCCCAAGGTAACAGGCTCGCCCACTCATCGTGATGGTCCGAGATATAGCAGCGCAAGAACTGTTCCAAGGCCTGGTTAGCTCTCTCGGCCGCACTATTAGACTGAGGGTGATAGGCGGAGGAGAAAGAGCGTTGGATACCCAATTGTGCACAAATGGCTGTACAAAATCGAGACACAAACTGGCTACACCGGTCCGACACAATGACTTTAGGCACCCCATGGATCCAAAAAACCTCCTTAGCTAAGATCTTAGCCATTTGTTGGGTGGTAGGCAGTTCTTTGAGGGGTACAAAATGAGCCAGTTTCAAAAAATGGACTACAATCATCAGAATAACCGTGCAGCCCTCAGGAGCAGGTAATTCCACCATAAAATCGATGGAAATGTGTGACCATGGATGCTCCCCATTAGGCACTGGAAGAAGAAGACCCACCGGAAGGTGCCTAGGAGTCTTGGTAGTAACAAAAGTCTGGCAAGCTGCCACAAAAGCAGACACATCAGTACGGATACCAGGCCACCAAAACAGTCGAGATACAGACCAGAACAACTGATCTCTTCCAATGTGTCCAGCAGCCTTGGAAGAGTGATATGTTTCCAATAATTTTGCCCTTAAGCCCTCAGGCACAAAGCATCTGTAATGGTTTTTTAAGACACTCAGACCAGCTGGTAGAATAAAACACAGTTTTATTGAAAAAAAATAAAGAGTAAAGATCGCCCTCTACAGGCAAAACAAATAATAGCGAAATAATGACTGTTATGCCCTCAAGGGCCCAATATACAGAAGCATAAGTATCACATATACTGTCTCAGGATAGGCACACAGTAGGGAGGATACTCAATAGTTAAACACAATAATAAGTCAGTCTCTGTTGTGGTGTTTGGCACGCCCAGGGTAGTGATCAGGCAGCTATTGTTGTAGATGATGCAACACCTAAAGTTCTTAAGGCTAGAAAGCTGCAGGCAGTACTGGAATAGTGGTAGAGTCTGCAGAGAAGTTGCAGTGAATAGCCCCCACGGGCGTAGCAACAGAGACAACTTAATCTGCAAGTGCTTGAGTCGATAGCCCCCACGGGCGTAACAACGGGGAAAGCTACAATGCAAGAGCTTGCCAATAGCCACCACGGGCGTAATAGCGGAGACCAACTGCACAGGATTAGCTTGAGCCAATAGCCCCCACGGGCGTATACCAGAGACAACCTGCAAGAGCTATTGTTTGAGCCAATAGCCCCCTCGGGCGTACACTGGAGACCACCCTGCTGCAAGTGCTTGAGCCAATAGCCCCCACGGGCGTATACCGGAGAGAACACAGCTAGAGCAAGAGCCAATAGCACTCACTGCGGGCGCGGTAATGCAAACCGACTACTCTGCTGGTGACAATATGAACCGCCGTCTAGACCAGGCTTACAACGCGGCCGGTTCTGCAGATGTAGCGAATCAACAGCTTAGGCTCTGGAAGTGTAAGGGAAGGCTCAGGTAAGGAGTCAGCAGCACTGCAAGGGTTAATAGCGGCTCAAGGATTGGAGGCTCAGCAATATTGGGTATCGCTCTGGAAGTGTCAAGGAAGGCTCAGCAACGGAAGCACAGCTCTGCAAGAGACAACGGAGACTCCGCACGGGAGACTCGGCTCTGCAAGTGTAAAGAGGCAGCACGACCAGCCCGGTAGCTGAGCACAGCAGAAGTCAGAATGTCGCCACAGCGACACCAGTAGCAGGAACTAAGCAGGTCACTGTAACAAGCCGGTTCAGGTCACGGAGCAGGAAGTCAGCCAGGCCGGGTCGGGGAGGTGGTTTTCAGACAAGCCAGATCAGTCATGAGCAGGAAGGTCAGCCAAGCCGGGTCAGATCACGAAGCAGGAACACAGGAGCGTAGTCAGCAACAGGCCAAATTGGTACACAGGAATCAGGAATGCAGGAACACAGCAACAGCAACACTGGCTCTGGAACACCACGAAAGGGCACCTGACGTGTCAAGACCAGGCATAAAAAGGTCACCAGGGGCGGGCCAAACAGACTCAGCCAATCAGGGCGCACCACAAGCGAGAGTGACAGAGAGGGATCACAGGCACCGTGATAGTACCCCCCTCTCAAAGACCCCCTCTCCCTGCAGGAGGTCTTGGTTTCTGGGGATATTTAGAGTGGAAGTTGCGCAATAGTCTAGGCGCATGGAGGTCCTTCTGATCCACCCAGGAACATTCCTCAGGGCCACAGCGCTTCCAATGGACCAAATATTGCAACTTCCCTCTAAATCTCCTAGAATCAATGATACTCTGGACCTCGTACTCCTCCTGGACCTGAACGTCCACCGGCCCAGGAATCACTGGAGTGGTAGTGTAATGGTTGCAAACCAAGGGTTTCAAGAGAGATACATGGAACACATGTATACGCATAGAGGCAAGGAGTTCCAATGCGTATGAGACAGGATTGATCTTACGGATAACTTTGAACGGACCAGTGAACCGGGGAGCCAACTTACTGGAGGGTACCTGCAAATTGAGATTTCTGGAGGAGAGCCACACCCTGTCCCCAACCTGGATTCAGACCACTGGCAGCCGTCTACGATTGGCATGCCGCTGATGTCGCTGAAATGACTGACTGAGGGTCCTCTGAACCTGTGCCCAAGTGGAGCTAAGTTGCGCCATATGCTCATCCAGGGCAGGAATCTGTTGCGACTGAAATGAGTCCAGGAGCAGGCACGGCTGGAACCCGTAGTTAATGAGAAACGGGGAGCTCCCGGACGATGAATTGACTGCACAATTTCTGGCAAACCTTGCTCACGGCAACAGGTCAGCCCAATTGTCATGATGATCGGTTACATAGCAACGCAGGAACTGCTCCAGTCCCTGATTGGCACGCTCAGCAGCCCACTGGTCTGGGGATGGTAGGCGGAGGAAAAGGATAATTGGATGCCCATCTGGCCACAAAATGCCCTCCAAAACCTGGACATGAACTGGCTCCCCCGATCAGAGATCACCACTCTGGGTACCCCGTGCAAGCGAAACACTTCTTTGGCAAACACTACAGCCAATTCCTGAGCTGATGGAAGGCCAGAGAGCGGCACAAAATGAGCCATCTTAGAGAACCTATCGACCACCATGAGGCTAAACGTGTACCCCCTAGATGCTGGCAGCTCTCCCAGAAAATAGATAGATATGTGGGACCATGGACGTTCGCCATTAGGCACAGGTTGGAGGAGGCCCACAGGGAGATGTCTGGGGGTCTTGGCACGAGCACAGCTGAGACAGGCTGCAGCAAAAGCGGAGCAATCGGCTCTAAGGGAGGGCCACCAGAATAACTGTGATAGAGACCATATTAGCTGATCCCTCCCGATATGCCCAACTGCTTTATATGAATGGTATGACTCCAATAGACAGGTACGGAATGGCTCATCCACAAAACACTTGCCAACTGGGGTTTCTGGGGGAGCCCTTGCTTGGGAGGCCAAAATCTCTTTCCCCAGTGGCGAAGTAATGCTAGTACGTATAGTAACCAAGATACGGTCTGGCTGAATAATGGGTACTGGTTCTTCCTCCCTCTCAAGGTCTGACGCAAACTGTCTGGACAGAGCGTCTGCCCTAACATTCTTAGAGCCCGGAAGGTAGGACACTACAAAATTGAACTGGGACAAAAAGAGTGCCCACCTAGCTTGTCGTGAGGACAGTCTCTTTGCTTCAGATGGAAATGTCAAATTCTTGTGATTAGTAAGGATTAATACTGGGGTCCTGGTACCTTCCAATAGGTGACACCATTCTTTAAGTGCCAGAATAATAGCCAAGAGCTCCCTGTCGCCAATCTCATAGTGGCTTTGTGCACTGGAGATTTTCTTAGAAAAGAACCCACAAGGTCCCAAGGCGCCACCTCCCACAAGACGTTGGGAGAGCACTGCCCCAACCCCAACCTCCGGAGGCGTCAATTTCCAAGGTAAAAGGCAGGGAGGGATTGGGGTGGGACAGCACCGGAGCAGAAGCAAAGGCAGATTTCAGAGTCTCAAACGCATTTTCAGCTGCCTCGGACCATTGAGAGGGAGTAGCGCCCTTATGTGTCAGACAGAGGTTTCACAATAGTAGAAAAGTTCTGGATAAACTTCCTATAATAGTTGGCAAAGCCCAAAAAGCGCTGAATAGCTTTTAATCCCTTGGGGCGAGGCCACTGTAGGACTGCTGCCAATTTCCCTTGGTCCATAGCAATGCCATCTCTAGAAATTATGAACCCCAGGAATGGTACTTGGGGCCTATGAAATTCGCACTTTTCTAGTTTACAGAACAGTTTATTTTTACGTAATCGAAGCAAAACCTCAGAGACATCCTTAATATGCTGGGTGAGGTTGGCAGAGTGAATCAATATATCATCTAGATATACCACCACACAGGACTGAAGCATGTCACGCAGGATGTCATTAATAAATTCCTGGAACACCGCAGGTGCATTGCATAGGCCAAATGGCATCACCAGATATTCATAGTGCCCTGTTCTGGTATTAAATGCAGTCTTCCACTCATCTCCAGCCTTAATTCTACTCAGGTTATATGCAGCCCGCAAATCAAGTTTATTAAAGATGGAAGAGCCCTTTAACCTGTCAAATAGCTCAGTAATGAGTGGAATAGGGTAGGCATTCTTAGTTTATTTAACCCCCGGTAATCAATACATGGTCTAAGCTCGCCATTTTTCTTCTTTACAAAGAAGATCCCGGCACCAGCCGGAGAGGTAGACTTGCAAATAATCCCTCTCTTGAGGGCGTCCTCAATGTAGTCCTCTATAGCCCTGTTCTCATCACACGACAGTGGATAAGTGCGACCCCTCGGGGGCACCACGCCCGAGGGCAGATCAACAGCTCAATTATAGGGTCTGTGCTGAGGCAGTGCGCTAGCCTCCCCCTTGCTGAATACGTCACTGAATTCTAGATATTCAGCTGGCACGGAGGGAGAGGTACACAATATCTTGACAGGGTGTGATAAACAGTTTTTAGCACAGTACTCAGACCATGATTTAACCTCACATCTCTGCCAGTCGAACTGGGGATTATGTAATAATAGCCATGGAAACCCCAGAATGACTGCATGATGGGGAGATCGATTTATTTGGAAACGTACCTCCTCCTTGTGGAGAGCCCCAACAGACATAGTAATAGGGATCGTTTCCATGGTAATAAATGCAGGTTCCAAAGGTCTGCCATCGATGGCTTCAATAGCCAGGGGAGACTCCCTTTTGACTAATGGAATTTTGTGCAATTCGGCAAAGGATTGGTCCATGAAATACCCAGCTGCACCGGAGTCTACCATGCCATAACCACCACAGACAGGTCTGCCCAAGAGAATACCACCTGGATGGTGGGTTTCTGTGTACTTGAATCTAGGGACTGCTGCACGCCACCTAGGGCCTGTCCCCCAAGGTACCCTAGGTGCGTCCGTTTCCCGGCTGTACCGGACATGTGCGTAATAAGTGCCCAGCTTTACCACAATATAAGAATAGGCCCTGTCTTCTACGGTGCGCCCGCTCCTCCTTAGTAAGTCTGGTGAACCCAAGCTGCATTGGCTCTCCAGACTTGGGTGAACGTTCAGGAGGAATGGGAGGCGAGGGTGGGTTTAAGAGACTGCCATGCCCATAATTTCTGGATCTCGCCCTTTTTGCCAACCGTCTTTCACGAATGCGGGAGTCAATAAGCATGACATAGTCAATGTACTCATCCAGATCACTGGGTATATCTCTGGCAGCTATTTCATCTTTAGTGGATTCGGACAGACCCTGAGCAAAGGCTGCCACTAATGCCTCGTTGTTCCATCCCACCTCTGCTGCCAAGGTCCGAAACTCAATGGCATAGTGGCCCAAGGTACGATCGCCCTGCTGTATCTCCATTAACCTTTTGGCAGCAGAGGCAGTTCTACCAGGAACCTCAAACACTCTGCTGAACTTTCTTACGAACTCATTAAAGTTCAGAGTGCAGGGTTTGGCATTCTCCCACAGAGGATTAGCCCATGCCAGTGCTTTGCCAGTCAGTAGCGATATCATAAATCTGACCTTATTTCGGTCACTAGGAAATGCCTGGGGCGTTAGTTCCAGAAATATCTCCAATTGATTAATAAAGCCCCTGCATTGAGTAGGTTCGCCATCATATCTTAATGGTAACCGTTAGGCCTCTGGTATGTGTAGTAGGGACTACAGACTGATTATCCGGTGTCGAGACTGGGGAGACCACCGGATTCTGGTTCGGTTTGTCAAGGTGTACCGTACGTTCAAGTAAAGTTTTTAAGGACAGTGCCAACTGGTCTAGGCGCTGCTCATGAACATCCATTCTCCAGTGGATGTTTTGTGTATTACTCTCACCTTTACTGTCTCAGGTCATGACCCTTTCGTACTGTAACGGTTTTTTAAGACACTCAGACCAGCTGTGTCAAGGCCAGGCATAAAAAGGTCACCAGGGGCGGGCCAAACAGACTCAGCCAATCAGGGCGCACCACAAGCGAGAGTGACAGAGAGGGATCACGGGCACCATGATAGCATCTCCCTTGCGGTTTCTCAGCTGGAGCCGTACCTTGAGCAGCCAAAATCTCTGTCCCCAAAGGAGATGTAATACTGGTGCGAATAGTAGCAAGGATACGATCCGGAGTAATCACTGGTGTAGGATCACAATCCTCTTTAGACAAGGCCCGAACTGACGGGACAGAGCATCAGCCCTCACATTCTTGGTGCCCGGAAGATAAGAAACTATGAAATTAAAGTGGAATAAAAACAAAGCCCACCTAACCTGTCTGTGTGACAGGCGTTTAGCCTCGGATAGGTATATCAAGTTCTTGTGGTCAGTGAGAATAAGAATAGGCACAGAAGTTAGCCAAAATAATGGCTAACAGCTTGCGGTCCCCTATGTCATACAGAGTCTCAGTCTTAGTTTGCGGGAGAAGAAGCCGCATGGCATGAGTGGTGCCTCTGGAGAAGACCGCTGAAGACAGGAGGGCGCCTACTCCCGACTCAGAAGCGTCAAACTCCAAAGTAAATGGCAATTTCGGATTTGGATGCTATAGTACTGGTGCAGTGGCAAAAGCAGCCTTTAAGTGTTCAAAAGCCTGTAAAGCCTTCAGGAACCATTCGGAAGCGTTAGCACCCTTGTGCGTCATGTCAGCAAGGGGTTTGACAATCATGGAAAACTGACTTATAAATTTCCTGTAGTAATTAGCAAACCCCAGGAAGCGCTGAATCGCTTTAAGTCCAATGGGAAGGGGCCATTGGAGTACTGCCGAAAGCTTCCCGGGGTCCATAGCCAGCCCGGAAGAGGAGATCACATAGCCCAGAAAGGTTACTTTTGACTGGTGAAACTCGCACTTTCTAGGATTGTTGGCACTTAAGAGTGACAACACCTTAGCAACATCCTTTCTGTGTTGTTCCAAATTCACGGAGTGGATGAGGATGTCATCTAGGTAGACAACCACGTAACTCAACAACAGGTCCCTCAAAACATTGTTAATAAACTCCTGGAAGACAGCGGGAGCATTGCAAAGGCCAAAGGGCATTACCAAGAATTTGTAATGCCCACTCCTGGTGTTAAATGCTGTTTTCCACTCATCGCCCTTACGAATACGCACCAGACTGTAAGCGGCCTGGAGGTCTAGCTTAGTAAATACTGTAGATCCACGCAATCAGTCAAACAGCTCCGTAATCAGAGGTAATGGATAAGCATTCTTGACCATGAGTTTGTTAAGACCTCGAAAATCAATACATGGCCTTAACTCGCCATCCTTCTTTTTAACAAAGAAGAACCCTGCCCCAGCCGGGGACGAGGATTTCCAAATAATCCCTCTGGCGAGAGCATCAGTTACGTACTACTCCATAGCCTGATTCTCCGCTACTGAGAGAGGGTGTACACGACCCCTCAGAGGAACAGCCCCTGGTACCAGGTCAATCGAGCAATCATACGGCCTATGAGGAGGTAACGTAGTGCCCTGTATTTTGTTGAATACATCACTGAAGGCTTGATACTCCTCAGGTAAAGCGGAGGAGGGAAAGGAGGAGGAGGAGGAAGCTATGCCTAAAACTTTGATAGGACGAGTCAAGCATGACTCTGTACAATACAGAGACCAAGACAAAATGTCGCAACTGTGCCAGTCCATTCTGGGGTTATGTTTTTGGAGCCATGGAAACCCCAGAATGACCGCATAATGAGGAGAGTTTATGACATGGAACTGGATCATCTCATGATGAAGGGCTTCAACCAACAGGGATACCGGAACAGTCTCATGAGTAAACTGAGGTGGTTGTAAAGGTCTACCGTCAATAGCCTCAACAGACAATGGAGATGCCCGGGATACTAAAGGAATCGAGTGTTTCTCTGCAAACCCAGCATCAATGAAATGCCCCACTGCCCCAGAATCTATTAAAGCTGGGGCAGACACAGAAGAACTTGCCCAAGATAGGATAACTTCCAGAGTAGGCTTCTCCTGGAAATCTCCTGGGGACTGAGACACTCCACCTAGAGTCTGTCCCCTCCGTGACTCTAAGGTGCACCCGTATCCCAGACGTGTTGGACAAGCACGCAACAAGTGTCCGGCTTTGCCGCAATATAGGCAAAGCCCCTCCCTTCTATGAAACGTTCTTTCTTGAGCAGACAGCCAGGTGAATCCCAACTGCATGGGTTCCCCCCCTCCTAGCTCTGAACCCGGAGGCATGGGAGGAGAGGGAGGAATGGGTGGGCAACTGAAATTCGGAGCCACACGTGCCGGAGGCCTCCGTGTGCGTTCTTTAAAGGAGGGTCTCTCCCTGATACGGGTGTCGATCAATATGGTAAAAGAGATCAGTTGGTCAAGGTCCGAAGGCAATTCTCTGGCCTTAATCTCATCTTTAATGACATCACTTATTCCCTGAGAGAAATTGGATACCAGTGCCTCATTATTCCAACCGACCTCTGCTGCCAATGTGCGAAATTCAATCGCATATTAGGCCACTGTATGACTACCCTGGTAGATAGACATAAGAAGTTTAGCAGCAGAGGCAGAGTGGGCGGGTACATCAAGCACCCGTTTGAATGCTGACACAAACTCGAAAAAGTCGTGAATGATAGGTTTATCATTCTCCCAAAGCGGATTTGCCCATGCCAAGGCCTTGCCCGACGTTGGGGAACGTTTGTGGTACCATCTCCATATAGATGCCCAATTGGCTTAGGAACCCACAACACAGTGCTGGGTCTCCACCATACCGCTCTGGAAGCGGAGCTCGACAGGAAAAACCCCTGATCATGCCTGCATCAGGGGCTGCTTGTACTGGGACTGTTTGTACTACCGGTGTCGTACAAACAGAGGAGGCCACCGGTTGTTCGACAGGACAGTCAAGGTGAGCAGTGTGGTTCAACAGTTATTGCAAAGCCATCGTAATCTGATCAATATGCTGCTCCTAAGACTCAACCCTGCTTAGTAAGTGCTGGACAGAAGGGTTACCAGTACCGTCCGTAGACACGGCCCTTTCGTACTGTCACGGACTCAATAAAGAAGATTTGGACCAGTACTAAGGTAACCAATCTTTATTAAGGAGCACAACGTACAGGACAATGTAACACAGCAATAATACAGGCAAAGTAGAGGACGTCAGGAAAAATCCCGCTGCTGTATTGGTACAGACTAGTTCCAGAAGGCAGATAAGGGAAACAGTCTCAGGTCTGCACCAGAGGATAACTCCAGGTCCGCACCTGGAGGTCAACGTACCAAGGAAGGCAACTATGCTACAGGTCCCCACCTGTACAGACAACACTCCCAGAGAAACCAACTGCGCTACAGGTCTGCACCTGAATGCCACAGATGTATAAGGACGAGAGGAAGTCCAACAGAGCCACCAGGGGCACCCACAAGTTATCCACTGGAGCGCTGGTATGCTGGGTGCGCAGTGGACAACCCCGGGCAACACCAAGGTGGTTAGTCAGACAAGTCGGAATGGGATGGAGCGAAAACGAAACCAGACCCGCAGGTTTGCACCAGATTGGATGTCAGACACACCAAGGGTCATACACGGAGCGGGTAGTCAGAGCCACAGGTCTCACCAGATTGGGTACTCAGACAAGCCTAGGTCATACACGGAATGGTTAGCCATCCAGAGCCGCAGGGTTGCACCAGATTGGATGTCCGACACGCCAAGGGTCATACACGGAGCAGGTAGTCAGACAGGGCCAAAGGTCAACACCAGAGCAGATAGTCAGCCAAACCAGTTCATGCACTGAACCCAAACACAACTGCACTGGAACACCACGAAAGGGCAACTGAAGTAGTGTCCAGGCAGTTCATGAACAAATTTCTCCACCCCAAGAGGTGCACTGTCTCTTTAAGAACCGGGTCTCAACGTCATCAGGGAATCCCTGAGACGCACGTCCGAGTTCTGATTTGGCTGGAGGCCGCTAGAGGGAGTAACGAGGAGACCGGTTGCCTGGAGAGAACCCAGCGCGTACCGGTGCTCCCAGAGAGCCCGGCAAGCCGCAAGGAAGGATGCCGGCCGCCTACCGGGTCTGGCGGTCGGCAAGGTAAGCGCTGTTTACACTTTTCTTCATTTCTCTTGGTGTAATAACCATTTTAGTACAGGCAAGTCATAGTTGAAACATTTATGAAAAATGATAGTAGTTAGTGTAGTTATGTGCTTTTATGCACACGAAGCTAAAGGTAGTAAGGCAAATAACCCCTCATTTGATGTGGCGGGTTATCTTCTTTCCAAAATGGTATGCTTTGTATACCTTTTCTTCACTTCTGTAGCTGTCTTGTTTGAAAAAATACAAGAAAAATCAGAAGTTGTACTAGGTGCAGTTTTGTGCTTCTGACACCCCTCTTCCCTCCTCCGATGGTATATTAATTAATACCAAAGAGGTGCCATTTTTCTCATAAGAGGAGTAACTAATGAATATTGTTGGAAATTCCATAGTTTTCAAAGATTCAGTAGTTGAAATGTACAAACCAGGCTAGTGCTAGAAAGGCAAGTGACCCCCTCAGTTAATGCTGTAGGTTATCTTCTTTCCAAAATGGTATGCTTTATATACCTTTTCTTTATGTCTGTAGCTGTTATAACAGTTTTAGTACAGGCAAGTCATGTTTGAAAAAATGCAAGAAAAATTAGAAGTTGTAGTAGGTGTAGTTTTGTGCTTCTGGTACCCCCTATGGTACATCAGCTCATACCAATAAGATGTCATTTTTCTTGTAAGAGCAGTAACTAATGAATACAGCTGAAAATGCCATAGTTTTCAAAGATTTCAGTACATTTTAAAGGGTGAAATGTAAAAAAAAATATTTTTCCTTTAATGCCAAATTCTGGAAACTTGTGCACACCAGGCTAGGGGTAGAAATGCAAGTGATCCCTCATATGGTACAACAGGATATCTATTTTTAGGAAATATATTGCTTTATATAGTTACTAGTTGAACAGCCTGTTACATGGGCCACAGTGCCACTGCCACCTGGTCGCGGAGCAGTCACGCGCAGCAGAGACTGCCCGCGCCACGGCTGATACAGAGCTGAAGGCTCCTTCGGAGCGCCCAGCACTGTATCAGCCGCAGCGTGGGCAGTCTCTACTGCGCATGACTGCAGCACGCGCAGCAGTGTTTACTGCGCATGTCGCGGCATTACACACGATTTAGCGAATTATTATATAGGATTCAGCTGTTTTAGGGTTGTTTTACCATGCAACCACTGGAATGTGCATTTTAGTTTATAAAGATAAAAACAGGGCCGGACTGGGAATAAAAACCAGCCCTGGAAAAAATTGCTGACCAACCCCATAGCATAGCGTCATTATACCAGCCCCATAGCATAATGGCATTTTTTTCTTGTTTATAAAAGGGGAAAACATGCATTTTAAAAGACATCTGAATGCCACCACCAGAACAATAGACAGTTATAATATATATATATATATATATATATATATATATATACACACACACACCACCTCTTGACTCTCAATTCCCCTCTTTTGCCTCTTTCTCCCACTCTTCATTCCCACCTTTTGCTTCGTTCTCCCCCTCGACTCTCGAGTCCCCTCCTTTTGCCCTTTTCTCTCCCTTTTGATCCCCCTTTCACGACTCTTGATCCCCCCTTTTGCCTCGCTCCCCTTCTTGCCTCTTTCTCCCCCTCCTGATCGCCCCTTCTTTTGCCTCTTGGTCCCTCCCTCCCTCCTTTTGCCTCTTCATTGCCCCTCCTTTCGCCTCATGATCCCCTCTCCATTTGCCTCTTTTTTCCCACTCTTGACCCCCCCCTCTGCCTCTTTCACCCGGTCTTGATTCCCCCTCTTGTCAAGTTGCCTCTCTTTACCCCGCTTGATTTTTCTTTCGCCATTCTCCTCCTCTTGATCCCCCTCTTTGCCTCTTTCCCCCTCTTGCCTTAATCCAGCTTTGACTCTTGTCTTCATCCCCCTTTTGCCTTTTTCTCTCCCTCTTGCCTCTCTCCCCCTTTCCTGATTCCCCCCTTTTGCCTCTTTCTCCCCCTCCTTTTGCCTTTTTCTCCCCTCCCCCCACTTTCCTCTCTTTTGATCTCCCCTTTGCCTCTTTCTCCCCATCATTAACTCTTGATCCCCCTTTCGCCTCTCTCTCTCTCTCCCCTTCTTGACTCTTGAGCACAACCTTTTGCCGCTTTCTCCCCCTCCTGATCCCCCCTCCTTTTGCCTTTTTTTCTCCCTTTTGACCCCCCTCTGCCTCTTTTACCCGCTATTGATCCCCTTTTGCCTTTCTACCCCTCTTACCTCTATATAAACCCTCTTGATCCCCCCCCTTGCCTGTGACCGTGTCTGGCGTTGGATGACTCTGTCTCTGCTCCCAGCCTCCCGCTCAGCTCTGTCTGTCTCCGCAAACCACACGTGTTTAAGATAGGAGCTGCCAGCCTACCCGGTGTGCAGACGCAGTGCTTTCCACGCTGTGTCTGACATCACTGGGTCTAGGCCTGGCCTGCCTCCACTCATTAGACGGGCTGGCAGTTGTTCACATCTCGAGGCCACCTGTTACCTTGCGGCCGCGGATGATTGGCAAGGATCAAACTTTTATTTAAGAAGCCCTGGCCGGCCCCTGGGAAGCCCAGTGCTGGCGGCCTCCTGGGATTTTTCCCGGTATCCCAGTAGGCCAGTCCGGCCCTGGATAAAAACACCATTTTGCCCTTTTGATAAAATAGGGGTCTGCACAGGCCATGCATATAGGTAAAACTATACATATTTTGTATTTTTGTACTTGGGAGATTCAGGGCTTTTTCAAATAACAGAAAATTTCACAAACAAAAAATATTTTTGAAACATAGTGTGTGATTTTGTCAAAATGTGTTTTTTGTTTTTTTTTTTACTTTTTTATCATGCCATCATAGCTTGTTGCACGTTGCACAATTTACTTTGTGGCACAACATGCAAAAAGATCAATTTGTTCTGAAAAAAATATATACAGTCTTACATATGTAACTAGAAAGTTACATGCCGGAATCACACCCAAACGAGGGTACAGGAAATAGGTTAATTGTCAAGGAACCTTTAAGATGCAGAAATTCATGAATATCAGTAAGTGGATTTCTCTTTACTCTTCTAAACGGCACCAGTTTTGAGCCTAAACAAGCAGCCCATTGCTACTCTATATGTAGTTGATAACAATGAATTCTCTTACTCTAACAATTTGGCCTTTCAGCTTGAGAAAAGAGATAAACCCTGCGAGTTCCTACGTACTTACGGTATGTCCGGCTAGTGTACTATAACGTGCAAGAGAATGTATATAATATGCGACCCGTCGGTAATGGTGCCCAATCATAAAACAGCTCTCCTCTGTCGTCACGGACAACACCCACACCGCGCCCCTTTAATCTTAACTGTAGGTCAATGTCCCCTGCACATGAGTAAATTTTTAAGCAATACTATGACGGCGCATGTGCGAAGGGGAACGGCGCACACCCACATGTGTTGTCATAGCTTGCACGTCCCTTATGACGCGATTTCACCAGCAGACTGACAAGGAACAAACCGGCTTTTGCCACACATTGAATTAAACCAGCAGACGACGGTATTTTAGCAGTGTCAGGCCAGTACTCAGATGATTCTTTACTACTCCAAGACCGAGAGGATGCCTGCGTGATTTGGAATTACGATTGTATCTGTCCCGCAACTATGGCTCATAGCAAGGAAACGCTGATGCACCTTTTTGCTGGAGGGTAAGAAGCAGAAGGACAAGGGTATCGCTGTGATCCTATACATGTGTCACCTTTTTAGCAGACTCAAAGTACAAGAGCAGACTCAGTTGACCTTTCAGCTCTTAGTTGCAACCCACCAGTTTATATATTATATCTAATTTGTAGTGTTCATTATACAAGTAAGCTACTGAAAAGGAACACAGGTTTGAAACATATGATTAACATACTATTAAAATAGTCCCAATCGAATACATGTCCAAACATTCTTACGGTATAGATCATTGTGAACCATGGAAGTCCTACAATACAATTGTGTGATTGTAAAAGTTATCACTTAACTATCGGAGATTTTGGATTATTTTGTGGAGTTTATAGGAGTTGATTCAGAAGCAGTTCTACAGTATTAACATTTGTTGTGCTATTATTAGGGTAGATGGTTTGTCAGAAACGCCCTTCATTATATTCTCACTTCAGGTAAGAGCTATAAATCCTTCATGCGCAAGCAATAACCTCTGGGTTGGTGGAGGTGGCAGTGGGGTGTTTGCAGAGAATTATAGTTGAACAGCAAGGCAATTCCATTTTACATGAGAGAAACAAGGCTACATACCACTGCATGGTGCCAGCAAAACACCACTGCAGTGTATTGAAAAGGTGCTAGCACTCCTGAATGGTTAACACCTCTTCTTGAGGTCAGCAGAGTATTAAAGCAGACCAACAGGATAATAGCCTATTGCAATACTGAAGTAAGTCATAGTAACATACATACATACATAGTTGATTAGGCTGAAAAAAGACATGAGTCCAGCCCATGCCAAAAACACCCCTGTTCATCCGGAAGAAGGCAAAAAAAAAAAATGCCCTCTGGAGCAATTTCTAATTTAGCCCCAAGTGGGTAAAAAAATTCCTTCCTGACTCAAAATGGCAGTCAGTTCCCTGGATCAACATCCTATCTGCTTTGAAGCCATCTGTCATAATTTTCAACATTGTTCTGTGCTAGATAGGCATCCATTGCTTTTTTGAAAGCCGTTTCATTATCTGCAAGAACAACATGCCGAGGCAAAGAATTCCAAGAATTCCTGCTTTTGTTTTAGTCGAAAGTGTCTTTCCTCTAGTTTTAATGGATGACTTGTTGTTCTTAGCTCAGCTCTTTGCATAAATAATTAATTGGCTAGTTCTTTGTATTGATCTTGAATGTATTTGTAAATGGTAATCATATCACCCCTTAGACGTCTCTTCTTTAATGTAAACAAACCCAGTTTGGCTAGTCTTGCATTATAACTCAGATACTCCAATCCCTTTATCAGTTTTGTTGCATGTTTTTGCACCTTTTCCAGTACAACAATGTCTTTTTTTAAGAACTGGAGCCCAAAATTGTACTCCATATTCTAGATGAGACCTAACCAAGGATTTATACAGAGGTAGGATAATATTAGCATCCCTTGCTTCTATACCTCTTTTTGTGCAGGCTAGTACCCTATTTGCTCTTGCAGCAGCTGACTGCTGTATTCCTAAATATTTCTCTAACGAGGATTCCCCTAATTGTTTCCTATTTAGCGTATATGTAGCAAGTATGTTTCTACAGCCCAAATGCGTAGCCTTACATTTAACTACATTAAATGTCATCTGCCACTTTTCTGCCCATTCACTCAGTTTATCTAAATCCTTTTGCAGAGAAAAAACATCCAGCTGTGTATGTATTTCCTTACATAGCTTAGTGTCATCAGCAAAGATTAAGATGCTACTCTCAATTCCCACTTCTAGATCATTAATAAACAAAAAGCATTGGGCCTAGTACTGAACCCTGCGGAACCCCACTTATAACTTTAGACCAATTTGAAAAGGTTCTGTTTACAACAACTTTTTACCATCTATCATTCAATGAATCATTCTATGAAACTCTTATGAGAACAGATATTCGGTATGCTATTAACTGAGACTAGTAGAGTACATGAGACAAGCAGGATAATAAACCATTTCTTCAGCAACAGTAGTTCGCAACCTACAAAATACATATTGTATGTTGCTATTGTTACCTAAGTGTTGCGCACATGGAGGCTGATGTAGAAATGGAATACACCAACCACACCTTAGAGAAGATAAACATGCTGATATTGATTCAGTTGTGTCCTGCTGTTTTCTGCCAATGGCATTTTTTTTTTCAAGCACAGTAAGGTATTCAATCACCCCATATCAATACACCCAAAGTACAACCAAAATGTGTCCAAAGCTAGTAGAATTAACCCTATGAGTATCAGAGGGATATCATTACCCTGCCGACACTCATAGGGTTAACCTGACCCGAAGTAACAAAGCAACATCCCCTTCAATGTAACACCATTAATCCTGACATCCAGCAGGGTCCTCTGCATCCTGGTCAGCTACTGTCCATCTTCTTTCTTCTCTTCTGTTTTACCTCTTGTATCTTCTTCTCTTATCTTCTTGTCTTCTAGCTGTAAAAATAAAAAGAAGCATAAATGTTTTTCATAAAATGACCTGCACACTTATACATAGTTTAACACCTTGAATGCCAGAGGTGTTGCGTATCTATCTGGGGCTCAAAGGGTTAAACCATGTATGAGTGTGCCGGTGAATATCAAATAACATGCCTCAGGTTATGAGAAATTGTTCCAATTTTGTTTATTTTTAATACAAATAAGAAGGATTATTTAATCTTATCCTTTTCTCCAGTGCTCTGTGTTGTGCTGTGCAGTATAGCCCATCTGTCATTGCCTTACTAGCTGATGCCTGTTCCACAATGAGGGAATATGAACAGAGACTGCCTGTGGTGCTGTTGCTACACCAGCCTATGGAGGTTTATGGTCAATTGACCAGAGCTGTCCATAGGATGGTGTAGCAACAGCGTCACTGTACAGTTTCAGGCCACTGTGATACACATAACAAATTCAAGTTTGAGCTGCAATAAAACACCTTTCAGCAGTGGGAGTACCTTTGTTTTACACAGGGGGATAAACTCCACAATAAATATTTTTTTTACCTTTTAAGTAATGCTATCCCTTGAAGCTGATTGGCTGGGAGGTGCTTAAGCACACATCCCAGCCAATGGCTGTGAGGGAATTTGGACAGAGACTGCCCATATATGAAGGCAATCTCTGTTCAAATTCCCTCATTGTGTAACGGCATAGGCCTGTGAAGTAATGACGGGTGGGCTATGCTGCACATAAGTTTCTTTGCTGCCTCCACGGCCAAACACAGCTGCAGATAAATAGAAAAGTATACGATTATTATTTATTTTTTTTTTTTCAAAATTGAATCTTTATTGGGTCAAGGAATAAAGTACACAAAGGAAGTAAAGAAATCCATATAAAGCGTTACATGTCTGTAAAGGTACGTATACAACAATACAAAATTGACATCACTTACAATGTGTACGATCATAGTCCCATAATGTTAGCTAAAAATATGGGGACATATTAGAAATAAGACACTTCCATAAAAAAGGGAGTCCTAGTATTTAAGGGAATAGAGAGAGAACAGAAAAGAAGAAAGGAGGAGAAGAGACAAAGTCGACAGAGTTGAGAAATAACGGTTATGGAGGAGAGAGACAGAGGGTGGAAAAGACCAGAGGGAAGTAAAAATGGAGGGGGGGGGGAGAGAAAAGGGAGGAATCAAGATCCATTGAAAGGTATGAGACCTGGGAGTGATTTGGCTCCCTTCCTCGAACCAATTGTCAAGGAACTTCAAGGAATACCATGTTTAATCAATGTTAGCTGCGTCAGCAGGGTATGATCACCTACTAATGTATTCCAAGTAGAGCAAGAGGGTGGTATTGATTGATTCCAAGTAGCTGGAATCATAGCCTTTGCTGCATTGAGCATAGTGAGTCTTTTTGCAAAAATAGGAGAATGGGGAGATCTTTAAAAAAGAGACTCTGAAGGGGGTTCCGAAGGAGTTGAATCCCCAAAGAATGTTCAATATGTGATAAATCTTCCTAGTATTGTAATATCAGGGGCAATCCCACCAGATATGGACATCTGTCCCTTTGACTAAACAACATCTTCAACACAAAGAGCTAAGAGACGGGTATATTTTGTGGAGTTTACTATCTGTAAAGTACCACTTAAAAAGCAGCTTATAATTCATTTCCAGCATCTGGGAGGAAATGGAGTATCGAGAAATCGAGCACCATATAGTTTGCCAATCTTCCCCACCAAGGCACACACCTAGCTCTCTCTCCCATGTGATTGCATATACAAGTTTACTGGGAATGCTAATAGATGTCAGTAATTTATTTTATATCCCTTGTAGAGCAGAGCTTAAAATCAGGATGGTTGAGGAAATGTGTTATTCTCCATATTTCATTAGAATAAAGTGAACATTTGCATTTCAGAAGTTCAAATGGAAGAACCCGTCCCTGAGATAGGATGTCACCAACACAAAGGACTGCCGTAGAAGCACATTGGTGACATTGAGAGTATTCCAAGAAATAAGGGTTGTCTTGGTAATAAAGGAATCTAGTCAGTGGGGAAGGGAGTGAGAAAAGGGAGCCATCTCTGGAGTATTTTAAGCTCAGGGTGAGGACTTGAGAGATGATGGGGTGAGAACTGTATGTCCCTGAGTGACTCTGTTGGCGCAAAAAGAACTCCACTAGAAGGTCAAATGGAGTATTTGAAGAGGTTTCATTATGAACCCATGATTTTTATTGTGGATCCAATCTTGACTAGAAGAAAGCAAAGCTGCTTAATAATATTTGTGCAGATGGGGAAAGCCTAACCACTATATGCACATGGCCTGAGCAGGGTCTTAAGATCCTTGTGTTTTTTAGAATGCCATATCAGTTTGCTGAGTAAACAATTAAAAAAAAATCCCTGGTGGATTTTGATGTGTATTGTTTGGATACAGTAGAGTAGTTTGGGAATCTTTTTTGCTTGGATTCTAACCAGCCAGGAAATATATAGAGGTTCCCATCGCACCAGATCTTTCCTGATCTAGGCCAAGAGTGGGAGAAACTTAGCAGAATATAGTTGATCTGAGGGTTGTCTGATGAATCCTCAGATAAGAGATGGACGACTGATTCCATTTGAAATTATAACGCTTTCTAAGCCAAGATAGTGGAAAGGAGTCAGTGTGGATGGGCAAAGCCTCAGATTTTGAGACATTGACTTTGAAATCAGAGGGCCAAAAAATTGTCGTATAACAACATAAATGCTGGAATCGAAGTTTTCTGGTGTGTGTCATGTAGTAAAACATCATCTGCAAACAGTGACAATTTTTATTCTTTTCCAGCCAATTGGATACCCTTTATAGAATGGTTAAGTTGAACATTTAGGGCAAACGTTTCTATTATGAGGACAAATAGTATCAGGGAGAGGGGGCATCCCTGCCTAGTGCCACTGGAAATGGAAAACGTGTCAGACAAATGTCTGTTAACCTTGAATCTAGCACTGTAGTTGTTATAATGCCAATATCCTTTGGCAGAGGACCAGACCCATCCCATAAGAAGTCAGTGCCCCTTAAATATTCCCAATTAATTCCATCAAAGGCCTTTTCTGCATCGCTGGTCAGGAATACTGAGATGGTAATTGTTGAACACGTAATTTATAAGGTTAATCTGTTTTCTTGTGTATCTCTAGCCTCCTGTTTAGGGATAAACCCTGCTTGGTCTTGGTGGAATAGATACAGAAGGAAGAGCTTGATCCTGTTGGCCAGTAGTTTAGCATATATTGTTGTATACAAATTTAAAAGCGAGATAGGTCTGTAATTTTTGTAACTGGTGGAATCTTTACCCAGTTTTGGAATAACAATGATATGAGCAGCCGTAGAGGCCAAACAATGGCACTAGGCAAGGATGAGAGGGAAGAGGTTAACATGGGGACAAAGAGGGACTTGAATGTCTTGTAGTAAGCCTGTGAGAAACCATCAGGCTTTCGACTTTTCTCAGTCAGAAGAGAATCAATCACCCCACCCACCTCCTCCTGTGTAAAATCTGATTCCAAAAATTGATGTGCGTCTTCACTGATCTGGGGGATGCATGCTTGCTGCAGGAAACCCAAAACTTGAGATCGAGAGCAGTGTGCTTAACATGATATAACTGTTCATAGAATCTCAGGAAGGCTGCAGAGATATTAGAAGAGGTATAAACTGGTGTACTGTTTGGAGGATGTAATGAGGGAGCGTAGTGAGCTCTCACTTTAGAGCGGAGTTGATGCTAGTGTCCTACCTGATTTGTTACCTAGAAATGTCTTCTGGTTGCAAGGAACATCCACTGTACACCAATCTCCAAGTGAGATTTCAGCTGACAGTGCAATGAGAGAAGGGAATAGAGTATAGTAGCGGCCTTGGACTCTTTTGCTGGCTTTCTAAGAATTTAATCTCTTTAATTAGGGAGTCAGGGATGGACTGGTATTGTTTCTTATTCCTCAAACCTATTTTAAGTAGCTCACCATGAACAACGCATTAGTGGCTTCCCAGATAGAGGGGGGTGGGGAGAGAGACCTCACTTGATCCGTTCTCTTTAACATGGTTCTCAAGAATATCCACCAGCCTGTCCATCACCGGCTGCTCCGTAAGGAGTTGTTCATTTAACCTCCAGAGACGAGGCAGTTTCAAATTCGAGCCATGGTAAATATCTAAGAGTACTGGGGCATGGACTGACTAAGTGATGTTTCCTATACTTGAAGAATGAACTAAGGAAATATGGGGGTGAGGAATAAAGAGACAATCTATCCTCGAGTAACTGTCATGTGGATGAGAATAAAAAGTATAGTCTATAACTTTCGGATGACAGAGATGCCAGATATCGATTAATCGGTTTATCGATTTAATGGAATCATTTTAGGGGACTCGTTGCTAGAGAAAGAGCTGGGTATACTTGTAAACTACAAACTTGGAAACAGTGACCAGTGTCAAATAGCAGTAGCAAAACCAAAAAAAATCCTGTCTTGCATAAAAAGTGAACGTACAGGGTTATACTGTATATTAGTTGGCAAATCAGGAAGGTCTGCTAAAGACTAACATATTTGGTAGCAGGAAAGCTATGCAGTTCTCATGTCACTAGGGTATGAGGCAAAAGTTGAACCTGATGGACTTGTGTCTTTATTCAACCTAACTTACTATGGTACTAATCTATGGGAATGGAACATGTTATTTAATCTTCTAATTATGGATTGAAAACGTGAGGAGATACTTGAAGAGCAGTCCACAGCTGGCTGAAGGAGGACATTGAGATCACCACCAATATTATGACTCCTTCTTGGAACTGAGCTAGTTCGTCTAGGGTCGTGTTTAAGAATGCTAACTGAGAGGAATTGAGAGCGTATACATTAACAAAAGTATATAATCAACCATCTACTTTACCTTTCACAAAAAGGTATCTACCATCACTGTCTCTCTTGAGAGACAGAAGAGTAAACGTAATGTGCTGAAGAGTATGGCAACCCCATTCTTTTTCTCCCCCCCCCCCCCACCCAGACACTGGAGATCTTTTCCAGGCCAGGGATCTTTTGCATGGAGCGTTAATGCCCTTTACGTTTAGAGTCAATATAGTTATCCATATATATTGCTGGTCATGGGAGACTGGTGGGATTAATGAGAACTGAAAGGGAGATTCTGTTTGTGCTAACAACAGTAATGTAGAGAGGTGGGATCCTGATTCTTTGGGGAGGGAAGAGAATAAGGATAAGCGTAAGCAGAATGTGAATAGAGTATAGAAAATCAAGAAAACCCATACGGACAGAGAAGAACACTCCGGTCAGAAGAATGAGTGATGAACAGCCATTCCTGTCTGAACCAATATACAAAAAGAGAAAATTTGAGGTGAAGTTGGTGTCTGCCAAACTAGCCCTTAAGGTGATAAAAGGCTAGGACGTCTAAAAAGGTTGAAACTAATAGAGAATAAAAGTTATACCGATATCCAGGTGCATCCATCCCTGGGGGTCAGTCATATTGCCATCTCCATGCATCATATGACCTGCCTGGTGGAAGGGACAACCCCAGGCAATACCTGTGATAGCCACGCCCTTGACATACTTCACCGTGCTATAAAACCTATATTACAAAATGATGGCCCAAAGAGGGAGGCACCCAAGTAAGCAGAATCGAAATGTATTGACTCTGAGAACTTTAACCCAAATCAATTTAACCATTTATGGAAGCAACAGTTAAAGGATATAATTAAACTGCTAAGAGTGAAGGCAACTGCATTGTAGGGGATAGAGATATTATATAGTAGAAAACGTATCTCAGCTCGTCAGCTTGTGTCCATTTAATGTCTAATGAAATAATTCAGATTACAATGCGATTTAATAGTTCTGGAGGGAACAATAAGGACATTTAGGGTCATTGAGGAATAAGAGGGTAAGACATATGCTCATAGGTTTAGAGAACCCATGTGAAGCGTTAAACAACTATGCTGAACAGTAATGCCAGGACAGTGCTGACGGGATATAAACTGTCATTTTAATTGCAGTCATATATACACCAACAAGTGGATACCTAGACTGACCCTATCAATATCACAATACCAATCATAACCTATCCATAAGGATAAGCTGGGTGTGTCAACATAAATACTACCCCACATGACAGTGTAGTACTTTAGTAAATCCCCCCATCTCAGGAGTGGCCCAGGAGCCACATGAGGGAAAATGTGTTAATGGTAGGACCATATTAAAAAAAGAGTGTCACAATAGTGTAACAGTGTTAAGATATATGAATCCATATATATTGAACATCTACTTACATTATATGATAGCCAGATGGTTGATACCAACTTATCTGACATAAGCGCAAAATTCACCGTCTTCGTTCGGTTAATCCAAGGGACTCCTTTGGAAGGATAATTTAACGGGCCGTAGGCCATTACTTTGAGTCCTTAGAATTTCAGCCCTTCAAAAGATGGTCTTTCACACTGCACAGGGCTGCAGGCAGAACTGCCTCTGATTGGCCAACAGGAGTTAAAGGGCCGTTATTCACTTTGTATGGGGAAAAGTAGGCAGTCACTGGATTGGCTGCCATCGCCCAGGTGACCAGTTTAAAGGGCCTCCATAGAAGTTACATGGGAAAAGTAGGCGCCCTAGAGATTGGTTGCCTCGCAAGACATAGCTCCACTTCTCATTTGCTGAGAAGCTGGAGCGACCGGATTGGCTGGTATGCTTCCATTGTATCTTGTCGCTCTCTTCTTATTGGCTAGGAATTGGAGCGGCAAGATTGAATTATGTAGAATGCCATTCCTTTGTGTAAAGCACCATGGTGCCTTTTGTTCCCTGAATTCTTATAATTATGCTCCCCATTGTCTAGATGTGTATTGCAGCCAGTCACTGTTTCCCCCAGTATGTCTTTGTACTAAACCCTTTGTGTATTGTATAAACATTTTGCTTAAAAGAGCTGTTGTTCCAGTACACTTTGAGTTTGTTCTGGAACTAAGAAGTGTCCTGTGCCATGATTCTTGGATGGTGTAAAGAGTCCCCTTTGACTCCCATCCAAGGCATCTACATTTCCAGCCTGGTTGTCCAGAGATCCAGTCAGCTAAGAGTTCTCCGTTCCCAAATTGTGTTCCAGCTTTCCAGTTTCCCCGGACGAGTTATCCTGTTGTCGATGTTTACAGAAGAGAGGACCCCGGTACGACGGCTCAGGACACCCCGGCGTCTTGGGTTCCCGTTACAGATTGGCACAAATGTTGTTTTAAGTTGCAGGCTATTTTTAGCTTTGATAAAGAGCAGCGAAATGCTTAAGCGTTATAGCCTACTTTTAATTGCATTAAAGTTTTGTTTTAAACCCATCACAAGTCTCTGCCTGTCCTTCCAGAGGAGTCCCTCAGGTTAACCCGAATGGAGACGGTGGGTTTCTCCGTATGCATTTATGTTAGATAAGTTGGTATAAACCATCTGACCATCATATAATGTGAGTAGATTTTCAATATATATGGATTCATACATCTTAACATTGTTACACTATTGTAGCGCTCTCTTTTCTTTATATGGTCCTACCATTATCACATTTTATTTCTGTCTTTGGAGAGCATGTGAAGGAGAGCAGCCTATCAAAGATACTGCATCTGGGAGCAGTAAAAATGTCCCAGTTGCTTTTGGAGTCAGGTCTGGCATATGACATAAATGACACAAGTCACTTGTGAGTGCACACCTAGACGGTGCTGATGACTATTAATTTTTTTTTTTTTCTTTTGAAGATTGATACTGTAACAGATCCTACCCATTACTGGAGCCCTTGTCTGGACCTCGAACATTTCATTCAAAGACTATGGACATTTATTACTGTTTGCTGTGCCTTATCGTACAAACTGGCCAGCTATTAACCAAGAACAAAGACTTAAGTTCGTAGACTTTGTTATATATATTATGTTTAATGTATGTCGAACGTTTTAGTTATTGTGTGTGGTATGTTCGAGGGGTACACGTTCCCGGCTATGAGTCAGAGGTTTCCGGTTTGAGACCGACACCGTATCGAGCACGGAGAACCGGGAGCAGTGAGTTGATGCCTGATTGGTCCAATCCCTGAGCAGGAAGTTTAAAGGTCTTCCATAGACTTAACATGGGGAAAAGTAGACGGCTCAGGGATTGGTCGACCAGCCGACTCACTGTACGATTTGAGTGGCCAGGGTTGAAGCCGAATATTCAAGCCAGTGTGTACGTGCTTCAACCCCTGGCCATTGTTCGTGGACTCTGCCTTGCTTGCTTCTCGTTCCAGTAGAATCTTCGAGTCGAGCACCAGAGTGCTTGAACGGCTTGGCAACCGCTACCCTTTGTTCCTGCGACATTTTTCCTGTTCCTCGTAGCGCGGGAGTAGAGGCTTCACTCTCTGCTGCCCGGTGTTCCTGTTCTACGATATTCGATGGTTCGGGAGCCGGTCGACTCCTCTTCCATCCACATCCTTCAAGGTAGAGTCAGCTACTCCGGGGTTCGACACCACTTTGAGTCGACCATCGGGACGTTATCTGCTCGACCGGTGCATCCGACAGCGTCGAGAAGGAGAGATCCGGGAACGACAGCAGAAGGCGACGCGGTCCCTTCTTAGCTTCCGTTACAGATACACACAGGGCTGCCCTGTTTTTGTTCTTTCCCTCTTCTGTTACCATGAGGTAAACATCTGCTTTAATGGGAGCCATAGGCCATCTGAAATTACCCAAGGGGGCACTGGAGGTCGTTGTTGGTAGACAGTAAGGCCCAGTACACAAAACTTTTTTTCAACTGTTAAATACTAGTAAGCCCTACTATATACATGTGAGTCCAAGTAGCTAGCAGGATTAGAGGGCGATGTCCAAGAATGTTGCACACTATAGAAAAATGAACTGGAACCAATTAAAGTCCTGCGGGAACAGTCTGCCATCTCAGATGTGAAAAGCAGAAAGGCCTTGTGAGCAGCAGGAGGGGAAGAATAAGATTTGCTCTTCTTGCCAGATGGGATCCACCGGCCTTCTGTGTCCGGAGCATGTTTCCTGGCAATCACGTAAACGGTGTGGCAGAGAATCAGACTCTAATCTATAGCTGAAGTGCTAAAGTGAAAGCTCTATAGTCACCCTCGTAGCGCAAAGTGTGCATTATGCCCTCTGCAGTGACTATTAAAGACAAAGGATATCTCCAATGATATCTCATGTTTTTCAGGCTTAGGGCTGTCATTATGGGGTGCAGATGCTTCCTCTACTTCACCGTCATTGGGGAAAGATCATTATAACAAGTGATGAGCTGACCCTTTAATTCTACCTAGGGGATGCCGCGTGTAGCTTGACACCACATGGTCCTTGTCAGCATAGCTATGGATCCGTATTATCACATCTGAAGGTATAAGAATCCTCAGATTTAGTAACATGCAAAAAAAAAAAAAAAAACTTGTGTAGGATACCTGTAAGAGTTTCCAAGGAAATATTCTCTTTAATTCCTTTCAGGCGCTGTCGTCCATATCGTCCAAACTGACTAAAAGATCCAAATTTTGTTTGTGGAGGGTATTGACCTTTAAGATAGTTTCTTTGAAGAAGGACCGTCATTTGTTATTGTCCTACTCCAGAGTACCGACTCGATCACCCACATGAGTGATCTCCTTCTGCAACCATTTTAGCTCCTCCAACAGGAATAGTTTAAGGTCAGTAAGCAGGTTTTGAAGATCCCGTTTTGTACACGGTTCTGCTAAAGAAGTTGTGGTGTCATTCTGCTCAGAATCGGATCCGTCATCCATTTCTGCTGAGGCACTCTTGTCTGTTTGCATAAGAGATTTATTTCACTCGCTTTTGTAAGGTGCATGGGCCTGCATAAGTGCTCCGTCTTGTTTCAGAAAGAAATATTTTTGTAGGACTTTTTTTGAGAGACTCTCCGTGGCATGACTAGGAGAGTTAGATAGTCCTAATCCGTGAAATGAAGAGTCAAATGCACTCTGTGTCGCTGTATTTGAGCTTTAGATAACAACCCTGTAGACAGAGCTCCCACGTTCATACTAGTCGGCATCCAAGCGACACCCCTGTATGAGAATTTTTAATACAAATAAGGATTATTTAAACAAAATTGGAAAAAATTTTCAAAACTTGAGGCATGTTAGTTGATGTTCATCCGCACACTCGTACATAGTTTAACCCTTTGAGCCCTAGAGAGATATGCAACGTATTTCTCTGCAGTGTGTTGTGTACCCCTCTGGCACTCAAGGGGTTAAATTATGTATACGTGCGTGTGTTATTTTATGAACAAATGTATTTATGCTTCTTTTTATCTTTACAGCTACAAGACAAGAAAAAAGAAGAAAAGAGAATACAGAATGGAGGTAGGAGGAGAAGGACATTGGATGACAGGTAAGTATAAAAGAGATTAGTTAACGATCGGTGCTAGACAGTATGTCAGGCACCGATCGTTGCCTTTTTTTCTTTTATGTTCCCATTATTGTCACTATTTAGAGGCGTTTTTGGAACTTAATGCACAAAATGGACCTTTGGCCATAAGTCCTTTTCTGTGGCCTATTGTCCATTGTGCTTTTAGCCAGCAGGGCAATCGAATACCGACTTAGACATTTTCTTTGTTTTTTGCTATTACCCCCAGTTTTACCAGTGGTTATATTATTGAGCCCATGATGTCTAGAATGTCCATACAGCTTGACAGTGCAACATACTGTTTTGAAATGCAATGCACAGCCCTATGGAATTCAAAGTGTTTTTTTCATATTATTAACCAGTGTGCCCCAATACCTTAACTATGCCCATTTTGACCCTCTATTAACCCAATGTGCCTCCTGTAGCTTCTGTGATTCCATATAATAGAGCCACTCAGGCCACTTCGTAGCCACCTTTCCACATTACCTCCATGTGCCCAGGGCCGGCGCTGCCATTAAGGCAGAACAGGCAGCTGCCTTAGGGTGCCGCAATGGAGGGGCGCCGAAAAGAGGGAAGTTGTGTTTTTTTTTCCCCTGCAGTGTGTCACATAGACGCCACGAGGGAGCGTTTGGTAGTGTAAATCAGCGTTCCCTCGTAGTGTCTGTTACACACCGCAGAGAGACCCAGGCTCTGTAATAATACAGAGCGCTGAGAGATGACATAATCTCCCAGCGCTCTGCATTACTGAGAGCAGCGCGCGGGAGCCTCAGCTCTGTGCCGAAGGAGGCACAGAGCTCTAAGCTGTGGCACGCCGCTAGACCACCAGGGACTCAAGGTAGGGAGATGAAGGGGAATTATGGAGATGAAGAGGCATTGTGGAAGTGGAATTATGGAGATGAAGGGGCATTGTGGAAGGGGAATTATGGAGTTGAGGGGGCATTGTTGAAGGGGAATTATGAAGTTGAGGGGGCATTGTGGAAGGGGAATTATGGAGATGAAGGGGCATTGTGGAAGGGGAATTATGGAGCTGAAGAGGCATTGTGGAAGGCGAATTATGGAGTTGAGGGGGCATTGTGGAAGGGGCAATGTGGAGTTGAGGGGGCATTGTGGAAGGGGCAATGTGGAGTTGAGGGGGCAATGTGGAGTTGAGTGGGCATTGTGGAAGGGGCAATGTGGAGATGAAGGGAGCATTGTGGATGGGGCATTGTGGAGGTGGGCATAGTGTGGAGGTAAATATGTGGGCGGGGGCAGGAGATTGTGGCAAGGTCGGGGGGTGGGGGCATCAAAATGCACCTTCGCCTGTGTATACAAAAATCCTTGCACCGGCCCTGCATGTGCCCATTTTTGGTCTTTATATGTCACAGGTAGCCTTGCTGGGCCCCTATTAACTAAACGTGTCCCCAAAAGTCTTTCTGTGCCTATAAATAGTCATTCATTTGGCCCTCCTTTTTCTCCAAATTGTTAATTTGTCGCACCCTTTATTCTCCCTTCTGTTTTTGTGTCCATCTTTAATCCATGCGCTCCCTACTATTAAAGGGATACTAACAATATGTTACAAATATTGTTGGGTTTATTCTCCAGAGTAAAACAAGGGAACTCTTACTGCTGAGAGGTGTTTTATTCAAAATTTATTACAGCTGAACCTTGAATTTGTTAGGAGCAGTATCTCAATGGCCTGCAATTTTGCAGTGATACTGTTCCTACACCATTCTATGGACAGCTGTAGTCAGTTGACCATAAACGTCCACAGGATGACATGGCAATAGCACCACTGTACAGTTTCAGGCCATTGAGATACTTCACCTAAAAAAATCATGTTATATTTGAAATAACACTTCAATAAAACACCTTTAATAAACTCTACAAAATATATTTTTACATATTAAATGTTACTATCCCTTTAAATCCATGTGACCCAAGTAGCCTCCATGTATCCTTTTGGCCATGTTCCTTTTAATGATGTATAGAATAAAAAAAATATTCTCAAAGTGCAGCAAATGGCAGTTTGCAAACATGGCACGTACATTTGTGTGAAAAAGAAAGTACACCCTCTTTGAATTCTATGTTTTTACATTTCAGGACATAATAACAATCATCTATTCCTTAGCAGGTATAAAAATTAGTAAATACAACCTCAGATGGACAACAACACATGACATATTACACGGTGTCATGATTTATTTAACAAAAATAAAGCCAAAAATGGAGACGCCATGTGTGAAAAAAAAAAGTACACCCTTACTGCTTCCTTAGGAATTAAGATGCTAAGTAGCAGACAGGTGCTGCTAATCAAATGCCCTTGTTTAATTGAACTTCAGCAAGTGTGACCACCTCTATAAAAGCCGAAATTTTAGCAGTTTGCTGGTCTGGAGCATTCAGATGTGTGTTAACACAATGCCAAGGAGGAAAGACATCAGCAATGGTCTTAGAGAAGCAATTGTTGCTGCCATTTCCAAACAATTTAATGTCCATCATTCTACAGTGAGAAAGATTATTCAAAAGTGGAAAACATTCAAGACAGTTACCAATCTTCCCAGGAGTGTACGTCCCAGCAAATTCACCCCAAGGTCAGAAAAATTGAAAAAACCCAAGAGTTACATCTCAGACTCTACAGGCCTCAGTTAGCATGTTAAATGTTAAAGTTCATGACAGTACACTTAGAAAAAGACTGAACAAGTATGGTTTGTTTGGAAGGGTTGCCAGGAGAAAGCCTAAAAAGAACATGGCAGCACAGCTTAGGTTTGCAAAGTTGCATTTGAACAAACCGCAAGACTTCTGGAACAATGTCCTTTGGACAGATGAGACCAAAGTGGAGATGTTTGGCCATAATGCACAGTGCCATGTTTGGGCGAAAAACAAGCGTATCGGCACAAACGCCTCATACCAACTGTCAAGCTCTGTGGTGGAGGGGTGATGATTTGGGCTTGTTTTGCAGCCACAGGACCTGGAACCTTGCAGTCATTGAGTGGACCATGAACTCCACTGTATACCAAAGTATTCCAGAGTCAAATGTGAGTCCATCTGTCCGACAGCTAAACCTTGGTCAAATTGGGTCATGCAACAGGACAATGATCTTAAGCACACCAGCAAATCTACAACAGAATGGCTGAAAAAGAAAAGAATCAAGGTGTTGCAATGGCCTAGTCAAAGTCCAGACCTCAACCTGATTGAAATGCTGTGGTGGGACCTTAAGAGAGCTGTGCATTAACAAATGCCTGCAAACCTCAATGAATCAAAGCAACATTGTAAAGAAGAGTGGGCCAAAATTCCTCCATAATGATGTGAGAGACTGATAAAGTCATACAGAAAACAATTACTTAAAGTTATTGCTGCTAAAGGTGGTTCTACAAGCTATTGAATGATAAAATGTACTTAGTTTTTCACACATGACTTCTCCATTTTTGGCTTTATTTTTGTTAACCTATCACACCGTGTTATGATTTCTTTATGTGCTGTTGTTCATCTGAGGTTGTATTTACCTAATTTTTAGACCTGCTAAGGAACAGATGATTGTTATTATGTCCTGACATGTAAAACCATAGAATTTAACCCCTTAAGGACCGGCTCACGCACGCACGGCCGGCACTTGACGACCACGGGGCTTTTTTTTGTTTTTTTTTTAAATTCCAGTTCAGGGCTTCCGGAGTGGCGTACAGCCGCGCCAGGAGCCCTGAACCCCATGCCGTGCCAGGACAGTCACTGGTCCTTAAGTGCCGGACCTCCTTGATGGTCCTGGCACGAGAGTGGTCCTTAAGGGGTTAAAGAGGGTGTACTTTCTTTTTCACATTACTGTATTTACTACACCAAACTGGCCTCGAATAGCTAAATGGTAAATTAGGTTGAAAAAAGGCAAAGGTCTCTCGCCACAGAGAATTATGTAATCCAAGGTGGGTGCTAGTCTACTTAACAGTATTTTTTAACCTACTAATACATTGTATAACCATATATGAATACCTTATTTGGCAGCAGGAAAGCATATATATGTTCCCTTCAGCTAGAAATGCATGTAATCTCTTAATTGTGGTCAAGATTTTCAGAAGAGGAGAGTGAACAAGGGGTTAAGAAGTGTGGCAGACTGATGGGACACTAGAGACCCTTTTAGAGAATGGAGTAGGAGTGGCCGATGCCTCATTGCCATATTTACCTACGATGGATGAGGAGGGGACCGGACACAGCTGGCGTATCACCTGGAGTTTATCTCTTCTCTGGGCATTGTTGGGGCTTAGGGGTGAGGGGGGCCTGGTCTCCCTTGGGGTGTGCACATGTTCTGTTTTTATTTGTTATTTTGCTATATTTAATACTCTGGGCATGCTTAGTATGTGGTGGTTTTGCTGGGTGCCCTGATGGTTGTGCGGCAACCCACCCATGTATTGTTTCTATATTACCTGTCTTGACTTCTTCCAGAATCCTCATGTACTTTCGCTTGTGAAGTCTGTATATGACGTTCTGCTCAGATACTGGAGGAGGTATTATTGTATTACACCTATTGCGCTGGTGCTGGGATGCTTATTGTAAAGCAATACTCTTATCTGTGCAATGTCATGTCCATTCTACATGACTTGTCATGTAATTGTTGTTTATAAAAATGTGTTCAATAAAAGTAATTAAAAAAAAAAAAAAAGTGTGGCAGAAGCCTAGGTGAGAGAACTTATGCTTGAACATTTGACTGTGGACCTGTTTAGAGGGCCCACCTTAAAGGAAATAGTACAATGGAGGCTTGCCTAGTGAGCTTAAAGGGATAGTAATACTTCGTTTTAACTTTATTTTATTTTGTAGGCATTAAAAAAACATGAAGAATGATATAAGTCTTATCTCTCAAACCTTTATGGTTTATGAGATATTCACAAGCAAAGTTCCCCTCCCCGCCCCTTTTATCTAGTGTAAGCCATCTCTTCTCAGATGTGAGTCTGGTTGTATGACAGTACAGATAACAGAAGGGGACAATTTTCTTTGTATGAATACAATGAAAGCCCTTCCCCCCTTGACAAGTTTTTCAGCTTTTTCCATTATCTTAATTGAAGACTGTCCCTCTCTGCAGTCTACCTGGGCATCTCCCTTCTGATCTGGTTGAAGAGGGGGGGGATACTTTGTTTGTGAATATCTCTTAAACCATAAAGGTTTCAGAGATAAGACTTATATCATTCTTCATGTTTTTTTAATGCCTACAAAATAAAATAAAGTTAAAATGAAGTATTACTATCCCTTTAAGTAGGACTCCCACAAACACAGGCATAGCCTTGCACTTGTGGACAAGGCTTTCGGCAGAGAAGAGGGAGAAAGTAAGGGTCTGAGCAAAGGGTGATGAGGTGTGGCAGAAGCCCAGGTAAGAGAACCTAGGCGTGAGAGTGTGACGGTGGGCCTGTTTAAAGTCCAAAAGAGTAAAAAGAGAGGACGAATGATGGTGGAGTGCTAATGCATGAAGGGACTAGAGAGCAAGCCGTATTACTTGTTGAGGGTTTGGGATGTATTTATTGAAACAGGAGGACTGCCAGCGTCCTAGATTTTGAATAATGTTGGCAGGGATTATGTTTTTTGAAGCAGAAGAGGCTGCTCAGATTCTAAATGAATGGCCTGAGTAGAGACCTGGGTTGTGCTGCAATAGAATAAAATTCTGATAGATTTTGTAAATGTGGAGGTTTTAAATGGGCCATATGCCATAGGAAGTAAGGGCCTAGAATCTGGAAAGTCAGACAGTAATGAACAAAACTTGTCTAAAGTGGTGACTGCACAGCAGGGGTCATGGGGGGGTAAAAGGCAATATTGACTTCTGTGTGGAGTTGATACTTTTTTGATTGATCTAGATGTAGGGAGAAGGGGTGTTGATGTCTGGTGAGGTCTGATTTTGTGAGGAAGAAACTGTGAATGTTGGATATTAAAAATTTGCTGACCCTTAGGAACCTGAAGAAAGCAATGTAAATGGTGGCCAGGAGTATAGTGTTGGTATGATGGTCAAAGGAATTGTTGAAGAGCAAGTTAGACAGTTTTTTTTAATAACTGGCTGTCTGTTGGCAGGCGGGTATAAACTAAAGTATGAGAGGATTTCTGAAGGCCTTTGATAAACTGTTTAATTTGAGGGGAAGATAGAGTGGATGGGGAAGAGGAAGGGAAAGTGTGTGATAGTGCTGTATGCCTGTGAGATATAACTTAGTAGTGACCGGAGAGAGCTGGAGGGAGTTGCTCTAGAATGAGCAGAAGGCTAAAATAATGGAGACAGAGTGGGGATGAATGGGCTTGTAATAATTGTTTCTCCTTGTGCTGGGGGCTAGAGCTTGCTGGATGCTCTTGTAGGCATTATGGAGGTGAAGATTTAGAGCATGACCAGGTATCGAAGGAGGGAAGACTTGAAGAATGTGGGTTTGGGTACAGTGGATAATGAATTTATAGTACAGTGAAAGACATAATCATTTTCTCATGCACATCATAATGTGAGGTGAAACAGATCTGCCTTTGATTAAGATCTGTGAGGTGGTTTTATTGTCAGTGTTGAAGGTGACATGGAGGCCTGACCATAAGGAGGCCCATAGACTTGCAGCTGCTACAATAGGGTATATTTCAAACAGAGGGGATGTGAGTGAGAAAATGGGAATGTCTATTGTTTCAGGTGGCCAGGGTTCTGCAAACCGTTCTTTGCTGCAGGGAAAGCCGTGGGATGGGGAGGAGTCAGCAGAAAAACTTTGTGAGAGGAAGAGGAGGGAATGGGTGGGAAGATGGTATTTCCTTTTCTATTTTTTTTAAAAAAAGTGTAGCACATAGGTAGGTCTGCTGTAGCGGATGAGTCTATATGAATGGTGCTAAAAGGTTCTGGGGCTGAAGAGAAAAGCTGTAGGAAGTTAGATATGAATGATCTACCTTGAGGTAGGATCATCATGGTAAGATTAAGAAAACCAAAAAGTTACTGCAGCTCACATTTTGTTCACATTGGTATGGAAGAAAACTGTAGTAAATTGGTGATTATATGAGGGTGAGTTTTTCCTCTGTGTCCAATCCATGGCAATAGACTATGGGTATTGATGCCACCTCCTAGCTGGTAGGACCAATCAAAACAATAAAATGTCTGCTCCTCCTCCCCACCTCAGTTATTTTGGTCCTACCAAGCTGGAGGACGGAGGCAGGTTGCCTCTCTCTCTCTCTCTTTATTGTTTTTACTTCGCATGGATTCCTATGCACTCTGCAATAAATGCACTTGGCATCCTTTAACTATCAATGGCTTGGATCAGATACCCCTTGTTCTGCTACGGGGTTGTATGGGTCAGTGAATACAGAGGTTTCCTATGCCATTTTTACATTTGCCAGTATCCTTCCCTCCCAATTTGGATGTTTGTGGGTCCGAACAGAGTTGCCCAGGAAGCTAAATGCTTTTGCTGAATCTAGGACCAGAAGTTCAGCTGCGCGCACTCCACCGGTGGAACACATAAGCTTTGAAGCGGCATGTAAAGGTTCCTGTATATAGAAGAGTAAGGAGACAAGAAGAAAATGACTTTCTAAATGTTTGTTCTCTTTTTTTTTTTTTTTTTTCCCCTCTGTGTGTGCATGTATATATATATATACATGTGTGTGTGTGTGTTATATATAATAATTCACTTGGGTGTTTTTCAGAAGCCGTCATGCGCAGTAGATACTGCCCAAACGCGCAGAATGCTGGGAGTTCTGGGCTGGGAGCATTTTGTGCTTTCGGGCAGTCTCTACAGTGCATGACTGCATCGGCGGCAGGACGTAGAGCAGGATTGGCCTCTTATGCATTGCGTTGTGTACCCCTCTGGCACTCAAAGGGTTAACATCACCTGGACCTTGTCCTGTGTACACGGGCTTTTACACTAGTATATTATATACACACCCACAAGTGTATGTGTGTGTATATATATATATATATATATATATATATATACAAATATGTGTGTGTGTGTGTGTGTGTGTGTGTGTGTGTATGTGTATATATATATATATATATATATATATATATATATATATATATATATATATATATATATATACACACATAAGTGAGTACACCCCTCACATTTTTGTAAATATTTTTATTTTATCTTTCATGTGACAACACTGAAGAAATGACTCTGCTACAATGTAAAGTAGTGAATGTACAGCCTGTATAACAGAGTAAATTTGTTGTCCCCCTCAAAATAACTCAACACACAGCCATTAATGTCTAAACCTTGGCAACAAAAGTGAGTACACCCCTAAGTGGAAATGTCCAAATTGGGCCCAATTAGCCATTTTCCCTCCCTGGTGTCATGTGACTCGTTAGTGTTACAAGGTCTCAGGTGTGAATGGGGAGCAGGTGTGTTAAGTTTGGTGTTATCGCTCTCACACTCTCTCATACTGGTCACTGGACGTTCAACATGGCACCTCATGGCAAAGAACTCTCTGAGGATCTGAAAAAAAGAATTGTTGCTTTACATAAAGATGGCCTAGGCTATAAGAAGATTGCCAAGACCCTGAAACTGAGCTGCAGCACGGTGGGCAAGACCATACAGCGGTTTCACAGGATAGGTTCCACTCAGAACAGGCCTCGCCATGGTCGACCAAAGAAGTTGAGTGCACGTGCTCAGCGTCATATCCAGAGGTCATCTTTGGGAAATAGACGTATGAGTTCTGCCAGCATTGCAACAGAGATTGAAGGGGTGGCGAGTCAGCCTGTCAGTGCTCAGACTATATGCCGCACACTGCATCTAATTGGTCTGCATGGCTGTCATCCCAGAAGGAAGCCTCTTCTAAAGATGATGCACAAGAAAGCCCGCAAACAGTTTGCTGAAGACAGGCAGACTAAGGACATGGATTACTGGAACCATGTCCTGTGGTCCAATGAGACCGAGATAAACTTATTTGGTTCAGATGGTGTCAAGCGGTGCCGGCACTGGGGAGCTACAGTTCATTGAGGGAACCATGAATGCCAACATGTACTGTGACATACTGAAGCAGAGCAGGATCCCCTCCCTTCAGAGGAGTATTCCAACATAAGGACCCCAAACACACCTCCAAGACGACCACTGCCTTGCTAAAGAAGCTGAGAGTAAAGATGATGGACTGGCCAAGCATGTCTCCAGACCTAAACCCTATTGAGCATCTGTGGAGCATCCTCAAACGGAAGGTGGGGGAGTGCAAGGTCTCTAACATCCACCAGCTCTATGATGTCGTCTTGGAGGAGTGGAAAAGGACTACAAGGGCAACCTGTGAAGCTCTGGTGAACTCAATGCCCAAGAGGGTTAAGGCAGCTCTGGAAAATAATGGTGGCCACACAAAATGTTGACACATTGGGCCCAATTTGGACATTTCTACTTAGGGGTGTACTCACTTTTGTTGCCAAGGTTTACACATTAATGGCTGTATGTTGAGTTATTTTGAGGGGGGCAGCAAATTTACACTGTTATACAGGCTTTACAATCACTACTTTTACATTGTAGCAGAATGTCATTTCTTCAGTGTTGTCACATGAAAGATAAAATAAAAATATTTACAAAAATGTGAGGGGTGTACTCACTTAAAGATGAGGATTTGGTCACATCATATGGCCATAGAATTCTAAGCTTGATGTGACCAAATCCTCATCTTTAATATAATAGTGATATGCAGGCACAATGCTGCAGAGTAAAGAGTTAATGGTGATGAAAATTTTGATGTGCACCAATATTTTGTGTATTTGCTTTTATACATGACATCTTCTTGAGTTAGCCCAATATCTGATAAATGTATTGTTTTATTAGTTACTTGTTGAGGAGCTTCTACCATACCTTGCTCACTTGTATATACTGATGCAAAGAAAGTGTTTAAAACATTGGCTTTTTCCTTATCCTCACTAATCAATTCACCCATCTCATTTTTGAAAGGTCCAATACACTCCCTCTTAAGTTTTTTGCTATTTATATATTTGAAAAACTTTTTTGTATTGGTCTTGCTTTCCCGTGCAATTCGGGTTTCATTATCTATTTTTGTTACCCTAATTCCCTTTTTGCAATGTTTGTTGCACTCCCTGTATTTTAAGTAAGAATGTTCAGTTCCTTCAGACATAAATAGTTTGAATGTTTTTTTTTCCTTGCCATTTCCTTATTTACATGTGCAGTTAACCACATTGGCTGTGACTTATTTCTTTTGCATTTGTTCCCCATTGGTATATACTGTTGGGTGCATTTCTGCAACTTACATTAGAATTCTGACCATTTTTCCTCTGTATTTTTGCCTTTAAATAATGTGTCCAAGTCTATGTGTTGCATTGAAGTCATTAACAATTTGAAGGTAGCTTTTTTTTTTAAATCAAGAGTTTTGGTCGAACTTATACAGTTTTGCTTTGCCAGAGTGATCTCAAATGTAACCATGTTGTGATCCCTGTTTCCCAAATTTTCACTTAACTTAATATTGGATACCATTTTTGTGTTGTTCTTTATCACTAGGTCCAATACTTTGTTATTTCTTGTCGGCATTTCCACCATTTGTGACATGTAGCTTTCCAGAAGCATACTCACAAACCTGCTACCATTGGACAAAACATGACATCCACTACAGCAAGGGCATGTATGTGCCACACCTTGCATATTTGGTTGTCTAAGTTTGAAGATAAATGATAAGGCTGTGTCTGTAATTGTGGGAGGAGCTGGAGGTCTATTTAATCCGCCAGCTTCCTCCCTTACTCCTCTACCGTTACGGGTCATTCAGGTCATCACGCCGTCTACTTAGTCACGTGAGTCTTTCCAGTCCGATCACTGTCGGCAAATGTAAGTACCTCGTCCATTACTTCCACTCGCTCATCCACACGCTTGATTCCCCTTCTTTAAACTGGTGTACTCCTTCTCACATACATCCCTCCAGATCACGGCACCCGTTCCAGGAAGTGACGTCACTCCTAACTTCTCCTCACTGTAGCGCTCCACCTCCTCGATCTCTAACAAGGCAGGTATGCTATACCACACACTCAGGAACGCAACAATTCTTTTTGAAATTGTACTTCAGCCTATAGTTGTCAGTGCCAGTGTGTGTTACCTTTTACTGTTAATAAACGTTTTGACACTTCAGATACATGACTGTACTTCTCATTGGCATTTATTTCGTGATATTCCATTTTGTACATCATGATGTTTTTTATTCCCAATATCAATTGCAGGAATATACTTAAAATCAGTGCCAGGGTGTATCACATTTTTAAAACGTTTAACACTCTCAGATACATGGCTATAACTACTCATTGGTTCTTATATACGTGTTGTTCTATTATGTACATTATGATGCTTTTTATCCTAATATCTATACAGGAATATTCCTTATTCCGCTCCATATGTTGTTTCAGTATATAATCCAGATCACTATGTTATAAGCTAAGTCCTGGAAGGCAGAAGGGGTTACTTACTAAGGATTAAATCCCATTGTTGCTACGAGAGGTATGTTTCTCCCCTCATATATACATGGGGAGATGCTTGGTACTATATTATTGTTACAATTGTGGTCCATGCCTTGTTCTGGGAGCCTTCACATTAGTATGGGATCGTGACTTGCTCTATATCCAGCTGTGATGGACCACAAATCCTATTATTCCCTTCCATCAGAAAAAAACAAAAAAAAAAAAACACAAAAACAAAACACTTATTTATCTTACGTCTTTCTTTACATTTCGCAGCTCTCCAGATAAACATATCTGGTATTTGTCGCTCATCTGCAGTCTAAGGTAATAACCAGTCTACTCAGACTTTTGTCACTTCCATAGTATTAAAGTAGGTCACTTCTCACTTACCTCATCACAGAGGTCTAAGGTCTTGGTCACCCTACCTCAAACATGAGACCGAGGGTCACTTCCACCTTACCTCTCTTTCGGAGGCCGAGGGTCACATTCACCTTACCCCTTTCAGGGGCCGAAGGTCACGGTCACCTTACCTATTTTCGAAGTCCGAAGGTCACCGCCTCCTTACCTCTTCACAGAGGCCGAAGGTCACCGTCTCCTTACCTCTTAGGAGGCCGAAGGTTAACCGTTACCTTACCTCCTGTTCTAAATAGGATCACTATCACCTTACCTCTTTTGGAAGCCGAAGGTTAACCATTACCTTACCTCCTTTACAATAGGTTCACTATCTCCGCCCTACGCTTCATGATTCATTTTCACCTCAACTTTTTGCAACGTCTCTTTCTTACCTTGCTGTGCTACAGATATGGCTTACTCTTTTAGTTATGCCTTTCTTCATGCTCACCAACGTTATCCTCTACAATTTGGGCTCATCACGCAATCCACGTATTTATGAGCTCATGTTATTGGGATTTTCGCTTTCAGCATCTGTTAAGGCATATACTAGTCACAGGATAAGTACATCACTTCATCCAGGAAAGAAGACTGGTGTGTTAGGTTTCTGTTTTCGGTTAATCTTAAACCTCTCTGATGGAACAAGCACAACCTTTCTGGATACTGTGAACTACGATACACTCGTCTTAAATTCCTGGTGAGTACTACTTTCCTGATAATTTTTTTTTTTTTTTTTTTTTTTTTATTTTCTTCTTACTAGATCACGACGAGGTAATTCTCCTTCATCATTTCCTCCATTTTTAACTTCATTCAGGAGGTCTAGAAGAATTTCATTCACGTCCTCCTGGTCAATATATCAGGTCACTATTACCAGGGTATTTTCCATTTCCTTTTCCTAATACTTTTAAATTTTGTTCAGTAATACAGGTCATGGAAGATTCCAATACTCCAGGGACCTCAGGTTCTGAACCTCCAAGAGCTATACAAAACACCCCACGCAAACGTTCATCTACCACTGCTGGTTCATCCTACAGATCATGGACTATCGCTAAACTGACGGCAGAGCTTAATAGAATAGGAATTCATTACTCTGCATCCACTAGGAAGAATGAACTTTATAGATTACTGTGTGATAACACTATCACGCCACCCATTCCAACTTTTCCTGTTGTTAATCCGGGCGGTTCACCCACCTTGTCCCTGCCTCATTCTCCTAGTGTATCTTTGCCGCAAACAGATCAGTCACATAAAATTATTCAAATGCTTACTGAACTTACTTCTACTGTATCCAACATACAGACTAGGTTATCTAACCTGGAAACCAATAACCCTCACTCAACTCCATCCATCATGTCTTCCAACACGATGGAGCAATCAGGTAATTCTAACATGCCCCCACGCATTACACCTGCCCACATGATATCTCAGAACTTACGTAGGGATATTTTGGAAGGCAAAGAAGTCAACCTAGCAGCTATTCTGTTAACATCACAAGATCTTATGGAAAACAAAACAGTGAATTGCAGCGAAGTGTCAGTCACACTTAATACTAAAGATCCTAGACTAGCTCGAAAATGTACTATTCCTGAATTTGTTTTAGAGTTTAGTGTTTACAGAGATATTATCTGCTCTACCTCTCCTCATAGACGCCAGGAATTAGATACTTACATGTATACTCTGGTTGACTTGGGTCATAGATGCGGTGGTTTTGCATATTACGATTATCGTAAATCATTTGCCGCTAAGGCTGCTGCAGCTTTGTCCCAATTCAATTACCACACAGACTGGAGCTTCCTGGACAACAAGCTATTCTGTAGACATTTTGCAGGTCTTAAATTACCTGCCTGCCAAATCTGCCAAGCAAATACTCATTCTACTCCATTATGTCCATCTTCCATTACCTCCAACCAGTTAGAGCTTCCATCTACAAGTAGACCTCAGGAATTGAATTCCTCATCTGAACAAACTTCTCGCCCTTCCAAAGACAAATTAGGTAGGACTATTCATTACATAGGTAACTCTCCTATATGTAATAATTTTAATAGCAAAGGGTGCTTTTACAGTGCATGTATGATGCTACACCAATGTTCTCTTTGCCATAACTCCCACTCTAGGGTAATTTGCCCCAAGAATTTCTCCGTTTATAAAGGATCAAGATCCATTAACCTGTCAAAGTTGCAGTCTCTTCTTCTTCAACACCCGAACACCACTCTTTCCAATTATCTCATCTCTGGATTCATGTCAGGTTTCCACACAGGTATCAATCAATGTCCTGATACTTCTATTGAATGCCCCAATTTACTTTCAGCTACTTCTGACCCAGATACCCTTCTTAAACTCATTCAAAGAGAGTGAGATAAAGGGTTTATCATAGGCCCCTTCTTGTCTCCTCCATTCCCCATCTGGAGAATTAACCCGCTGGGGATAGCCACCAAGAAATTTCAACCTGATAAAAAGAGACTGATCATAGATCTCTCTGATCCTCATGGTTCTACTCAACGTAGTATAAACTCCCTGATTCCTTCGGAAGATATGTCTATGGAATATGTTAGATTGGATGATGCTATCACACATATTCTTCAGTGTGGTCAATATTGCTGGTTATCAAAATCTGATATATCAGACGCATTCAAATTATTACCTATTGAACATTCTTTATGGCATCTCCATGGTATTCATTGGGATCAAAAGTATTATTTTGCCACAAGACTGGTGTTCGGTTCAAAGAGCAGCCCAAAACTCTTTGAATTTTTCGCTGACACTCTGGCATGGTTAATCCTCAGCATATCCAAATGTCCAGTGGTAATCCATTATCTGGACGACTTCCTTTTGATTGAACCACCTAATATGGAACCTATAAGTTTGTCTAAAACTCTTGACTTATTTAGTGAACTAGATATCCCTACCGCAGCTCACAAAACACTTGGCCCATCTCACATTATTGAATTTTTAGGGATCACGCTAGACACCATACTTATGGAAGCAAGACTACCTTTGCTGCCCATTGTGCCTCTGACCTGAAACTCTCACCACTTATGATTAAATTATATTTGGCTGGGATTCAACATCACATCAACGTTAACTCTTCCAACCAGATATCTATTTTTTCTTCCTATAAAACTAAATTGTTTCTCAAGGGATTGGCTAAAACACAATCTTCTTCACTCTCTCACTGCCTACCGATAGATGGAAAACTCTTTAGGAAGATGGTCATTCTTTTACATTCTCAACCTTTTGATATAATGACAAATCACGTAATGCTAGCTGCTATTCACTTGGCTTTCTTTGGCTTTCTGAGACCTAGCGAGTTTACTATCTCAAATTCACATTCAGCATTTCTCAACTTGGGTCATCTTTCACTGTATAAAGATTCCTTCACCTTATTTCTTCCATGTTCCAAAACAGATTAATTAGCGTTAGGCACCCACATCTCTTATCACGCTACTGACGATGCTTGGTGTCCAGTATCTGCTGTTAAATCACTAATTTCACTATTGCATGACAAACCCACTAGTTTCCCGCTTTTACCAATCAACGGGGCCCCGTTATCCACCTCCACGTTTATTCAACATGTTTTCTCCTGTCACTATTAGGTTTAAATGCTTCTCTATATTCGGGCCATTCATTTCGCATAGGCGCAGCCACTCCAGCCTCCTGTCAGCAAGTTCCTCCCCACATTATTCAAAGACTAGGTCCATGGAAATCAAACTGTTTTACCCGCTATGTTCACAATCCTTTGTTAGAAATCAAGAGACCACAACAAGCAATGTTAAAATAATCCATGTACTCCTTTCAGTCATTGTCTAATTAAAAATATTATTTTAGATATTTGGCCTCTATTCAGGCTTACTTCTTTTCACGCCGCTCCTGACCATTCAGGCTGGGGTTTTAAAGCACATATCATCACTGGTCTGTCTAGTACCATCATTACGCTGTATAGATCCGACCACAAATGATAAGGCTGTGCCTGTAATTGTGGGAGGAGCTGGAGGTCTATTTAATCCCCCAGCTTCCTGTCTAGTACCATCATTACGCTGTATAGATCTGACCACAATATATATTTCTCTGTCATCCAATATAGCTGGCGATCACCCCTTTAAGTAGACAGGAACAATTCTTGGAAAGAATGGAGGGTGTATTGTATTGTATTGTATATTATAATTCTTATATATGGCGCCAACCGGTGTACTTTACAGTTTATGTTTAATATAGAAGGGGTACAATAAGTGCGGTGATTAAGTGCTTATAAAGACAATCCTAAGGGGAACACCAGGTGAGTATACATTAGGATAAAAGGTGATACACAAAAAAGACAGATCTCCGTCCGTACGCACGGCGGACCAACTGTTCACTTCCAAGTGCTCTACTAGATGCCCTTAAGTTGAAGAAATCACCATATTATAACAAAAATATAAAAACTTAAGTCTCAGTTCACCAGTTTTTTAAAAGTTCTCAATGATCACAGGTCCCTATTTATCGAGCTGCCGCTGGACTCCGTCACCTGGTCACGTGACTGCATAGATCCCGATATTCTGTATTCAAAAATAGAAAAAGAAACAAGCCCAGCGCAAAAGCGCCTCTAAGAGCAATCTCTCTCGATGAGTGGACCCCTATTACACCTTCATTCCACCCCCTCAGGATGTACACTTACTGGAAACTGAGGCTTCACCAGCCTCTCAGTATAATAGCGCATAATGTATATCTCTCTGTTTTTAACCGTGGTATCCCCTCTTCTTGAGCGTGTCTGCCACTGCGATCATACGAGGAAATCCTCTTCTTCATCGGTATGTGCCCCACGTCAATTTTAGGAAAAGGTCACCCGGACTTGTATCAATAAATCACTTTATTATAAAATAATAAATAATCAGCAGATTAACCCTTCGCTTGCCAGATAAGTGTATTTTAGCTCTTTCTGGGGTGAATTATTAATCTGGGATACAGTATTTGGTTTATTCCTTATATTTTTAGATACTTTATCTCCTGTCAGGATGTCAGACACATTGGGACCTAGGGCTAGACCTAAGACTAAGGATACTGGGGTGTCTGTGACCCCCCCCCATTGTGCACTGCTCCTCATGTCAATCAGGGCTCCCTAGAGAATATTCAGGTCACTTATGCCCTTCATGTGCCGTGGCCCCTGCGTCCCCACCAGGGCCTTCCAGCCATGTTCAAGAGCCACCTTGGGTGCAAGAGTTAAAATCTACTCTGTCACAGTTTCCTATGCAACTTCAGGGAGTCCACCAGGCTTTGAAGCCCCCTGCATTATTTAGGTCTCTGGCACCTAAACCTCAGGGTTTTCCTGATGCGTCTGATTCCTCTGATGAGAAATTGTTGGTAGACTAAGATGAGGGTGAATGTTCTGAGGGGGTTTACGCCCAATTTTCCAAGAAATACTTGGTTTCTCTCCCCTTATTGGGCACTTCTCTCTTTTGTCCAGAGTTGAAGACTCTCATCAGTGGGGCTACTGGAGACAAGAGTACCTTGTTGCCCTTGGTTCCCAAGAAGAAGCCTCAGCTTCGTAGGCACCGTCTCTTTTGTGCCTGCCAGGGTGAGGAGTGTGGCACAACCCCAGCGGTTCCTCAGGCCCCGTGCTCCTCCTCCAAGCCCAAGCAGTCCTCTACCAAGCCCAATCCCACCAAACCTGCTTCTGCATGACTTGCCGAACCCTGGACTGCAAGCGCCAGTGGGTGGCTGTTTGCGCCATTTTCTCAGTGTCTGTACAGACACTGTGGCGGATCCGTGGGTTTTACAGGTGGTTTCTGAAGGGTACAGGATTCCCTTCACTTCTCTTCCTCCCTTCAGGATTTTCTATTCTCATTCACCTCAGGGAGTGGAAAAACTCCATCTTTTCAATGGGGCCATCCAGACTATCTTGGGCAAGGCAGTTCTGGAACCAGTACCTGACTCAGAAATAGGTTTGAGTTTCTATTCCAACCTTTTTGTGGTATCCAAGAAGGATGGTGGCTGCCATCCTATTTTGGATCTCAAGGATCTCAATTCCTTTGTGTTCAAGACTCATTACCACCAGGGGTCCTTAAGATTGGTGATTGCAGAGATGTGCCCGGGGGAATTTCTGGCTTTTTTGGATATGCAAGATGCCTACCTGCACATTGCTATTCATCCGGAGAGCTGTCCTTTTTACAGGATAGTGTGAACAAGGGCCTTAGCCTGAGTTCATTTGAAGGTTCAGACATCTGCTCTCTCTGTCTTTTTTCAGAGACACATTGCCATCCTTCCGGATGTCAAGGTTTTCTTTCAAGGTGTCTTTCATGCTTTCCCTGCCTTTAAGCATCCCACTTCTCAGTGGGACCTTAATCTGGTATTAGGTGTCTTGCAGCGGCCTCCTTTTGAGTCCTTGGCTACCATTCCTCTTTGTCTCCTGACTTGGAAGATGGCTTTTCTCTTAGTGATTGTCTCTGTTCGCAGAGTTGCTGAATTGCAGGACTTGTCCTGCAAGCTGCCTTTCCTGGTGTTTGACAAGGACAAGGCTGTTCTTCATACCTACCAGGAATTTCTTTCTAAGGTAGTCCCTGAGTTTCCCATCAACCAAGAGATTGTTGTGCCTTCATTTTTGTCCTGACCCTAAATTTGACTAGGAGATGGATCTCTACTTATTGGATGTGGTGCACTGCCTTAAGTTCTGTGTGCACTTCAATGAGTCTGTTCGCCAGACTGAAGCACTTTGTCATCCCTGAGGGTCCTAGGGCTGGCAAGGCTGCGGCCAAGGTGACTATTGCATCTTGGATCGAGTGTACCATTCGTAAGGCTTATGAACTTAGGAAGAAACCTGTTCCTTTTCTTGTCACAGCTCATTCCACCAGGTCTTTTGGGGCCTCCTGGGCCTATAAGAATCATGCCTCGGCTGAGCAGCTGTGCAAGGTGGCCACTTGGTCGTCTGTACACACCTAAATTCTATCATGTTGATGTTCTGGCTTCGGCTGAAGCCAGCTTTGGCAGGAAAGTCCTGTAGGCAGTATTGCCTGTCTAGGACTTTATTTCCTGTGTCTTAGAGATCCTTAACTGTTGAGCCCTGTTAGCTCTTGTTCTGCGTGATATTTTATAGTTACTGGTGTGCTGTTACAGTTCAGTGTCAGTTGACACTTCGTTTGTTAAGGGCTATTCTGGATCTGATTTAGTTCATATGAGCTCTGGTAACTTGGGGAACTGGCGTGTGGTCCTTGCCTTATTTCCAACCACTGGAAAACTAAATGTTTGTACATCCCAGAGTTACCTCTAAGCTGTATTGGATGACAGAGAAAAGAGGATTTTAGTCTTACCTGTTAAATCCTTTTCTCTTAGTCCATATAGCTTACAGGTCTCCCACCCAGTGAAAAGGGACCATGCTAGGTCTCCTGTGACTAAAATCCTCTTGTCCCTGGGTAATGTCTCAACTTTCCCTCCATCTTGGCACTTTAATGATACTCTTCTTAATGATTTTACCATTCCACGGCAGATCACATCTGACATATCCCAAAGTTTTGAATTCAACCTCTTTGCATTCCATTCCCTATTATCTGGGAGGCACATAAATGTGCCCTGTATGAAAATGGATTTCCTGGGCAAGATTCTCATTGCCTACTGGAATGTTGCATATAAGTATATAGTTCCAAGGCACTGTGATGTGTGTGCCGCTCTGCCCTGTCATTTCTTTGTCTCTATTATGATCAGCAGTGCCTGAGTACTTCATTACATGGAGGGGGGAGGTGTCATGCCTGGCCACGTGGTGCTTCGCGGACAGTACTAACATGAGAGCACACACTGCTGCCACTACCTGCCTGGCCTCGAAGTGACACGGAGGCGGTACCAGGCCGGAGGAGGAGAATGAGATTATCGTAGACCGGCCCTAAGATGAAAATTGAGTTAGAAGCACAGCGCAAGCCTGACTGACGGACCAGGCATTCAGTTCCAGCAGCCTCAGCAGTCAAAGCTGCCACTGCTGGATTTATTGCTTTGGTTTACATTGTGCTCCCTACCTCACTGATCTCTGTGGGGTTAGTCCAGTGATATAGGATGTGACTGATGACGTAGCGGTACCTGCTAGGATTGGTGTGCCTCTACTTGAGGCAACGTCCATGTGTCCCTTCTCCACTCTGAGCAGTAGCCAGAGAGATTCTGTTGACCCTTTGAGTGTCAGGAACATATCCAACACGTTGCATTCGGATATCTCCCTGGCACTCACAGAGTTAAGTGGTATAGGAATTATTTATTTTCGTGTCCAACATTAATTGAGCCAAACCTTGGTGAATTTTAGTAAAAGCTGCACTATAGTGAGCAGTGAGTGTGTGTCGGGGGGGGGGGGGGGTGCCACCACCACCACCACCACCACCACCAAGGTCTTAAGGTCAGAGATTTCCGGTCACTGATGGTTCGTTGCAGATGAGTGAATGGGATTATGCTGTTAACCCTTTGAATACCAGAGGGGTGCACAATGCATTGCTTTGTAATGCAATGGGCACCTCTCTGGCGCTCAAAGGATTAAGGATGCACCAGAAAACAAGTTGGAAGGACATACCTTATAAAGTATTTTGGTCTTGTTCTAAATAATTTATTCAGCTACACAAAGAGGTATCAGCAGGTCATCCAATAACCTGGTAAAGACACGACCACCAGCAACAACATGTTAAATGTTGGGAGGTGTGACATTCTTCACATAATTCTTGTAATTAGAGCAACATGAGCGATGTTTATAGCTGGATAACCCCACACGTTTGGTTGCTTTGATGTTTACTTTTCATTGCAGACTAAATAGCATCTAATACCATGCACACATCACAGCACCTTGGATCTACATACTTGTATGCAACCTTTCAGTAGGCAACATGAGAATCTCATGTCTCCATTTTTATCCTGGCACCATGGTTAATGCGCCATGTGGTCACATGCTCTTTTGTCTGCAACCTTTTAAAAGTGAAAGACATACTACCCATGACATCTGCTTGACCTACCATTTTCCCCACTTATCTCAATAATAGGAAACACCAATTTCCCCCCTAGTCTTAAAGTTCAGCCATTTTCTCATTGGATAAAGTGATATTCATAACCTTGACAAATTAATCATATAGGTGACATTCTCTCTCTTGTAGAGTTATGCACGGAATATGACATTCTAGAGCAAGAAATTTGGAAATATAGTCATGTTCATCACTATTTGCACTCCTTAGTTGTAGGCATCCTTTAGAGATATGTCAAGATTTGAGCTTGATGACCTGGTAGCAAAGGCATTTCTAAATTTTATAATATTTTATAGTAATAGTATGGAGTACTTGTATGTTACTATTGAAAAGGCAGAAGCAGGCAGTGTCGTGGAGGGACCCTTTTTTCTGTATTGCGGTCGAATCTCCGCTTCCTGCTGCCAGTCTCCTCCGATGTTCCGGTTGACCGTCTGTCTGCTGGTTCCTGCTTCCATTCGCTGACTCCTGTCCATTCGTTTCCTGTCCTCAGATGTTCCTGAGTCGCCTTGGCGACATTGTTACCTTGCCGGTTACTGTACAGGGTACTGGTTCTCTCCCCAAGCCATCCGGCTGCCTCAGTGTTATAGCGTTCCATGTACAGGGTACTGGTTCGCTCCTCAAGCCATCCGGCTGTCTCTGTGCCATAGCGTCCCATGTACAGGGTACTGGTTCGCTCCTTAAGCCATCCGGCTGTCTCTGTGCTATAGCGTCCCACGTACAGGGTACTGGTTCGCTCCTTAAGTGATCCGGCTGTCTCTGTGCTTTAGCGTCCCACGTACAGGGTACAGGTTTGCTCCTTAAGCCATCCGGCTGTCTCAGTGCAATAGCATTCCACATACAGGGTACTGGTTCACTCCCCAAGCCATCCGGCTGCCTCAATGTTATAGCGTTGCACGTACAGGATACTGGTTCGCTCCCCAAGCCATCCGGCTGCCTCAGTGCTATAGCGTTCCACGTACAGGGTACTGGTTCGCTCCCCAAGCCTTCCGGCTGCCTCAGTGTTATAGTGTTCCACGTACAGGGTAGTGGTTCGCTCCCCAAGCCATCCGGCTGCCTCAGTGCTATAGCGTTCCACGTACAGGGTACTGGTTCGCTCCTCAAGCCATCTGGCTGTCTCTGTGCTATAGCGTTCCACGTACAGGGTACTGGGTCGCTCCCCAAGCCTTCCGGCTGCCTTAGTGCTATAGCTTTCCACGTACAGGGTACTGGTTCGCTCCTCAAGCCATCCTGCTGTCTCTGTGCTGTAGCATCCCACGTACAGGGTACTGGTTCGCTCCTTAAGCCATCTGGCTGTCTCAGTGCTATAGCGTTCCACGTACAGGGTACTGGTTCGCTCCTCAAGCCACCCGGCTGCCTCAGTATATATTGCGTTCCACGTACTGGGTACTGGTTCGCTCCTCAAGCCACCCAGCTGCCTCAGTATATATTGCATTCCACGTACTGAGTACTGGTTCGCTCCATGCACACCTGTTTGCTCTATAGTGATATGGCGTTCCATCTGTGAAGAGCATTACTGAGTTCCACACCCTTCTCTATCTCTGCTGCTGGTGACTTACTTACTGACTCAGCCTCTTTACCATCATAATGACTGTTTTCCCACCAGTCAGTCACTTTAGTGTGTGGTTGATCTTATCTCCTATCTATGGGCTGCCTCCTGTTTCCTTGGGTTGCCTTACCGGTATTGGCAAGGCCGGTAGAGCCTGTGTAGTCACCTATCAAATTGGCTGCCTCTCCCGGTATATGGTAAGGCCGGTAGAACCTGTCCTGTTTCCTTGGGTTGCCTTACCCGGTATTGGCAAGGCCGGTAGAGCCTGTATAGTCACCTGTCAATTGGCTGCCTTGCCCGGTATATGGTAAGGCCTGTAGAACCTGTCCTGTTGCCTCGGTATTGGCAAGGCCGGTAGAGCCTCACCTCACCAGTTCCTATTCCCTGGCTGCCTTTCCCGGTATATTGGCAGGGCCGGTAGAGCCAATATTACTCTTATTTGCATTGTATTCTTGTCTAATAAAGATATATGTGTGTACGTGTATATTACCCTATGGGGCTGCATTAATTTTTCAATAAAGTTGAGTTTTTACCTAACTCTGCGTCTGAGAGTCTTAACAAACTGTGACAGTCTGTTCTAAGTTTGTTGCCTTTCTATGTTTATAGTCATTTTTTATATGTACAACTTTAAATTTTACATGTGCATTTCTGCCTCATTGTGTGTGCCTCCAAGGTGCTGTGCAGTGCGAGGGAGACTTTTTTTACCTCCTAGTTCAGCTCAGTGTGTGCTCTGTTGCTGGATAGGGGGCTATGTAATGTGGGAGCATGTTTTTATTTTAAAAGCTTCATAGTTGTGAGGAGATGTGTGACTTGTTGGAGCAGCGAAAGTTGGCAATGTTTTTTTTGTTTGTTTAGGCAGATGTTGAGGGAGTGGGAACTACATGCAGAGATGTTAACAGGCGTGGCCAGGGCCTGACCACTCCTGTCAAAATCATGACCCCCTGTTTCTCCAGGGCTGGCAGTATGGAGGATATTTGAATATCTTCTCCTTACTGCTGCCCCTGGGTGTGTGCATGCCAGACACGCAGGTTTCTTCATTATATACACACTATAAAAGAAGTGGTCATATGACCACAAATTCCATGTCCGTGCCACACACATAACCCCAGGGAGGCAGCTAGGAGGAGATTTGCATATGTCCTCTACATTGCCTGAGCCCAGTATTACACAGTAAATTGTAATACACACACCCCAGGGCTGGCACATAAGAGCACAAATGCAGATCTCCTATATGCTGCCTGAGCCCAAGATGCACACCCCGGGGCGCAGCTAGGCAGAGATTATCATATCTCCTACACAGTTCACAGAAACCAAAAAAATGGCTGCCTCACACCTGTTGGTGTCAAAAACTGCACCCACCACCACATTCTGTTTTTGGTTCAAATATGTTTTTCCTACAAATATGTGATTACCCAACAGCTGACTGGCTTCCACACACCACCTCACCCAGCAAGTCACAGCACTACAGCTTATTCTGCTTCCACACACCACCTCACCCAGCAACTCAGAGCGATACCAAAAAAAACGCTTTCCTCACTATTCATAGTAACATAGTATATTAGGTTGAGTAAAGACACAAGTCCATAAAGTTCAACCTTCTTCTCATACCCCAGTAATTTTATAGCTTTCCTGCTACCAAATAAGTTAGTCTTTATCAGACCTTCCTGATCTGCCTACTAATAAACAGTATAACTCTGTATGTTCCCTTTGGAAAGAAATGTATCTAATCTTCTCTTGAATGCATTTGCAGTAGGTGCTGGAGATCAACTTGTAATCTTTAATTTGTGCATTCCTATGAGATTCACTGAAACTGGAAGCACCTGTTTATAATGGGCTATATTTTCCATTGTTTTTTTCTGTGAATTAATGTACTGTAATGTTATATCAAGATTTGAACTAGTTTTTTTTTTTTTTTCTCTACAGGTGTGCAGGAACAGTGGGAGCCATTGTCACATGTCCTCTGGAAGTAATTAAGACCCGGTTGCAGTCCTCAGGAATTGCTTTCCAACCAGTTTATTATCCCCAAGTACAACTTGGAGCCCTTAATGGAGGAGAGGTGGTCCGACCAGCCACCTCTGTACCTCCTGGTACACTTCAGGTTCTCAAGTAAGCATTCACATCTTGAGTTTGATCATAAATTAATCTTTGTAATTGCTTTGAGCATTAAGACCCAAACCTGATATATACAGTTGCGATAGGCAAAACAGTGATTACAATGGTTTCAGATCATATAAACTAACTATAACCAATTAATTGATCTAAGATTAGTTTGCGAATTGTTGGGAACCATATTTCCTTGTGAAGGTTTTTTATATATTATCTAGCAGGTGTTATTTACCTTTTATGATCAAATGATAGCATTGTACTCACATTTAACTGTTAGGGGTGTGTGCAATCCTTACCCTGCTGGATCACCATAAGGGCCTAAAAATATTTATCCATTGTGTAACACAGGAACCATGGAATAAAACATGTTTCTGTAAGAGGCACTTGCAAACACAATTTTCTGGAGGCAGACTTTTTCCAAGCTCCCCCCTAGCAGCCTCAGTTTCAGTGTTTTGCATAGTAGACACAGCAGGGTGAGTATTATCTTAGTTTTTTATTTTTGTAACTAACATGGGGAGTTTATCCTCCATTAGGTTAGCTCCTATTGCCTTTTCCGCCATTGGATATGGAACAGAGGACAGACTTTTCCTAGGACCTGTGGTCTGCTTGGGGATGGCTATCAGGAATTTACTAGTCACTTTGCCTTCTCTCTTTATATTTTTAGAAGACTGAAGAGGAGTCTGCAGTTTACAGAGTACAGAGGTCCTGTGAGAATGTCCTATCTTTATGTAGGCAAGAAGCCTACCCAAAAGCTCCCGCTAACTAGTCTACCTCCATATGACTTGTGGAGGTCCAGTCCGCCTCTGTGGATTGGAGGACATCTGTGTCTCCATGGCAGATACGTGGGTTTTAAGAATAGTTTCAGAATTATAGTGCATAGATATCAAGTTCCCTCTTCCTTTCATATGCAGGGTCCTTCTCGACCCAGTACATGTTCAATTCATAGAGGTGGTTTAACCCCTGTGAATATGCAGGTCTTGGTACAAATTCTTCCTCAGGAGAGGTTCATGGGATTTTATTCCAGTCTCTTTATAGTCCACAAATAACAATGGCTGTCATCCAGTTCTGGACTTTTTTTTTTGGTGAAAGTATTTTACCAGGAAGAATACATTGAGATTGTCTCTCGTTTTCAAGTATGTCCTGGACTCATTTTATCTACCTTAGAAAGGTGAAAGGCTGAGCTGACCTTGCCGGGACTAGAATCTGCAACCTCATGGTCTGAGCAGATTGTACAGCTGGTGCCTTAACCAACTGAGCCATCTCTCCGGCTCAGTGTATGAATCATTTGTTACATGCACGGTTCAGAATGGGATCTTTGCACCATGTGCCCAGTGGAATCTATCTGCATGTTCGTCTTTATGCAGATCATCAGCGTTATGCCTTTCAAGGCTTTCATTTTCAATTCACCCCCCCCTTTCGGGATGGCATCCACCCCAGGCGTTTTCACAAAGGTTTTGGCAGCATTGTCTCACCACATTCATTCATTCATTCATTCATTTAGGATCTCCTTTACTCCTTATCTGGACAACCTCTTACTAAAGGCTGTTCAGCAGAAGTCTTATGCCTTAACCTTCAGAGGTTAGTGTCTAGACATCATCTCTAGTATTGTCCCAGGTTCTAGTATTTCTCTGCATGGGATTCAACACACTTCTGGGGAGGATCTTTCTGCCAGAAGACAAGGTTGAGTTGTTGTCACAGCAGGTGTTCGGGGTCTTAACTTGCCTGTTGACGGTGCAAAAATACATGAGGATATTGGGTATATGGTCTAAACCCTGGAGGCAGTTCCATTTGCCTCGTTCCACACTCTGGACATGTAGATGGCTATTATCAAGAATTTCAAAAGACCGCAGTCTCACCTCTCCTAGGTCACTCTTTGAGCAGATGAAGCTAGGGGCTTCAGCCATCTCACTTGACATTGGGCAACCTGTTTGTCATACTGGACTGGTCCATAGTGATGATGGATGCCAGCCTGAAGGGTTGGGGAGCCTCATTCTACACCCAGATGGCCCAGGGACATTGGTATGACAGTGAAAATCGTCTACCCATCAGTGTATTGTAACTTTGAGTAATTTGCTTAGCGCTTCAACATTGGTCCCATTAATCTGTGGTCTGCAAGTGTGGATTCAGCACAGCATTGCAAAGTTGTTGTTTATGTCAACTGCCATGCCAGACATGTGGTCAGAAATGCATCTCGCCTGGGCAGAAGCTCTCCTTCTGGCTCTCTTGGTCATTCAAAATCGGGGAGTGAGTAATTTGGTGGCATACTTTCTCACCCATCGGTGTGTGGATCCAAGGAATCAGGAACCCAACCAGACGGTGCTTCACATCATAGTTCAGATATGGAGTCTTAAGGTTGTGAATATGATGGCATCTTGGTCAGACCGCAAGTTTCCCTGTTTTGCTCCAGGACTCTATTGTTTGCTGAGTGTTTTCATCTTCTAATTCTCTCAGCCCTATTGACTTAGGATCTTCTTTGACACCCAGAGGCCAGCTTGACTCTTTAAGCCTGCTTTCTGAGGATGAAGGGTTTCTCAGAAATCATTACTGTTATGAATACCCACAAGCCGGTTTCAACCAAAGTGTATCATAGGGTCTAGTCCTTTATTTTTCAACTAATGAGAAGACCGGGAGTTGTGGCCGCGTGCCTTGCTTCTTCCAGTTATTTTGGCTTTTCATCAGGATGGGCTTTAGAAAGGGGTTAGTCTTAGTTTTTCAAAGTTCAGATTTCAGCTCTATCTGAAGGCATATTGCCTTGTTAAGGATTTGTACATTTTTGTGCAAGGGGTGCTTTCCTAATCTTTCATGATCCCACGTCTCCATGGAACAGAACCTGGTGCTGGGAGTGATTCAGAAGGATCCTTTCAAGGCTTTGGCTTCTCTATCTCTTTGTTGCTTGACTCTCAAGACGGCTACAGGCTTTTCAGAGGAGATTTTTGAGTACTTATAGATAAATCCATTTCTCTTATTCCTTGTGCAACAAAGATAATCCCACCAGAGAAAAACAGGTTGCTTCTGTGCCAGGCAGGGGCATTCTTTGGGTTGCCTGATATGGTGACCACCTTCCTGTCCTAATTTTCTTTTTGTTTTGTCTTGACTATACGTTAAAACGGAGTCTGCTAGGCCAGGTAAAGGTGAGCTGGGAAGGAGTCTCCACCTCCACGGAATTCTGCATGCAGGTACCCTGCCTCCTAAAGGAAGATACTTTACTACATGGTTCCTTTTTTCCACAAGGACTAAGAGAAAAGGATTTATCAGTTTTGTGCTAGCTAATAGAACAGGAGGCAGACCTGCAGGACAGGGGGATTACTAGGCAGAAGAGATGCAGAAACAACAATTATTAACAGTCAATGAGAGCTTGGAAGCAGATAAAAGCTGAATGGCCACAGGTTGGCAGAAAAGCGAACTATCGATACTGCTGTTGCTGAGAGCTGCTTTAGAGCAAAGCTAGGGTGTGAAACTTGAGAGCCAGGTCAACTACAAGTAGTTCACACAGGTGAATTTCCAGACCAGGAGCTCACAAACAAGGTTGCAGAATCAAAATCGGCAAAGAGAATCAAGTCTGGAATGAAGCAGAGGTCAAGACTGGCGGCTAACAAGTGTGATCAGAATTTAAAGCCAAGGTCATAAACAGGAATCTTAGCACTGAAACGTTAGTCAGTAAGACACCATACAGATGCAGCAAAGTACATGTGAGGCTTCTTGATATAGGTCTCCGAGGGTATCCCGGAAACAGTCTAGAAGACGAGTAAGTCCATGTGAAAAGCAGAGCTGCAGATAACAGAGCAGGATGTTCTGGACAGGATTCTTACAGTCCGTAAGTACCACTGGAAACCTTTGCCCACAGTTAAACAGTTTGAGCCTGCATTCAAAGATCACACTCAGATTATTGGGGTGTACTCTGATGAGGAATTGGACTCAGAGAACAATGAGGATATGGACTCTTCCTTCTCCTGTGGAGATTCCTATGAGGCAGATCCAGTCCCCGCTGTTGAGGGGCTAATCAAGGCGATTTTGGAGGCCCTTCAGTTCTCTGAGGCTGTAGATGAGGGATCTACCTCCCCGGATATTTTCCAGAGGGGCAAAATGATTACTCTGTCTTTTCCCTCCAATAACAACCTTGATCAGATCATTATGGATCAGTGGAAAACTCCAGATGAGAGACTTTTCCTTAACAAACAGTTGTAAGTGGTGGCTTCATCTTCCACACCTGACAAGTGGCAAATCCTTTGTGATTCCAGAGTGGAACCTGGCGACTTGCCTCAAAAGTGATACAAAAGAAAAATGGCACTTTTCGTCGAGTGACAACTTTTTTGTGAAAATTGCCATTTTTCCTCTTTTTTTTGCCAGTCATTGCATTGAAATCAATGATTCAAAGATTGAATTTCTCCCCACCATGTGGCAAGTTTCCCTTATTTTCTCTCAGGCAAAGTATAAAAGGGGTGTCACATTTCCACCTTATGCTATTCTATGTTTGTGAGAGGAAGAGACAGCATCACATATGGGAGCTAGAGAAAACATGCTAATAAAGTGGAGCTGAGGTATCACTGTGCCCGTGTTATCGCTGGCGACGTGATTCAGTGCTACTTCCTGATTCCTTTTATTGGCTACTGTGGTTTTACTCCGCCCAGTGGTAGCCCTTAAATACTGAGCCCTGTCACTTCTGCAGGGCCCTTTCGTGGTGTTCTAGTTGTACCGACCCGGCCTGGCTGACGTTCCTGCTCTGTGTACCGACCCGGATTGACTGACATTCCTGTTCTGTGTACCGACTCGGCTTGGCTGACGTTACTGCTCTGTGTACCGATCTGGCCTGGCTTTCTTCTCCATCCGGTGATCAGTTTGGAGGACGTGCCTCCGGTGCTCTCACTGTCTACTGACAGTTCCTCTGCTCCAACAGTCCTGCTTACTGTGACCCAGTCTCCGGTTTATGTGCCTCGTGATCCTTACACCCCGGTGTTGGAGATCAGTCAGGTTGCACCATGGTACGCTTGACCTGTTCACTGCTTATAATCCGAGGTTGGTTTGTTCCCTGGGTGCCTCGGTTGTCCCCACGGCCTTGCAGCCGATTTCAGGTCTGAGCTTTCGTTTAACCCCTTGTGGGTTGGTGCTGTTGCGCTTTGGGTCACAGTGAATTGCAGGCTACGGTTGGCGTTACTCCGTGCTATACAGGTTCAGTCACCCTCTGACTGTTCTTGCAGTTTGTAACTTGTCCAGGGCCTTCGTTTACCTCCGTGTGGCCTCTGTCGCTATTGTGTCATTGTCTGTGTACAGAGTGTCCTGTGGGCCTCAGTACTATTAGGGCCTGTCCGTATCTCTTGGCCTAATAGCACCCAACTCTCCACTGTCTCTTCAAGGATTCACACGAACTGTAACCTGACCTGTGGCAGTGTTGTACCATTGTGTTTCACTGGACCCGAGTGGGTTACTGAGTACTATTGTAACCTGACCTGTGTCAGTATTATTTCTGTCAGTATATACTGGACCCGTGTGGGTTACTCTAATTTCTGTGTTTTCAATAAAACTGTATTTCTCTGTCGTCCAATACAGGTTACTGGTAACTCTGGGAGGCGTCAGCCCCTTTAAGTAGGCAGTAACATTCTCCAAATGTATGCAGGGGGGTGGAGCCTCCCTTCCCTCTCAGGCTGCAGCCCAGCTAGCCACTTCCAGAATTGTTTGTTCCTTTGGTTTTTAGTTTCTTTTTTATTTTTCTGTCAGATATGGAATACCACCATTAGGCGGATTACCATGACTGACAAATGCCCTCCAATGTGGCTAGCTCAGTGTCCAGGTGCTTTTTGGTGGACCTTAAGCCCTGAGGGGGAAAATCTTGGGTACAAGTGCTTCCCCAGGGATTACCCACTGAGGTAATCTTTTGATACATGGTAATCTGAAGACAGAAGATCTGCAGGATAAGGTAAGCTACCCTTTGAGTGCTGCAGGTCCACTTGTCCCACAGTGCCCCTTTGCTGGGCCTGTATTTGGGAGTTCTCATTGCACACTCCTGCACTCATTGGGTATATATGTGTATGTCTGTTGGGTATTTGGAGCAGGTTTATGTGGTAACTTAACCCTTTGTCTGCTGGTTTAGTGGGGTTTTCTGACACTTTCCTTACTGGGTTAGTATTTTCTCAGTATGCACACATGTTCCCTGTATGTTTTTCATATTTTTAACTTGTAGTTTAACTTTTATTAAAATTGTGTACTGCGCCTTTAAGGCGTGCTTTACCGCATAGACGCCATTGCTCCATTTACTTTCTATGGGACAACACTGTTTGGGACGTATCTCTGCAACCGCTTCACACAGCAACATCAGAGAGGGCTCATTTTAATTGTCTACCCTTGCTCTATCATCCAGTTTATAGTTCAAGTGTGTTGGGGGCTTGATTCACGCCTAATTCCTGATTGGCTCCCATCGCGGCAGCCATTTTGGGAACATTTCTCAATGAGTATCCTACACAGGGCTTGGACTCTCCTTTTCTCCTCTGCAGATTAACCCTTCGCCTGCCAGAAAAGTCTATATTTAGCATTTCTGGGGTGAAATATTAATCTTACACACTACAACTGGGTGATTCATTGTACAGTTGGTTATTTTGACACTGTGAGAATGTCTATACCGCTGGAGCTAGGGGTTAGACCTAAGACTAAGGAGGCTGGGGTGTCAGTATCCCCCATTGCGCATTGCTCTTCCTGTCACACAGGGCTACCTAGAGTGTTCTCTGGTCATTTCTGCCCAGCATGTTTTGAAATTCCTGGCAGCAACCCAGGGCCTTCCAGCCATGCTATTGAGCCAGCTTGGGTGCAAGAGTTTAAGGCTGCAACTAGGGACCTTAGGTCCACTTTACAGCTCTTTATATCCCAGATACAGGGGGCACTTCAATTATGGCAGACCCCCCTCTACTGTCAGATCCTCCCTGCCTCAACCGCAGGGAGCACCTGATGTGTCAGATTCTTCTGAGGAAGAATTGTTGCAAGATTCGAATGTTGAAGTTGGTACTATTTTGGAATCTTCCAGGTCTCTTTGGGGACCCATTTGAAGCTGATCCTGAAACCTCTACTGAGGGCCTGATCAGGGCTGTATTAACCATACTCAACATTCCCTTGGTTCAGGAGGTCCCTTCTGATCCCTCTGATATTTTCAGGAGCTTGCTAAGCCCCTTACTTATTTTCTTCCTAACCCCACTCTTGACGTTTGGGTTCTTATGCTTGGTAAAACCCGGACAAGTCTGCTTCTGTGTCCAGGGAATTTGCTAAGCTTTATTCCTTTTCTGAAGCTGAACTGGCTAAATGAGTTCATCCTTCAAAGGTGGGTGCTCCCATTTCTAGACTATCTAAATCCACTGCTTTACCTGTCTCTGATGATTCTGTGCTGCTAGACTGGACTGACAAGTAACTTGAGGTTTTCCTCAAGTCCATTTTTTGCTTCTATTGGTGCCGCTAGGCGCCCAGCTTTTGCTGTTGCGTGGGTTAACCGGGCTATTGCAGTCTGCACTGAGCAACCCACTACAGCTGTCCGTCAAGAAGCGCCTACTTCGGAGAAATTGCGTCTTCTTGCCAATATCTCTGAAGAGCTACACCATGTCTCTGCTACTGCCTTTGGTGCCATCCGCATGATGGCAAGGGCTTCTACTACTTCTGTGGTGGCCAGGCGTGCGATTTGGCTCAAGATTTGGTCTGCTGTCACTGCTTCCAAGAAAGTCTTACTTTCTCTGCCTTTTCAGGGTACTTCCTTGTCTGGGCCTACTCTTAAGGAACTAATTAGCGAGGCCACTGGGGGTACGAGTTCACTTCTACCCTTGGTCTTTCAGATGAAGTTACCGTTTCAACGTAAACGATCCTTTCGTTCCTTTCAGACTGTGACGCGTTCGACGAACAAGGCGTTTCCATCAGCTCTGCGTCCCTCCTCCAGGCCAAAGCAGCTATGAATATGACTGCTTCAGCATGACTCTCCAAACCCGGGTCTGCATCCCGCTGTGGGTGGTCGTCTCCACCTCTTTCGTGGGATTTGGGAGGATTCTGTATCGGACCCATGGGTTTTACAGGTAGTGTCAGAGGGGTTCGAGATCCCTTTCTTTTATCTTCCTCCTTTTCGCTTTCATCTTTCTCGCTCTCCTCAGGGAGTCGAGAAAGGCCGTCTATTCGAAGGCGCTATTCAGACTCTTCTGGACAAGGATGTCCTGGAGCCGGTGCCTCCTTCAGACAGGGGTTGGGGTTTTGCTCAAACCCCTTTGTGGTGACCAACAAGGACGGCGGATGCTGCCCTGTTTTGGATTTGATCGATTTCAATTGCCTTGTGATCAAGACTCACTATCGTCAGGAATCTTTGCGCACAGTGATCGCTGCCATGTCTCCAGGGGTGTTTCTTGCTTCCCTGGACCTTCAGGATGCGTATTGCACATTCCAATTCATCAGGAGAGCAGGCGGTACCTGGGGTTTGCCTGCGACAGGGGTCATTCCCAGTTCTCGGCTCTTCCATTTGGTCTGACAACGGCCCCTCCGGTTTTCCAATGGGTTCTGGGGGCCTTGATATCCGTCCTCCATCGGGACGGCATCAGAGTGACTCCCTACACGACTTGCCTTTGAAAGCCTCCCCTGCGGATCTTCTTCATCAGCAGGTTCAAACCTGCATTCAAATCCTTACCCATCACGGTTGGTTTGTCAATTTGGACAAGTCAGTTCTTGTCCCATCCCAGCAACTGATCTTCCTGGGTCTTCTGTTCGATACTCAGAAGTGCATGGTGTTTCTACCGGACGAGGTAGCCCTTCAAATTGCCAACAGAGTCGCAACGATTCTTTCCCGGGATCAGATCCCTGTTCCGAAGTTGTCTTCTCTGGTGGGGAAGTTCATTTCCACAATAGAGGCGGTTCCATTTGCCATGGTACACACCAGGGAATTTCAGAGGTTTGTTATACAGACATGCAGGGATCGACCAGATTATCAGAAGCTGTCGGTCTTTCTTCCTCCTCGTGTAGAGTTGAGCTCGGAGTGTGGTTGGACCTTTCCAATCTCCTAAAGGGGAGATTCTTCCTGTTTCCCTACTGAACCAAGGTCACGACGGATGTCAGACTATTGGGCTGGGGAGCTTTTCTGGGTCACTTCAGCGCTCGGGGGGGAAGTTGTCCATGAGGAGTCCCTTCTCCCTACCATCATCCTGGCACTTCATGCAATCTTTCATGCTCCGTCATTGGGTGACTCAACTGGAGGACTGTCCAGTCCGAGTGGAGTCCAACAATGCCACGGCAGTAGCTTAAATCAACAGATAAGACGTAACAAGAAGTCTTGCCGCTTGGTTAGAGGTCAAGGCCATTCTGTCCTGGGCGGAGGTTCATGTTCCTGTCATTTCCGCAGTGCACATTCCAGGCGTAGACAACATCATGGCAGACTTCCTCAGTCGTCACACAGTCAACAGCGGAGAGTGGGAGCTACATCCCAAGATGTTTCAACTCTTAGATCAGAGATGGGGAATGTCCCCAGTGGATCTGATGGCAACAAGACACAACAGGAAGGTTCCGGCGTTTTGCTCTCGGTGGAGAGACTCTCTAGCTCTGACTGCAGATGCAATGTCCATTCCTCCTCTCCCTATGTTTATAAGGGTGTTACAGAAATTGAAATTGGTACGTTTTCCAGTAATTCTGACTGCTCCGGATTGGCATCGTCAATCCTGGTATCCGGAGCTTCTGGCCCTATCTGTGGTGGAGCCATTTCAGCTCCCCTCTCGTCCAGCTCTTCTTCTACAGGGTTATCTGTGAAAGAAGACTTTCATCGGCTCAGTTTGATGGCCTGTAGGTTGAATCCTCGATTTTAAGGAAGAAAGGGTTTTCTTCTGCTGCGGTGTCTACTATGCTTAGTGCCTGTAAGCATGTTTCTTCCAAGATCTGCCACCGTATCGGGTCGACATTTGTGTCTTGGTGTGCTGACAGAAATCTATCTCATGACTTTGATCTTCCCACCGTCCTGGCCTTTTTGCAGGACAGTGTGGATAAAGGAATCAGTCTGAGTTCTCTTAAGGTTCAGACTTCGGCGCTTTCTGTCTTTTTCCAGAAACGCATTCCTATTCTTCCTGATGCCAAGGTTTTCTTCCAGAGCGTTGCTCATGTGCGTTCTTCCTTTCGGAGCCAGCTCCTTAGTGGGACCTTGAATTGGTCTTGGGAGTTCTCTAACGTTCTCCCTTTGAGGCTTTGGCTACTATTCCTCTACGTCTCTTGACGTGGAAAATGACTTTTTTCTTCTGGCGATTGTATCAGTTTGCCGGGTTGCGGAGTTGCAAGCTCTATCCTGTAAACCACTTTATCTGGTGTTTCATAAGGATGAGGCGGTGCTTCGCACCTCTACGGAGTTCTTGCCTCAGGTTGTCTCTGAGTTTCGCATCGATCAGGAGATTATGGTGCTCTCTTTCTGCCCTAATTCCTCCTCTGACAAGGTGTGTGATTTCCACTTGTTGGTTGTGGTGCATTGTCTCACGTTTTATGTCCATCGCAGTGAATCTGTCAGGAAGTATGATGCTCTGTTCATCATTCCAGGGGGTCCTAGGGCAGGAAGACCTGCATCCAAAGTGACTATTGTGTCCTGGATCAAGTCCACTATTCATAGATCCTACGAGTTGTAGAATGAGCATGTTTCCTTTCGGGTGACAGCTCATTCCAGCAGGTCCATTGGGGCCTCTTGAACCTCTAAGAATCGGTCTTCTGCCGATCATTTGTGCAGGGCGGCCATTTGGTCCTCTGTGCACACCTTTTTGAAGCACTACTGTGTTAATGAGCTGACTTCGGCTGATGCCACCTTTGGGAGGAAGGTCCTGGAGGCAGTCTTGCCCGTCTAGGATCTTCTCCTTAAGTTCTTGGTGCTTTCTTTACTGTTGAGCCCTCTTGGCTCTAGTTCTATGTGCTGTGTCACCGTTCCTGGGGTGTTTTTACCCCTGTTTCGTGTCCATTGACACTTCATTTTGTTGAGCTCTCTGACCGGTTGGTTTTTAGAGATTCTGGTGACTTTGGGGGCCTTGCGCCTGGTCCTTGCCTTCTTCCCACCTCTGGGGAACTTAATGGTTGGACATCCTAGAGTTACCAGTAACCTGTATTGGACGACAGAGAAAAGAGGATTTTAGTCTTACCTGTTAAATCCTTTTCTCTTAGACCATACAGGTTACTGGTCTCCCACCCTGTCAAGGGACCATGCTTGACTATCCTGTGGCAGTCTGTGGGAGTCTTTCGTGGCATGCTCACAGGAGTCTTCTTCCCTTCTACTATCTAGTCTAGTTAGTTCTCAAACAATTCTGGAAGTGGCTAGCTGGGCTGCAGCCTGAGAGGGAAGGGAGGCTCCACCCCCCTGCATACATCTGGAGAATGTTCCTGCCTACTTAAAGGGGCTGACGCCTCCCAGAGTTACCAGTAACCTGTATGGACTAAGAGAAAAGGATTTAACAGGTAAGACTAAAATCCTCTTTTTTTTTTTTTTTTTTTTACCTAAACCTTCCGTGTCTGATGTCCTTAAAACCGTTACATGAGGCTTAGTTTAGGGAGTATTGTAGGCAGGGCATTTGTTCTGTGTATTAGGGGAGTCTGGGGGACATGAAGAGAGAAAGGAGGTTTACCCCAAATACCCCAAAATTTGGCGTGACTGATTGAAAAGACACAGGTATCTGTGATCTAAGTTCCTTCCTCATCTGGCTGTTATCTCTGTGTAGATGAGTCTGGGGGTGTGAGAAGAAGGGAGCAAAGGAGATTTACTCCAAATACCCCAACATTCTGTCTGACTGATTGGACACAGGCAGTGGTGGCCCAAGTTCCTCCTTCATCTTGCTGTTACCTCTGTGTTAGATGTGTCTGGAGGTATGAAAAGGGAGCAAACGAAAACCCCAAATACACCAACATTCTGTCTGATGATTTGAAAGACACAGGCAGCTTCTGTCCAAGTTCCTTACTGTTATTATCTCTGTTTTGGGGCAGTCTGGTGAAAGAAGTAGTTGAACAGGTTTTTCTTTGTGTTTTTTTTGTTTTATTGTTTTACAGTGATAAGGGGGCAAACTATATATACATATATATATTAATAGGTAACAGGGACCCTAACATGAGCTGTGTGACTGAGAATAGGTGATCTGATGCTTCTGCCCTGCTTTCCCCATGTGCTAAATTTAGATGTGACCAGATTCTTGGCAGAATCCAAGAGATGCTGAATATTATTATTATTTTATTATTTTGATTTTCTAATACAATGGAGCTTTTATTCTAAATTTTAAGGAAAGTTTTATTGAAAGCAACGCTTGTTACAATACATAATACAGTAACAAAAATGACAACGCTCACAGTTGACAGAATGCAGACCATAAGGTGCACCGGGTAACAGTTCTATTCAACAGATGATTTATAGAGTCAGCTAGAGCATAGATCTACACTGTGTACAAATTGTGAACAATTCAGCAACACATGAGAGAATACCATATCAATTAAGAAGGGGGCAAAAAGAAGAGCAACATCATGAGGGCTGAAAACAAAAGGAGAACAAAATAAGTAGCAATATAGAGAACAATACTGAATAGAGAACAAAAGACCAGTGATGGGAAAAAGGGAAACTAGGGGAGGAGTAGGGCAGACAGATGACACATAAGAAAAACAAAACTGGGAATGTGGAGGGGGAAATGGAAGAAGGGAAGAGAGGGAGAAATAAAGAGGGGGGACTCAGATGGTGGGAGTGAAGAAAAGAGAAGCTAACCTCTGGTTCAAGAAGTGAAAAGGTGGATACTGTGCTAGTAGAGAGTAGGGGAACACCGTATGTGGGATAGAATCGAGGGGTGATATGGGGGAAATGGTGAAGAAAAGTGCCCCACAAATAAGTATGGAGAAGGGTGTGTAAAACTTCACCAGATCACCCCAATCATATGTATGTGCGATAATAAAGCGGTAAATGCCTATAACAAAAAATACAAGTATGTCCCCCTATTTTGTAGCATGTACTCAAACTAAATGCATGGATAGGTGATCCACCAATGTTTCACCTAAATACATGCAAAATAAGCAGAAAACAATGGGGATGGAGAGGAAAGCACAGAGAAATCCCTCTAAGTGTAGTATAATTATGATTGATTGGATGCACATAAATCAGTAAATACCAAATATTGAAAAATACATATATTTTAATATCAATTAAAAAGTAGATACATTTATTATTAAAAAAAATGGAAAAAAAAAACAAGAAAAAAACAAGAAAAGAAATGTTGAAAAAATATGTACTCCCTTATTGTAGGGATATCATGAATCAAATCAAGCAGTATATGATGAGCAACAAGCTTGTGCGTCTCCCGATACAGCAAGATGCATGATGCTCCAGACAAAGGTGCAAGTTACACGCCGAAACATGTACAGCTGTACCATGTGTTAGGCAGAGACTCCAACACTGACTCAAATCCTTCTCTCTTGCTGTATCGGGAGACATCGTGCAACTTAGACCAGGCAGAGGCTCCTTGGGCCTAAGATCACTGTTCCCTTACATGTGACCCAGTTTCCACCAAGCTACGAGGACCCGTGAGGAGACAGTGGAGAAATGGGACGTCTCTTGACTGATCCAGATTGGCACACAAACTCTGGACTTCTAGTAAGCAAACAATCGCACAGGTTTCGGATTTTGCATATGATTATATTTACCATCTGTACTTTAATAAGACGCACGAGCTGGTTTCTCCTCATATAATGCTTGATTTGATTCATAATGTCCCTACAATAAGGGAATATATACATATGTTTACATATTGTATGTATTGATTGATGCATGGGAATTTTTTCAGAATTTCTTTTCTTGTTTTTTTCTTGTTTTCCATTTTTTTATTAAAAAAATGTATCTACTTTTTAATTGATATTCAGATATAGGTCTTCTTCAAAATTTGATATTTGCTGATTTATGTGCATACAATCACTCATAATTATACTACACTTAGAGGAATTTCCCTGTGCTGTCCTCCCCATCCCTAATGTAACCTCTAGTTCAGTCTGCAGCCATCTAAAGCAGAGACCCATTGACCAACATGAGGGGGCAAACATGAAAAAGGTAACTCAAGCTAGGATAGTTAAGTCTGTGGTTTAAAGTAATACAACCAAATCAATCAGAGCCCAGATGCAGAGTGGAAGAAGGCAAAACACAAAATATGGGTATATACCCCCTTTTTTGCACTCCGCAATATGAGCTCCACAATACTGTGTGCACTACCTGCAACAAATTTTTAAAATCTATAGAAATAGGAACTTAAAAGATAGCAGTCAAATATGAAGTCCCAAAAGCAGTGGTTATCAAACCACAATCCGCTCTTCTCCGGACTTCTAGCACTTTTCAGCCCCCGCTGCTGTCTATTCGGCCACCCGGTCATGTGGCCCACACTCTGGAAACTTTCTCCTGGTGATATATACAAAACAGAGAGAGAGACAGCGCCTCTAAGTGCAGACGTAAAAACTGGTAATTCTCCCACTTAGCTTTCCCCTCAAGTTGGGTACTTACTATCCAGTGAGGCTACACCAGCCTCTAAGCACAAAAGCACGTAACCGTTTGGCAAATCCACTGCTTTCCATCCTTCTTGTACCTCCAACTCCCTCTCACGTAGAATGGGTTACTGAATCCGGAATTATTACGGTAGCCAACAATTTAAAAATACTCCTTTATTGGAGATCAATATAAAAATACAAAAACTTGAATAGACTTAATAAAAGTAATAACCCTACACATTTCGTCCCACACTGGACTTCATCGGGGGCATATTAAACATTACAACAAACATTTCTTATATACCTTAATGTACCTCCAACTTCAGCTGACCATCATCTCCATAATTCATCTGTTAGCCCGCGAAAACGCCATACTCCCGTTCCCATCCGGCTCCCCGGAAATACATAGTAACATAGTAATTTAGGTTGAAAAAAGACTTGCGTCCATCTAGTTCAACCCTTTTCCTATTCCTGTTTACCATCGTTGATCCAAAAGAAGGCAACCCCCCCCCCCTCAATATAGCAATTTAAAATTCTGCCTTGAATGGGGGGGGGGAATCCTTCTTGATTCCAAATGGCAATCTCTCCCTGGATCAACAAGCCCTAACTAAATATTAATCCCAATACTAACGTACATAGCCCTCTATGTTATGCTCTTTTAAATAAGTATCCAGGCCCCTTTAAAAGGTATCTAATGTATTTGATGTATTTGATAGCACCACCTCCTCAGGAAGTGAATTCCATACCTTTATTGTCCTTAATGTAAAGAAACCCTTCCTCTGTTTTAGATTAAATCTCCTTTCCTCAAGTCTAAGCGGGTGGCCCCTTGTCCTGTGTACTGTTCTGTTAATGAACAGGTCTTTGGAGAGCCCTTTATATGGGCCTTGAACATATTTGTATAGTGTTATCATATCCCCTCTAAGACGCTGTTTCTCTAGTTTGTACAAGTTTAACTTTTCTAGCCTTTCTTCATAACTAAAACTTTCCATTCCTCTTACTAGTTTTGTAGCCCTCCTCTGCACTTTCTCTAGTTCCATAATGTCCTTTTTCAGAAAGGGCGCCCAGAATTGAACAGCATATTCTAGGTGGGGTCTTACCATGGACCTGTAAAGAGGCATAATTATATCTTCCTCCCTTGAGTCAATACCCCTTTAAATACATTCCAATATCTTATTGGCCTTTGCAGCAGCCAGCTGGCACTGCATGTTACTGCTAAGTCTAATGTCTACCATTACTCCCAAATCCTTTTCATTAGTAGATTTCCCCAGAGGAACACCATCTAAACTATATGTTGCATTTTTATTATTATACCCAAAATGCATAACTTTACACTTGTCTATATTGAATCTCATTTGCCACTTGCCTGCCCAGTTACACAATTTGTCCAAATCCTTTTGTAATGAAGACACATCCAGTTCAGACTTTATTACCTTACTTAATTTTGTGTCATCGGCAAACACTGATACATGGCTCCCTATGCCCTCTGGGAGGTCATTAATAAACAAATTAAAAAGAAGAGGACCCAGGACAGATCCCTGAGGTACTCCACTTGTCACATTTATCCAACTGGAGAACTACCAGTCTTTTCATTCTATCTTTCAGCCAATTTCCGATCCACACACAAACATTTTCCCCTAGGCCTATTTCATTCAATTTGTACAGTAACCTCTTGTGTGGAACTGTATCAAATGCCTTGGCAAAATCTAAATAGATCACATTATCCGCCACTCCCGCATCTATATTATTACTCACTTTTTCATAAAATGCGATCAAGTTCGTTTGACAAGACCTGTCTTTCACAAAGCCATGTTGGCTATTGCTAATGATATTCCTGTTCCAGCAGAATTCTTGAATATATTCCCTTAGCAACCTTTCAAACAGCTTCCCTACCACAGATGTCAAGCTTACAGGTCTGTAATTTCCTGGCTGTGACTTTGATCCCTTTTTAAATATGGGCACCACATCTGCTTTATGCTAATCCATGGGCACCATACCTGAAATAAAAGAATCCCTGAAAATCAAATATAACGGTCTGGCCAGGGTCTGGCTTAGCTCTTTAAGTACCCGTGGGTGTATACCATCTGGCCCCGGAGCTTTGTCTATCTTAACACAATTCAAATGTTTTAACACTTTTTCTTGTGTTAGCCAGTCCCATGCTTGCTGTGACTGTTCTGTAAAAATAGTCTGCAGATTCTTGTCCATTGGGTCTTCCTTGGTAAAAACAGAAGAAAAGAAATTATTTAAAATATCTGCCTTCTCTCTGTCCCCCTTGACCATCTCACCTGTTTCAGATAACAAGGACCCAACATTATCAGACTTTAATTTTTTGCCATTAATGTATTTAAAGAATTTCTTTGGGTTGCTCTTGCTCTCCTTAGCAATATTTTTTTCAGTCTAGCTAATTTAATAGCCTTTTTGCAGGTTTTGTTGACATTTTTGTATACTGCAAATGCCTCTGCTGATCCCTCAACTTTGTAATGTTTAAATGCCGCTTTCTTGTTATTTATTTCATGAATTACTTTACTGGTTAGCCATATTGGCTTTAATTTGCTTCTTTTGTATTTGTTTTCAACAGGGATAAATTTATATGTGTATTTTTGCAATGTTATTTTGAAGGTATTCCACTTACCTTCTTTGTTTTTTCCTGAAAATATTTTATCCCAGTCAACGAGACCAAGGGATGAATTAAATCTGCTAAAGTTGGCCTTTTTAAAATTCAGTGTTTTGGTGGGACCCATACCAAATTGCTTTTTTGAATTAATCTCAAACGATACCATGTTATGGTCACTATTCCCCAAGTGCTCCCTAACTTGGATGTTAGAGATAAGTTCTTCATTGTCAGTTTTACCAGATCCAGACATGCATTTCCCTCTGGTTGAGGTCTGCACTAGTTGAGACAAAAAATTGTCATTCAACAAGTTCAGAAACTTGCTGCTTTTAGCAGAATTAGCTGTTCCATTTTTCCAGTCTATTTCTGGATAGTTCTCCCTATTTGAGAAGCCTTTTCTATTTGCATTAATAGCTTTGATTCCTCAAGGTCACCAATGTTTGGTGGTTTATAACAAATACCCACTAATATTTTTTGGGCAGTTTTACCCCCAGTGACTATTTCAACCCACAGGGATTCCACATGTTCATTATTGTCATCACATATATCTTCCCACAATTGAGGCAATAATGCTTGTTTGACATACAGACAGACCCCACCACCTCTTTTGTTTGACCTATCTTTTCTAAATCACATGTAGCCCTCCAAATTGATTGACCAACCATGTGTGTCATCCCACCATGTTTCTGTTATGCCTATCAAGTCATAGTTTTCAATTTCAGCTACCAGCTCCAGTTCCCCTATTTTACCAGTTAAACGTCTGGCATTTGCAAGCATACAATTTATGCCACTGCTATGTTTAATTTGTGATTTAATTTTGATGTGGTTTATAGGCTTCTCCCTATCATCTGTACTAACCCCGCCCCCAGATCCTCCCACCTGGTTATTAACTACATTGCCTTCCCTTTCTATACTATCTATCACAGTATTTAATGGTCCCTCCAGGAGCGGGAAACTATCTAGGCCAGGGCTCTTTACGGGGACTGAAGATCTGATACAGCAGAGAAGCTTATTGCAAAAAAAACAGGGGACTCCACAGCCTCCGACTATAAACAGTAGGCCTGAACGTGTAAGACAGTCCCATGTCACATCCAAAAGGAGTGGGCTGCCTCCAGAGGCACCATCTTCACGTAGGTTATGCAAAGAAGAGTAAAATGCTCTGAAGGCATTAGCAATATTTGGGAGTGTATTGCATTTAGTACAGTTACTATCCGTCACATGGGAAATATATTGAGAGTATTAATTGATTCTAACTAGTCTAGCTGGGTGTTTACCATGCTTATTACCCAAGATATAATTACAGTATTTATGCCACATGAATGGTTTGGTCGATCGCTGGCATAACAGTTGAACCAGGTCATTTCAGAGAGACTGAAGAGCAGGCAAGTTCGCCTCCGACACGTGTGTTTGGACTCTGGTGGGCTTAAATCCATAGCAAGAGACGTTATCCTGGTTAGAGTCTGACGCTTCCAAAAGGCACATTGTTTGATCAAGAGACCGCAGATAACAGCTTTGCGGGCTTCCCAAACTAAAGCATGGTTTAGTTCAGGGGAAGAATTAGTCTTGAAGTATGAGGAAATCTCTGATTTAAGAAAGGGGGGGTAAACACAGGATCATCTAACAAAGTATCCAAGTCTCCAAGATGGGGAGCTATGAAGATGGGGGTGTAGATTAAATTGCAACCAGACTGGCTAGTGGTCCCACCATGTAATAGTGCCAATATGCACAGAGAGAATGTCATGTAAGGGGTGATGTTCATCAAACAAATAATCAATTCTAGTGGGAACAGAAAAGTAGAATATATAATCATTATGCATGGAGAAGCAGTTGCCAAACATCTGCAAAGTGAAGTTCAGTAAAAAGAGAATTAATTGAGGATTGTCCACTTGAGCAATCTAAGGTAGGATTCAGGGGGATGTTGAGGTCCCCCACAAAAAGACCATCTTCAAAGGTTACAGGGGTATTGGCTACTAAACCTTTAAGAAAAATAAAGCGTCCCTCCAAATCAGCCAGAGTATCCACATGCCTTTAAGGAACCGATTTCTGAAAAAGAATTGCAACACCACAAACCTTACTTGGGAGCAGAGGCAAAAAAGCCAAGGGAGAAAAGGGGACTGTGAAGTGTAACTGAAGTCAAAGCCTTGATGTGAGTCTCCTGGACAAACACCACATCTACCTGCCATCTAGCAAATTCTCAAAGTGCATAGACTGTTCCTTTAGTATTTTCAGCCTCCTCACATTCATAGAGAGGAGTTTAAGTGATGAAAGAGTTGCTATGACCAAAAATCAGGGTCGACCATAGCAAAAACCAGAATCCACCCATCTGGGCAGTAGAGAAGAAGGGCAGGGCCGTAGCCTGAGCCTGTAGGCACAGAAATCTGAAGTGCCCCCCCATTGGCCATCTCCACTGGACACCTCCACAATAATAAAGCAACATAAGAAAGTCAAACAGGAAACTCCTATCCCTTAAGAGAAAATAAGATTTAAATAGAAGAAATTAAAAAGAAAAACTAATGTTTCAATAGGCTAAACAGTTGTACCCCAGTATCTGTAGTAAACATACAGGACCCAGTCAGCCTGGGCACCAGCAGGGAGGGAATGATGGATGGAAGAACAGCCAGTCTTACCCAGGCACAAGAGGAAGAGTCCCAGGTCACAAGCTGCCTGAGAATGCATACGCTGAAGGTCCATCAGACCAGTCTCCACCAGACATGCCAGCCGAGGCAGGCACAGTAGGATCAGGTGGAGGTATCTCCAAAGAGGAACAGAAGGAGACAATCTCCGAAGGGCCTTTGAGTGTAAAGGAAACGCCATTCAGCTGTGCAGACAAGAAGAAGGGAAAGCCCCATTGTAGGGGATATGTAGTGCTGGCAGGTGGTCTATCAGTGGCTTAAGCTCCTTTCGGAGCTGCGGGGTATGAGGAGACAGGTTGTTGTACAGTTGGAGGTCTACACCCACGTAACTGACAGTTCCCAGCTGAACTGTGTGACCCGCAGTCCCAATTGCGGTAAGTCTCACGTCAGGTCCACAATGTCCTCATGGACTACCTGCATCACTTCACCCAACATCATTTTGATGTCCTCCTTAGTAGGCAAGTGGGAGATGTAGGCCTTTGTGACCAGAGGTTGCCGAAAGGTAGTCATTTCTCCATCTGAAGTCACAGAGGAGCCACATCAGTTGTAGGGAAGCTGCAGGCTATGAAGGGTGTTGGAATCAGCTGTACCATTCAGTGAAAGAGCACCAAGGGCAATGGCATCCGGATCTGTTCACATGCAGCCAGATCATGTTCAGCCAAAATTATCGCTAGCGGGAGCAGAGGAAGTCTGGCCCTTATTTTTTTTGCCACCAGCCATCCTCTAGCATTAAGGGATAGAAGGGGAGCCAAAAAGGGGAAAAAATAACAGTGTGTGGAAAAAGCCCTAAGTTATAGCTCGGAGCTCACTAATAAAGCAGCCATCTATGTCTCCGGCAAGCTGCGCTCCACCAAACTACACTTTATTTTCTATACAAGAGCATAGCAACCTTCCCCTTCGTCAGCTGAAAATGGAGGTCCCTACCAGGTGGAATTCCACTCTGTACATGCTAGAGCATTTGTATGAGCAGAATAAAAGCCACATTAGCGAGTACACAATTCAAAACTTTGAAGAGAGCTTCTTTGTCATCTGGGCTATGGCAACTAATGTGAGTTGCTAAAACCATTTGCGGAGGCAATCCTGCTAGTTAGTCCCATAGGGGCAGGAATGAGTGAAATCCTACCTCTTATAAATTCATTACAGAAAAAACTGAGGAATCTTACTATAATGACAACACAGATATGCACCAGCTGGTCAAGGACGTGTTAGTGTGCTTGAGGCAAGATCCTCGCATACTGTCCATTAAAAGCAATGAGGAATATATTATTGCCACTTTGATTTAAACACCAAATTTCAGAATTTCTGCCAAGGTGTCATCAGAAGTTTGTGACAACAAGGAGGAATCATGTTGTGTCAAAAAATATAGAGAGATGCTTATTGATCAAGTGGAGGTTTACATTGTTGAGTATGAGAGGGAGAAAGGGTGCAAAAAACTACTAGACAGCATAGTGAAAAAGAAGGCAGCAAAGGGCTTAGACCAACAGTAGCAGCAGAAGCAGCTACATCATCAACCAGAACATCTCTTTCAGAACACAGTGCTATTCATGGGTCTCAGCAGGGGTAGCAAATATCCAACACTGGTGGTGGCACTGGTGTCGGCACTTCTCTGTGGGACTTAGTCTGTGAGTATGGTTTGGTAACTGTTACACAGGAACACCATGTAACTCCTAGGAGTGATCCCACGAGATGGTTTCAGCATACTTGCAGGATAGCTACGGTCTTGGCAGAAACAATGGCCCACGTATTATTAACTGCAGCACAATTGATGATGAGGAGGAGGGATGTGAAGGTTTGCTACCATCTACTATTGTTTGGACCATTGCTATGACCAGTGATTAATGTGTGTCAATAATCTGACAATACTGATAGCTTACGTTTGACTCAAACTTGTTAATGGCAATAATTGCTGTAGGAATCCAAAAAATAAATGTGTGTCTGTGTGTGTGTGTGTGTGTGTGTATATATATATATATATATATATGTATATGTATATGTATATGTATGTATACTAGCAATGTGGGACGGTGTTGCCCGTCATGTTATGTAGAGAATGTGTAATTTGTTTGCAATGAATATTACAAAAGATATAGTGTTGAGTGTAACAGTATCACAAATGTAGACAGACTATATATATATATATATATATATATATATATATATATATATATACACACACACATGCAACAGTCACAGAGACACACATAAATACACAAAGTGACATTCGTACGCATGCACTCGCACACACATACAGTGACATACTTAAAGAGTGAGACACACACACACACATACATGCAGAAAATGAAGACACAGAGTATGATACACACATGTAACATACACAGTAAGACACGTAGAGGCAGAAACATACACACATATGTACACAGTGATACACAGACATGTATATAGAACACACATGAGTGAGGCATAATGGTGTGTGTGTGTGTGTGTGTGTGTGTGTGTGTGTGTGTGAGAAAGTTCAGAGTCAGCTTGGAATGCACCAGATTTAAAGACAGAGCTCTTATGTGCCTACTGCCATAAATCGGCATGATCGGGCAGCTGTTAACACATTAATGTCTGCATTTTAGGATTCAGTTAACAGCTACAGTATGGGTTAACTGAATACTAAAATGCAGATATTAATGTGTTAAGAGCTGCCCGATCATACCGGACTAAGTCATAATTTATCTAAGCAGGCACATAAGAGGTCCGTGTTTAAATGTTGTGCACTTCTCAACTGAGAGTGAACATGATTTAAATACACACTTTTTATGTGTGCAGTGCTGCTTACAGTTTTAAAAGAGGGGTTGCATGGCTAACAAAACAGTTCAGGGGACGTAAATCAAAGTTGTGTGTAGCACCATTTATTAACCTCTTCAGTGGCAGCATACAGTGCAATATCCTGGACACAGAACATGCTGCAGTAACGAGGGAGAGCAGATCATGCCTTACAGGGCCGGATTTCGAAATAGGCACACGAGGCACTTACCTAGGGCGGCCAATTCTGAGGGACATCTGGTAATGGATTTGCCTCCCCCATTGGCCTGCCCACTTTTGAATAAAATGCCCCAGAATTTAAATTGTGCATTTAAGGTATGCACCTGCAGGGGTGCTTGGTTTCCGTCTCTTCTGGTGCCTGTCCCACCCCCTGTGTGACTCACTGCTATCTGCTGCTCATTCATTGCTCACCTGACCAGATCCTGTAACATATGTCGGACCACTGATTGCATCACTGACAGGGGCGGGCTGGCCTGGGGGGCAGAGCCCCAGGCCACGGGGATAATAACAGTTATGGGCCAGTGTTGTGCTGCACACTGCAGTTTTTGGCCTGTGTCTGTGGGCTGTAACTTCTGCTGTTGCACGCAACGTTTGCTAGTGCAAGTATACAGTACACTACATAACTGGCTCTCATCTTTCTTTAACCTCTTAGGACCTGTGGTTTCCACATTGCAGCACAATGCCTTGCCTGCATGTCTGGTGCGCAAGGGTTTAGTAGTAAACATAGTAAATTAGGTTGAAAAAAGACACAAGTCCATCAAGTTCAACCTTCGCCTCATACCTCAGTAACTGAGAATTTTATAGCTTTCCTGCTACCCATTAAATTAGTCTTTATCAGACCTTCCTGATCAGCCTACTGATAAACAGTATAACTCTGTATATTCCCTTTTGAAAGAAATGTATCTAATCTTCTCTTAAATGTATCCATTGTATCTGCCATAACTACCTCCCTGGGCAATGAATTCCACAATTTGACAGACCTTACCGTAAAAAAACCTTTCCTCTGCTGAAGTTTAAACCTCCTTTCCTCTAATCTCAAGGGGTGTCCCCTGGTCACCTGATCAGGCCTTGGAATAAATAGCTCACCGCAGAGATTTTTGTATTGACCTCTCATATACTTGTACAATGTGATAAGGTCTCCTCTTAGTCGTCTTTTCTCTAGAGTAAATAAACCAAGTTTGTTTAGTCGTTCCTCATATGTCAAGTCCTCCATTCCCTTAATTAATTTTGTTGCTCTCCGCTGTACCCTCTCTAGTTCTAGTATATCCTTTTTCAGAACCGGTGCCCAAATTGCACTGCATACTCAAGGTGAGGTCTTACCAATGATTTGTATAATGGCAAGATAATGTTATCCACTCTTGCTTCAATACCTCTTTTTATGCAAGACAGGACTTTGTTTGCCTTTGCTACTGCTGTTTGACACTGGTCACTGTTTCCAAGTTTGTAGTTGACAAGGATACCCAGGTCTTTTTCTAGCAACGAGTCAGCTAAAATTATTCCATTAAGTTTATAAGTAGCCTTGGGATTGTTTCCTCCCAAATGCATGACTTTACACTTCCCCACATTAAACTTCATATTCCACATGTTTGCCCAATCTGACATTGTATGTAAGTCCCTCTGTAGAGAGAAAATATCCTGTTCTGAATTAGTGGCTTTGCATAATTTAGTATCATCTGCAAATATTGATATTTTGCTTTCTATATCTATTTCCAGGTCATTTATAAACATGTTAAAAAGCAGCGGACCCAATACTGAACCCTGAGGTACTCCACTCTCCACTTTAACTGTACTGGAGAATTTTCCATTTACAACCACACACTGTTCCCTATCCTTCAGCCAGTTTTGTATCCAATTGCAAAGGTTATCTCCTAGCCCCAATTTCCTTATTTTATACACCAGCCTTCTGTGTGGTACTGTATCAAATGCCTTTGCAAAGTCTAGATATACTACATCTACTGCCTTTCCATTGTCAAGGTTGCTGCTTACCTCCTCATAGAAGCTGAAAAGATTAGTTTGGCATGATCTATTCTTCATAAAACCATGTTGATTCGTGCTAATGATCTTATTTTTTGTGTTGTAATCCTGAATATAGTCCCTTATTATCCCTTCTAATAGTTTTCCCACTACAGAGGTCAAACTCACTGTCTATAATTCCCAGGTTCTGTTTTAGTTCCCTTGTTAAATAGAGGCACTATGTTAGCTCTTCGCCAATCCTGTGGCACTGAGCCTGTGGTAATAGAATCTTTAAAGAGTAAATATAGGGGTTTTGCTAACACTGCACTGAGTTCCTGAAGAACCCTTGGATGTATACCATCAGGACCCGGTGCTTTGTCGGTCTTAATTTTGTTCAGTCTTCCCATGACATCTCCTTGAGTTAACCCAATATCTATTAATTGTATTGTTTTATTTGTTACTTGCGGAGGCTCTTCTACCATTCCTTGCTCCCTTGTATATACTGATGCAAAGAAAGTGTTTAAAACATCGGCCTTTTCCTTATCCTCACTAACCAACTCACCCATCTCATTTTTGAATGGTCCAATGCACTTCCTCTTAAGTTTTTTGCTATTTATATATTTAAAAAACTTTTTTGGATTAGTCTTGCTTTGCCTTGCAGTTCGAGTTTCATTATCTATTTTTGCTACCCTAATTGCCTTTTTGCAATCTTTGTTGCACTCCCTGTATTTTAAGAACGATTGTTCAGTTCCTTCTGACTTAAATAGTTTGAATGCTTTTTTTTCCCTTGCCATTTCCTTCTTTACATGTGCAGTTAACCACATTGGCTGTGACTTACTTCTTTTGCACTTGTTCCCCATTGGTATATACTGTTGGGTACATTTCTGCAACCTAAATTTGAATTCTGACCATTTTTCCTCAGTATTTTTGCCTTTAAATAAAATATCCCAGTCTCTGTGTTGCATTGAGGCCCTTAACAATTTGAAGTTCGCTTTTTTAAAATTAAGAGTTTTGGTTGAACCTATACATTTTTGCTTTGCCAGACAGATCTCAAATGTAACCATGTTGTGATCACTGTTTCCCAAATGTTCTCTTACCTTAATATTGGATACCATTTCTGTGTTATTAGTGATCACTAGGTCCAATACATTGTTATTTCTTGTCTGCGCTTCCACCATTTGTGACATGTAGCTTTCACGAAGCGTGTTCAAAAACCTGCTACCCTTAGCACTCTGACAGGTCTCATTTTTCCAGTTGATATCTGGATAATTAAAATCTCCCATAGTTATAGTATGCCCAAACTGGGCAGCTTTCCTCATTTGCAATAGCAGTTGGGCCTCATCATTGTCATCGATATTTGGTGGTTTGTAGCATATGCCCACCAACAACTTTTTTTTACCTTTCACACCACATTTAGTCTCGATTTCTACCCACATGGACTCCACAGTTTGGCCAGTTTCCTCACTAATATCACCTCGCAAAACTGGATTTAGCTCTGTTTTCAAATATAAGCACACACCTCCACCTTTTCTATTAATTCTGTCTCTTCTAAACAGGGAATAGCCCTCTATATTTACAGTCCAGTCATGTGCATCTTTCCACCATGTTTCTATTATTCCAATTATGTCCAATTGCTCATTAACTGCCAGCAATTCTAGTTCTCCTATTTTATCTACCATACTTCTTGCATTTGCTAGCATACAATTGATTTTGAAGTCTTTACATATATTAATCCCTACATGCCTTTTTTCTTCACCTTCAATTACTAGGAGTTCCTCCCTACTGACTAAATTTCTCCCCACCCTTTCTCCACCCCCCTGGTCATTTACTTGGACCCAGTTCCTATCTGCTCTATCTACCCTATTTTTGCTATCTATACCCCCCCCCCCTTTCCTAATTTAAAAGCTCCTCCAAGCTTCCTAGCATTCTCTCCCCTAACACAGAGGCTCCTCTACCATTTAGGTGCAATCCATCTCTTCCATATAGATTGTACCCAAGAGCAAAGTCTGCCCAGTGTTCTAAAAACCCAAAACCCTCCTTCGTACACCATTGCTTGAGCCATGCATTAAGCTCCCTGAGCTCCCTCTGCCTACCTGCACTGGCGCATGGCACAGGTAGTATTGCAGAAAATACTACCTTAGAGGTCCTTGCCTTAAGCTTGCACCCTAAATCCCTGAAATCATTCTTTAGGGACCTCCATCTTCCTCCTATTTTGTCATTGGTTCCTATATGTACCAAGACAGCTGGATCACTTCCAGCCCCTCCCAATAATCTGTCAGCCCTGTCCGCAACATGCCGAACCCGAGCACCCGGGAGACAGCATACTGTTCGGCATTCACGTTCCTGCCGGCAGATTACCCTATCTACCCTCCTAATAGAGTCCCCTATTACCACCACCTGCCTTGGTTTCTGCCTTGGTTTAAAAGTCCTTGCTCAAGAAAAGACTTGCCAGCACTGACTCATTCAGCAAATGAAACAACACCAGCCACTAGGGGGAGGCAGCGTCTTGTTTCATTGGCTAAATGAATTACTCCTGCAGTGCTGTGGTGTCTTTGGATGGGTGGAGAGCTGAGCGTTTGTTTAAAGTTTGCTTCCAAGCCCACCAAACTTCAGGCCGGTAAGCAAAACTCCCCGGCCACAAATTGGCCAAAATAAATGATTCTAAATGGCCCAAATGTCCTTCGTCCTATGGTGTCTGCCTCTAGGTTAAACTGTTTTTTCTTAAAGCATATGGGGGATAGAGAGAGGAATGGGGAGAAGGGGGCATGGGGAGATGAGAGAGACATGGAAAAAAGCTGAGGGGACAGTGGAGGAAATAAAATGAGACATGGGGCAAAGAAGTTAACATTAGCAAGCTGCAGCAGCTCATATATATTTATAGATTATTTACATAATTATGTGTGTCTGTTTATGTGATGGGACAGGGAGATACTATATATAATTTTTTCTGTTGGTAGGAAGAAGAGCAGTGCTCTCATACTGCACTTCATTTGAAGCAGCACAGTGGAGTGGTTCCTTCACATGCTCACTTATTACAGGTATATCTTGGTTAAAACACAGAAGTACTTTGTAAGGAAGGCACCTGTGGGACCACTTCACTGGGTTGTTCCTAACGGAGGGCAAAGTAGATGCTCTGCTCGTATCCCTACCTAAAGAAAATAGAAGGTAAGGTGCCGGGCCACTAATAGATGGGGGAAGGCGCAGGGTGCCCACTTGTCCTGGTCCTGGGACAGGATGGGGGGCCCATGCCCATCTGTGTGAGATGTTTGCATTAAGGAAAAAATGCTGCTTTCAGAGAACATGCAGATGCCACTGGCCCAGTGTCTATTCGGAATGTAGCATTTATGTGAGTATAGTTGAGCTTGTAAAGTTGTATAAATGTGTATGCAAGTGTATGCAGGTGTATTGCCAGGGTGTGATTTTGTATGATGATGTATTTTTCCAGGGTGTGTATTTGTGTGGTAATGTGTGACAGGGTGTGTATATGTACGCTAGTTGATGCCAGGGTGTATATGTGTGTGCTAATGTGTGACAAGGTGTATATGTGTGGGACAGTGAGGTGATATCCTCTGATCTTCCCCACCAGCCCATGATCTAGCAACCCACCGGGGGATGCCCGATCCCCCGATAGGACAATCCGCCCATGCGTGCTAGTGTGTATTGGGGTGGGGTTCTCTCTGTGTGTTACAATGACGTTTTTATGTATGTACCATCTGTGAATGAGTGTGAATATAAGGCAGATATTGTTTGGAAAATCACTTAACATTTATAAATGGTCAAGCACTAATGCTCTATGCACTAATCCTGGTTAACACATTTCATATAACCACAAGAAAGATCCCAAGATCATTTGCTTAATGTGATCAAATTAATTTGAGATTCACAAAAAAATCCCTTAACATATTGTATATATATAAGCATTGCAAATGAATTGTTAAAAATATATGGGTAAAGACTGCTTGCAAGATGTTGACAAACAGTCCAAAACTCTATAGTACAGTCAGAAGAGATATGGGGCTGGAAACATAAAATGGTCTGTGTGGGTGTGAATGCATTAATACATGGTTGTTATAGAAACGTAGAAGGCCATTTGAGCCCACTTCTTCAGTTGTGTTTACTTGACTTCTAATATTGTCATTGAGGGCAAGATCCTACCTGTTTTTTATTGCCACAGTACTGTGAAGAATAAAAATATTGAAAAAAAAATGTGGTTAATGGAGGGGGTGTGGCTAAGTGAGGGGTGTGGTTAGGGGTAGGGAGAAGGCGGAGCTAGGGGCACCAGAGGTTGTTCTTCCTAGGGGTGCCTGAGATGTAAATCCGGCCTTGATGCCGTATATAATACAGCTGCACTGCAGAGAGAAAACCGACAGCATGATCAGCACTTACATGAGAGTCTGAGCCATGGCCAAAGCAGGGTCACCCCTACATCCTCAACCCTATCATTCCCAGCTGCTTAAGGATATTGGGGGGAAACACACTGGCTCTCCAGTTTACCTTCATAACCCACTGAGTCTTGCACTCAGGGGTAGTGTGAGAACTCTGTAACGTGCACTGTCAGATAGGATGGCTACACAGTCCTCTTCCTCGCATCCCTCTCATCATTATCAGTATTCCACTGTAACCATGTATACTACTATAACAGAAGTGATTGCCACCTACTATATGGAAGACCAACTGTTCACACGTTTATTAAATATAATTAGTTGGTTCACAGCGTACTTTTGTTTGGTGTCCACATATCCCTAAGCATTTGAAAGAGTTGCTACTGCCCTCCTTCCAGGGAAAATGCCATCATATCCTTCCCACAATATAGTTTATAAATTATAGAGGTACAATTCAGAAAAACCTGTACTGGGCCATTATACGTAGAATGGAGATGGGCACACGTGCATTTTGTACCTTTCACTGTCCTGATGTTATTGTACTACAACGCCGCATACGTTGCACAAAGGCTTGGTGAAGTTTGTATCATACACAGCAATCATCACTCCTGTTGTTCCTTGCTTGGTGTGATGCCGGTGCATTACACAGCAGCGAGTATATGTGGTGAAACAGTGGAAGAGGTATGTCCTAACTGTGCATGATTCAGAGGTAATGCGGGACTGCACACAGCATAACGGAGTGTGAGTTGTGAATAGTTTGTGTGCCTAAACTGCACAAAGGGTTGTGTGATGGGAGGGTAATGAAATAATCGGGTAGGTGTTTGGTGATGTGGAGCCATGATGTGACACCGATGGGAGTTGGAGTCCATGTATATGTAAATGAGCGGCTGATGCATAAAGGTAAGGTGATGTTTGCAGTTATGTGTAGCAGTGAACCATGCGCCTTTATTGTTGTTGGTAATCATGGGAGTTGTAGTACAATAGACCACAGAGCGGGCGGCACTTTTCCCATTTAATGACTATAGCTGTAGGAGTGTGTGGCCTAGGAGCGAGTGTGTGTGGCTTTTGTGTGTATGGCTTATGTGTGTATCTGATGTGTTTGTGTGTGTTATAGGAGTGAGGGCAGCCATTTTTTTTTTTTTAAGTTTTTTTTGGATAGTGGTGGGCGGGCTGGATAGTAGGGGTGCGCCAACTCCCTACACCTGTGAAAATCATGCCCCTGTTGAATCACCCAATGGGAGCAGTAACTCCTTACTGCCGCCCCTGGGTGTGTGTGTCTCCTGAGGAGACATAAATTATGTAATGAGCCATTGTCTTCTATGTGTGTATCACGGTGCCCTTGATTGATGCATTTCCTTGCCTGTCTCCATTAGGGGGCTCCTATTGGCTGTCTGCCTTTAACCCGCCTCATACTGCCTATTTAAACCTGGTTTGGGCACCCCTTGGTTGCCCTTTCGTGGTGTCTCTGACCACGTTCGCTTTCACCTTGTTCCAGTAGTCGTTTGGGCCTGTTGCTGTCTTCCTGAGTTTCAGATTGCACCTTGTTCCTGATTCTCCTGTCTGCAGTGCTGTTCCCGTGTTGGTTCCGGGCTAGTCCTTGGAGGTTGCTGTTTCCTGCTGATCGTTTTCGCTGCCGCTTCCTGACCGGCTGATCGCCCTGCTGGTTCCTGTCCTCTCCTGTCCTGCTTGCTGTGTTCCTGACGACCCGTTAGCTTGGTCGCCTTGGCGACATTTTGCAGTCCCAGCGTGTGGACGCTGGTTTGCTCCAAGTCTTACGGCTTACAAATAAGTTGTTGGTTCCAGCGTGCGGATGCTGGTTTGCTTCAAGCCTTACGGCTTACAAATAAGTTGTTGGTTCCAGCGTGCGGATGCTGGAATCCTAAGGGATCATTTTAATTATTTTTTCAATAAAGATGTGTTTTTACCTAACTTTGTGTCTGAGAGTCGTAACAAACCGTGACAGTACAAAGGGCCATGACCTCAGACAGCAAGAGTGATGGTAATACACAGAATATCCATTTGAGGATGGATATGCATGAGCAATGCTTGGATCAGTTGGCAATCACAATTCAAACTATCCTATCACAATTCAAACTATCCTATGCAAGTGGGTTTCACTAGGTTAACTCGCTGACAAGTCGCTGACAAGTCTGGAGCTAGTCCGGTGGTCTCGCCCAGTCAGACACCGGAGAATGAGACTAGGCAATTAGGGGTTGCAGTTAAGGGGTTAACAGCTTCTGCACCCTTGCCACTCAGATATGATGGTGACCCTAATTTGTGTAGAGTGTTTGTCAATCAGCTTAAAATATTTATGGAATTGAGGGCACACGTGTTTTCTAATGATCGCAGCAAAATTGGGTTTATGATATCCCTGCTGACTGGAAGAACATTGGCCTGGGCTAACCCCTTGTGGGAAAATGCTAAACATTGCACTAAGAGTTTTAGTGAATTTGTGCAATCATTTAGGAGAGTGTTTGAGCCTCCTGGTAGAACTACCTCTGCTGCCAAACGCCTTATGGAGATACAACAGGGCAGGCGTACGGTGGGCGACTATGCCATTGAATTTCGCAGAGGTGGGCTGGAACAACGAGGCATTGTTGGCAGCTTTTGCTCAGGGCCTGAGTGACCAGATTAAAGACGAGATTGCTGCAAAAGAGTTGCCTACTGATCTTGATGACTATATTGAATATGTTATATTGATTGATTCCAGAATACGTGAGAGGTCAATTACTAGAGATCGCAGGTTCCGGTCAAAAAGTAGTGGGTCTACGAGTACATTTTGCCCACCTAGCCCTCCCGTGGCATCTAAATCTAGTGAACCCATACGGGAATCAGGTGAACCTATGCAAGTGGGTTTCACTAGGTTAACTAAATAGGAGAGAATGTATCGCAAGAAACAAGGATTGTGCCTATACTGCGCTAAGAATGGGCATTTGCTAAGATCTTGTCCAGTACGTCCGGGAAACGAACACACCTAGGGTACCTTGGGGGACAGGCCCTAGGTGGTGTACAATCGTCCCCAGTGTTGGGCACAATGAAACCCACCATACAGGTGGTATTGTCCTGGGCACAACGCTCAGTGGAGGTTTTGGCTCTGGTTGATTCTGGTGCAGCAGGGTATTTTTTGGATAATACCTTTGCTGAATTGCACGGAATTCCGCGCATTGAAAGAGAAAACCCCCTGGCTACTCAGGCAATCGATGGCAGACCCTTAGAACCTGCTCATGTTACATTCAAAACTATGCCGTTATCCATGACTGTTGGGGCTCTTCACAGAGAAGAGCAGCAGTTCCAACTTATTAATTCTCATCATCATGCTGTAATATTGGGATTTCCTTGGTTACAGTTATATAATCCACAAATTGATTGGGAAAAATGTGAAATTGCTGCTTGGTCTCCGTTCTGTATGGATAAGTGTGTCACCCAGCCAGTTAAGGTCTTGTGCACCTCCTCTGCTATACCAGATGTATACCAGTCGTTTGGCGATGTTTTTAGCAAAGGAGAAGCTGGCTCTTTACCTCAGAACAGATCCTATGACTGTAGTATTGAATTGCCTCCGGGAGTAATACCTCCAAGGGGACACACATATCCATTGTCTTGTGAGGAAAATAAGGCTATGGTGGATTATATTTCTGTTGCCCTTGCTAGAGGGATCATAAGGAAATCTACCTCTCCGGCGGGGGCTGGGTTCTTTTTTGTAAAAAAGAAAAATGGAGAATTAAGACCATGCATTGATTACCGTGGCTTGAATAAACTGATGGCTAAGAATGCATATCCGATACCACTCATCACCGAGTTTTTTGACAGACTTAAGGGGTCCTCGATTTTTACCAAATTGAACCTACGGGCGGCATATAATTTGGTTCGCATTTGAGCAGGTGATGAGTGGAAGACTGCCTTTAATACTAGATCCGGGCACTATGAATATCTAGTCATGCCATTTGGGTTGTGTAATGCACCCGCAGTTTTTCAGGAGTTGATAAATGATGTCCTCAGAGATATGTTACAGTCATGTGTCGTGGTGTACCTTGACGATATATAGATTCATTCCCAAAATATGTCACAACACATCAAGGATGTGTCTGCAGTGTTGTTGCGGCTATGAGAAAATAAATTGTACTGTAAATTGGAGAAATGTGCGTAATTGGCAAGGACGGCATTGCTATGGACAAAGAAAAGTTGACAGCAGTCCTACAATGGCCACAACCTAAGAGTCTTAAAGCGATACAGCGATTCTTGGGCTTCGCTAATTATTATAGGAAGTTTATTAAGAACTTTTCTTCCATTGTCAAACCTTTGTCTGACCTTACGCATAAGGGCGCTAATCCATCTTGTTGGCCAGTAACTGCTGAGCAGGCCTTTGAGAAACTGAAGTTGGCTTTTGCTGCGGCTCCTGTGTTATCCCACCCCAATCCTTTACTTCCATTTACGTTAGAGGTTGATGCCTCAGATATTGGGGTTGGGGCAGTACTTTCTCAACGACACAATAAAGGTGGAACACTCAGATCCTGTGGGTTCTTTTCGAAAAGGTTGACTGAGGCTCAAATCCACTATGAGATAGGGGACAGAGAATTATTGGCCATTATCCTCGCTCTTAAGGAATGGCGTCATTTACTTGAAGGTACAAAAAATCCTGTCCTAATTCTAACAGATCATAAAAACCTGACCTATCTCTCGGAGGCCAAGAGATTGTCCTCTCGTCATGCCAGATGGGCACTATTTCTATTTAATTTTAGTGCCAGATGGGCACTATTTCGATTTAATTTTATTGTACTAGCTTCTCAGGCATCTGCTTCTCATGAAACCCCGGTGGGTAAATGTTATGTTGCAGAACCATTTCGTACTCTATTACTCGAAACGTACCATTCTTCTAAGGCTGCGGGACATATTGGTAGAGACCAATTGTTATGGTCCCTTTCTCAGTTATTTTGGTGGCCTTCTATGAGAAACGATTGTGCCGATTTTACTAATGCCTGTGCCACCTGTCCTTGTGCTAAGACCCCTAGACACCTTCCGGTGGGCTTGCTTCAAACCGTGCCTAATGGCGAACGCCCTTGGTCGCATGTTTCCATTGATTTTATGGTAGAATTGCCCATGTCTAGAGGGTATTCCTTCATACTGATGGTGGTGGACAGATTTTCTAAAATGGCTCATTTTGTGGCCCTTCGTGGCCTTCCCTCGGCTAAGGAATTGGCAACTGTGTTTGCCAGAGAAGTATTTCGGTTGTATGGAGTACCCAGGGTACTGGTGTCCGACAGGGGGAGCCAGTTTGTGTCTAGGTTTTGGAGGGCATTTTGTGAACAAATGGGCATAAAATTGTCCTTTTCCTCTGTCTACCATCCCCAGACCAATGGAGCCGCTGAATGGGCCAATCAGGGTTTGGAACAATTTCTGCGTTGTTTCATTGCTGACCATCATGATAATTGGGCCGACTTGTTGCCTTGGGTGGAGTTCGCCAGGAACTGTGCGGTTAATTCTTCATCTGGGAGCTCTCCGTTTTTGATCAATTATGGGTTTCAGCCCTGTTTGCTCCCAGATTCCTTTCAGACACAACAGATTCCAGCTCTGGATGAGCATATTGAGCAACTCCGTTCCACATGGGCACAAGTTCAGAGGGCACTTGGTCAGTCATTCCAGCGTCATCAATGCTATTCTAATCACAGGAGGCTTCCAGCGGTCTCCTTTCAGGTTGGGGATAGAGTGTGGCTTTCCTCTAGGAATCTTAAGCTACAGGTTCCGTCCAATAAATTGGCTCCATGGTTTATTGGCCCATACAGAGTTATTCGCAAAATTAACCCTGTTTCCTATGCACTAGACATACCTGCATCCATGCGTATCCATAATGTGTTCCATGTGTCTCTGCTTAAGCCTCTCGTATGCAACCATTATACTACCACACCTGTGGTGCCAGGACCTGTCCAGGTTGAGAGTCAGGAAGAGTATGAGGTACAGAGTATTATTGATTCCCGAAGGCTTAGAGGAAGGGTACAATACCTGGTGCATTGGAAAGGATATGGTCCTGAAGATCGATCGTGGGTGGACAGTAAGGACCTTCATGCACCTAGGTTATCTAGAGCCTTTCATGCTAAATACCCGCAGAAGCCTAGACCCTATTCTAGGAGAGGGGGTCTTTGAAAGGGGGGTACTATCACGGTGCCCGTGATTGATGCATTTCCTTGCCTGTCTCCATTAGGGGGCTCCTATTGGCTGCCTGCCTTTAACCCGCCTCATACTGCCTATTTAAACCTGGTTTGGGCACCCCTTGGTTGCCCTTTCGTGGTGTCTCTGACCACGTTCGCTTTCACCTTGTTCCAGTAGTTGTTTGGGCCTGTTGCTGTGTTCCTGAGTTCCAGATTGCACCTTGTTCCTGATTCTCCTATCTGCAGTGCTGTTCCCGTGTTGGTTCCGGGCTAGTCCTTGGAGGTTGCTGTTTCCTACTGATCGTTTTCGCTGCCGCTTCCTGACCGGCTGATCGCCCTGCTGGTTCCTGTCATCTCCTGTCCTGCTTGCTGTGTTCCTGACTACCCGTTAGCTTGGTCGCCTTGGCGACATTTTGCAGTCCCAGTATGCGGATGCTGGTTTGCTCCAAGCCTTACGGCTTACAAATAAGTTGTTGGTTCCAGCGTGCGGACGCTGATTTGCTCCAAGCCTTACGGCTTGCAAATAAGTTGTTGGTTCCAGCATGCGGACACTGGTTTGCTCCAAGCCTTACGGCTATACAAATAAGTTGTTGGTTCCAGCGTGCGGACGCTGGTTTGCTCCAGAAGCCTTGCGGCTATACATCAGTTGTTGGTCCCAGCGTGCAGACGCTGGTTTGCTCTAGAAGCCTTGCGGCTATACAATCAGTTGTTGGTCCCAGCGTGCGGACGCTGGTTTGCTCCAAGCCTTACGGCTTACAAATAAGTTGTTGGTTCCAGCGTGTGGACACTGGTTTGCTCCAAGCCTTACGGCTATACAAATAAGTTGTTGGTTCCAGCGTGCGGACGCTGGTTTGCTCCAGAAGCCTTGCAGCTATACATCAGTTGTTGGTCCCAGCGTGTGGACGCTGGTTTGCTCCAGAAGCCTTGCGGCTATACAATCAGTTGTTGGTCCCAGTGTGCGGACGCTGGTTTGCTCCAGAAGCCTTGCTGCTTTATAAATCAGTTGTTAGTCCCAGCGTGCGGACGTTGGGTTATCCTCCAAGCTTTGCGGCTATACAAATCAGTTGTTGGTCCCAGCGTGTGGACGCTGGTTGCTCCAGAAGCCTTGTGGCGATACAATTAGTTGTTGGTCCCAGCGTGCGGACGCTGGTTTGCTCCAAAAGTACTTTAGGTCATATTCTCTGTTGGTGTGCCTATATGTATAGTTCCTTGGGCTGCCTTGCCCGATATATTGGTAAGGCCGGTAGAACCTGGTACATTATTCCATCAGAAGGTTGCCTTACCCGGTATTGGCAAGGCAGGTAGAGCCTATGTATAGTTCCTTGGGCTGCCTTGCCCGGTATATTGGTAAGGCCGGTAGAACCTGGTACATTATTCCATCAGAAGGTTGCCTTACCTGGTATTAGCAAGGCCGGTAGAGCCTACTGTCCCTGTGTCCTCAGGCTATCTTGCCCGGTATATTGGCAAGACCGGTAAAGCCTATATTATCTGTGCTTTTCTATTATTAAATGTTGTATGTACGTGTTGGAATCCTAAGGGATCATTTTAATTATTTTTTCAATAAAGTTGTGTTTTTACCTAACTTTGTGTCTGAGAGTTGTAACAAACCGTGACAGTGTGTGTCTCCAGAGGAGACATAAATTATGTAATGAACCTCTCTCTGGAGACATTTTGACCAGTGCGACTTCCTGATTCTTTTTATTGGCTAACGTGGTTTTGCTCCGCCCAATGCTAGCCCTTAAATACTGACCCCTGTCACTTCTGCAGTGCCCTTTCGTGGTGTTCCCGTTGCTAGCGCTTGTTCCTTTATTCGTGTGAATCCTGTGTATGACCCGGACTGCCTGACTACACTGCCTGTATACATTCTTGCTCTGTGTACCGACCCGGATTGGCTGACGTTCCTGCTCTGTGTACCGACCCGGATTGGCTGACGTTCCTGCTCTGGAGGAGGAGGAGGATGGATTTACATGAGCAGCGTTTGGACCAGTTGGTATTGGCAGTACAAACTATATTGGAGCGCACCGCTCACTTGGATAAAGCAGTACAAGCCTCGGTGAGGAGTGGAAAACGGCATTCAATACCAGATCAGGACACTATGAATACCTGGTGATGTCTTTTGGACTATGTAATGCCCCCGCAGTTGATATACTCATACATTCATCCAATTTGTTGCAACACATCAAGGATGTGTCCGCAATTTTGCTCAGATTACGTGAGAACAAATTATACTGTGAGATTGAGAAATGCGAGTTCCACAAGTCTATGGTACCTTTTTTGGGCTTTGTGATTTCTAAAGATGGCATTGCTATAAATAAGGATAAGCTTGCAGCAGTTCTGCAATGGCCACGTCCTAAGGGGCTCTAGGCTATCTAACGCTTTCTTGGCTTTGCCAATTAATATAGGAAATTTATTCGAGACTTTTCCACGATTGTAAAGCCATTGTCCGACCTTTACGCACAAGGGTGCTAATCCTTCCCAATGGTCTGAGGAAGCTGAACAGGCTTTTGTGACACTGAAATCCGCTTTTGTGTCCGCTCCTGTACTGTCCCACCCTAATCCCTCTCTTCCTTTCACCTTGGAGGATGAGGCCTCTGAGACTGGTGTAGGGGCAGTACTGTCACAGCGCCTGGACCCAGGGAGTGTTCTAAGACCATGTGGCTTTTTCTCCAAAAAATTGACTAGTGCTCAGAGTCACTACGAGATTGGGGACAGAGAACTCCTGGCAATTATTCTAGCCCTTAAAAAATGGCGACACCTGCTGGAGGGTGCAAGGACTTCGGTGTTAATCCTGACAGACCATAAAAACCTGACGTACTTTTCCGAGGCTAAGAGGTTGTTCTCTCGACAGGCCAGATGGGCCTTGTTTCTGTCTCGCTTTAATTTTATTGTATCTTACCTGTCCGGTTCCAAGAATGTTAGGGCAGATGCCCTGTCCAGGCAATTTAGTCCAGAGATGGAGAAAGATGAGGTTCCTGCACCCATTATTCAGCCAGATTGCATTTTGGCTACCCTGCAGACCAGCATCACTTCACCACTGGGGGAGGAGATTCTTGCTACCCAAGCTGCCGCACCCTCTGACACCCCAGTGGGCAAGTGTTTTGTGGCTGAGCCATTTCGTACCCGCCTACTCAAAACTTATCACACATCTCGGGGGGCTGGGCATGTAGGTAGGGACCAATTGATTTGATCTCTTTCACAGTTGTTCTGGTGGCCTTCCTTACGTGCTGATTGCACTGCCTTCACGGCAGCCTGCACTACTTGTGCCCGTGCCAAATCCCCTAGACACCTCCCAGTTGGCTTGCTTCAACCAGTACCTAATGGTGAGCGTCCTTGTTCCCATGTTCAAATTGATTTCCTGGGAGTATTGCCAGTGTCTAGGGGGTATTCATTTATTTTGATGGTGGTCGATAGATTCTCCAAGATGGCCCACTTTGTGCCTCCTCCTGGCCTTCCCTCTGCCCAGGAGTTGGTTATTGTCTTTGCCAGAGAGGTAAATAGGTTGCATGGTGTACCCAGGGTGCTGGTGTCGGATCGCGAGAGCCAATTTGTGTCTAGATTTTGGAGGCCATTTTGTGAACAAATGGGCATACAATTGTCCTTTTCTTCTGCCTACCATCCCCAGACCAACGGGGCCACTGAGCATGCCAATCAAGGATTGGAACAATTCCTACACTGTTTCGTGTCCGATCATAGTGACAATTGGGCCGACGTGTTGCCGTAGGCAGCGTTTGCCAGAAACTGTGCTGTTAATTCATCATCCGGGAGCTTCCCGTTTCTCATCAATTACGGGTTCCGACCATGTTTGCTTCCGGACTCATTTCAAATGCAGCAGATTCCGGCTCTGGATGAGCATATCAGGCAACTCCGCTCCACTTGGGCACAGGTACAGAGGACCCTCAGTACTTCGTTCCAGTGTCACTAATTGCAGAAGGTTGCCAGCGGTCTCCTTCCAGGTTGGGGATAGGGTATGGCTATCTTCCAGAAACCTCCATTTGCAAGTCCCTTGTAATAAATTGACTCCTCGATTTGTCGGTCCCTTTAAGGTTATCCGCAAAATTAACCCAGTTACGTATGCCCTGGATCTTCCAGCATCCATGCGGATTCACAATGTGTTCCACGTATCCCTTCTGAAGCCATTAGTATGCAACCAATATACTTCTGCTGTTCCCGGTCCTATTCAGGTGCAAGGTCAGGATGAGCACGAAGTTCAAAATATTATTGACTCCCGGAGGTTCAGAGGGAGGTTGCAGTATTTGGTTCATTGGAAGGGCTATGGCCCTGAAGAGCGTTCCTGGGTAAACCTGAATAAGCTCCACGCTCCTATGTTGCTGTGCAGATTTCATGCCAAATACCCCCAGAAGCCGGGCCCCTCTCCACGAGGAGGGGGACTTTGAGAGGGGAGTACTATCACGGTGCCCGTGTTATCGCTGGCGACATTATGACCAGTGCGACTTCCTGATTTCTTTTTTTGGCTAACGTGGTTTTGCTCCGCCCAGTGCTAGCCCTTAAATACTGAGCCCTGTCACTTTTGCAGTGCCCTTTCGTGGTGTTCCCGTTGCTAGCGCTTGTTCCTATATTCGTGTGAATCCTGTGTATGAGCCGGACTGCCTGACTACACTGCCTGTATATGTTCCTGCTCTGTGTACCGACCCGGATTGGCTGACGTTCCTGCTCTGTGTATTGACCCGGATTGGCTGACGTTCCTGCTCTGTGTATCGACCCAGCATGACCGACATTCCTGCTCTGTGTACCGACCTGGATTGGCTGACGTTCCTGCTCTGTGTATCAACCCAGCCTGGCTGACGCTCCTGCTCTGTGTACCAACCGGGTTTGGTGGACGTTCCTGCTCTGTGTACCGATCTGGCCTGGCTGACATTCCTGCTCTGTGTACCGACCCGGATTGGCTGATATTCCTGCTCTGTGTACCGACCCAGATTGGCTGACATTCCTGCTCTGTGTATCAATCTGGCCTGGCTCACTGCTCCATCCAGTGATCCGGTGAGGGGCTGTCCTCCGGTGTTCTCTCTGTCTACGGACAGATCCTCTGGTTGCCTCGTTTGCTGCTCCGGCAGTCTAGTTACTGTGACCCAGTCACCGAGTTTGTGCCTCGTGATCCTACACCCCGGTGTTAGAGATCAATCCGGTTGCACTACGGTATGCTTGACCTGTTCACCACTTACAAGCTGAGGATGGTTTGTTCCCTGGGCGCTTCAGGTTGTCCCCACTATCTGGCAGCCGACTTCAGGTCTGAGCGTTTGTTAACCCCTTGCGGTTTGGTGCAATTGCACATTGGGTCACAGTCAATTGCTGTCTCGGTTTGGCTTTACTCTGTGCCTACAATTTCAGGCCTACTCTAACAGTTCCGGCAGTCTATCACTTGTGCAGGGCCTTCACTTACTCCTGTGTGGCCTCAGTCGCTATTGTGTCACTCTCTGTGTAGTGAGTGTCCTGTGGGCCTTTGCACTATTAGGGCCTGCCTGTACCTCTTGGCCTAATAGCAACCATTTCTCCACTGTCTCGTTTTAGATTCACACGAACTGTAACCTGACCTGTGGCAGTGTTGTACCTTCGTGTCTCACTGGACCCGTGTGGGTTATTGATTTCTACTGTAACCTGACCTATGTCAGTATTATATTTGTCTATATATACTGGACCCGTGTGGGTTACTGATTTCTACTGTAACCTGACCTGTGTCAGTATTATATTTGTCTATATATATACTGGACCCGCAAGGATTATTCTAATTTCTGTGTTTTTTCAATAAAACTGTGTTTTTACCTAACCTTCCGTGTCTGAGTGTCAATAAAACCATTACACACACTCTCTTTTTCTTGAATATTTCTCCATTTACACCTGGCGCTCAATTCTCTCATATATAGACACTTTCAAATGCAAAACGATCGGCACTCCCAGATTTCTTTATTATAAAAGATTTTATTTAAGCTAGTTCAATGTTTCAGCCCATATTGAAGCCTTTATCAAAACAATTTGCTGTTTTGTTTATCTTTATACTTTACAAACAATAATGGAGATCAGTATACTTCTTGTGACGTAATTCAGACAAAACGAGGATTAACTCTGTATCATCAACATATATTCACATAAAAACAGGTGCTTGGAATATTGCTGCCGTTAAATTAAAGTTACAACGGTCATTCATACCTAATAAATGGGCAGTTTTAACCGAGCATTCTCCCTCTGGGGCGAAAATCCCCATTTCCCTTTTTCACACACTATTTTTCACGTTTTTGGAGATATTGTGTAGTATGTATAAGTGTATTACATTGTTCCACAACTGTAAAACTACCATTAAAGGGATAGTAAACTCGAAAAAAAAGTACAGGCAAATTTATAGGTACAATTAAAACATACTTACTGCCCTCATTCCCATCTCTCAAACCGTTATGGTTTGAGAGATATAATAAAATAAAGGTCTCCGTTCCCTCCTCTTTCTGCCTTACGAGCTGTAAAGCTGTCTGTGGCAGAATCCAGTGGCCCGACTTTAGGCGGCTCTTCAGGAGTGCTGACATCGGGATATCTAACTATAATTACATCATCGGAATGGTCTACAACACATGCTTGCAAGCAAGGCACACGTTGTAGACCATACCAATGAAATAATTATCCTATATAATAATTTGCTAAATGGTGTGTAACGCTGCCACATGCGCAGTAGGCACTGCTGCGCGTGCTGCAGTCATGAGCAGTAGAGACTGCCTGCACCACGGCTGATACAGAGAGCTCTGTATCAGCCGGTGCGGGCAGCCTCTACTGTGCCGCGACTGCCCCGCGACCGGGTGGCTGTGACACTGTGGCCCGTGTAACGGGCTGTTCAACTAGTAGTTATATATCTCGATGACAACGCTCCTGAAGAGCCGCCTTCTGGTCCTGGAAGCAGGAACTCATGATGTCCGCTATACAGAGGACACATGAGAAGTGGGAGGGAGCGGAGACCTTTATTTTATTACATCTTTCAAACCATAACGGTTTGAGAGATGGGAACGAGGGCAGTAAGTATGTTTTAATTGTACCTATAAAGTCACCTGTACTTTTTTTTTCAAGTTTACTGTCCCTTTAATTTGTGTTTAAACCTCAGTAGATGTGTTTTTAATTCATTGGTATAAAATAAAAAAGTGTATTTGTATATATGTAAAAAAAAGGTTGCTATTAGCAGGTCATAAAAGGATCTACTTGCATCCTGCTTACAGCTCCAGCACTGAAGGGGTTAATACCCCCATCTCTAGCCTCTAATTCTTTCTTTGTGTGGCTGCTCTCTACTTCTGTCTCCCTTGCTTTCATTGTAAGGGAGTGAGAGGCAGAGAGCAGTCACAAAGGCAATGTGTAAAACACATTGCCTTTGTGAATGACAATGCTGGTACATGTGTTCGCTCCTGTACCGGCAGAACAGAGAAGGGCTAAAACAGAGCGCTTCGGTCCTGGAGTGCTCCGTTCCAGCCTGTTCAGCGCTCTGCTATCATTTAACCCATGACATGCCAGGGCTGTCATCGGTCCTTATGGGAAGCTTAACTATGATGGTCCTGGCACTTCATGGGTCGTTAAGGGGTTAAGCATTAATGTGTTGTGCACTGCTGAAGCGTATATTTTTTTTTTTTTCTTTTTTTACAACCAATGGTAGGTGAATGTATGTGGGATGAATGAGAGGGAGAGGAAGAGATAAATGATAAGGGGAGAGGGAGGGTTTTATGACTGTGTTTTGAAAATGGGAACGTGAGTGTTAAAATGCATGATTTTTGTTGTAAGACAGTTATTGTTTTTTGCCTTCTTTTGTTTTCCTTCTTGTTCTTGTGCCACTGCCGCCTTGTTGTAATTGTAAACAGATGGTGTGATGTTATGTAACCGTTTGAGTGGCAGGCGGTACAGAATGCATTATTTCACTGTTAGTCAAATCGTTAACATTTTGGGTGGCAGATGGTTATGCAGTGCATTGAAAAACAATTTGTTGTGCAGTGGCTGACATTAAAATGGTGATAACGTGCATGCAGAACGCATGGTTTCTGAATGCGTTGTACTGCACTCTGTCACTGAAAGTGTTAACCTTTTGAGTAGTAGAGGGGTATTCAGCACATTCAGAAACAATGTGTAGTGAATGGCACTCAAAGGGTTAAAATATGCATACAGAGTTTACACACACGCACACACACAAACACATACTTAGGTAAACACTTTCTCTGTCATGCAAAGCAGGGAAGGAAGCAGAAACAACAGAGGACACAAAGTGTGAGGGACTGCAGTGAAATGAGAACAGCGGGAGGAAAAGTGATCCTGCAGTCTATACTATGAAAGAGAAGTCATTCACGTGAAAGACAATCTTCAGTGTCAACATTTCCTGCCACCATGTCCTCCTGCCATAGAAACAGTGGTTTATATATTCTTTGTTCCGCAAGAGTGGAGAATGTGAGGCCATCCTACTGTGGAGTACTATGAGTCCTAGGCAAAGGTTGAGGGGGGGTGATGGAAGTTGTAGTGTTCCACAGCTGTCTGGCACTTAAAGGGTTAAAGGGTACAGTCTCACAATATACTACTGTTTCAGAGCTGGTATGTGTTTGCATGCGTTGTAGTTATGTTTCAGTAATGTAGCTGATGATAGGGAGTAAAATAGGATTTTAGTCTTACCTGTTAAATGCTTTTCTCTTAGTCCATACAGGTTACTGGTAACTTCGGGTAGGCGATCAGCCTCTTTAAGTAGGCAGACACAATTCTAAGAAGTGACTGCTGGGTGGAGCCTACCTCCTCTCCTTAGCTTGCAGCTAGCCAATCCCCAACCAGTAAGATTTGAAGACTAACTATTGACTAGGTAGTAAGAAGGTAAAGAAAGACACCTGTGAGCATGAACCCGAAAGGACCCCCACATTCTGCCACAGGAGAGCCAAGCATGGTCTCTTGTCAGGGTGGGAGACCAATAACCTGTATGGACTAAGAGAAAAGGATTTAACAGGTAAGACTAAAATCCTATTTTCTCTGTTGTGCAATACAGGTTACTGGTAACTTTGGGATGTCCAACCATTAAGTTCCCCAGGGCAGGAAGAAAGGCAAGGACCAGGCGCAGGCCTCCAAAGTCACCAGAGCACCAATGAACCTACAGATCATGAATAGCGCAACACTAACCACAAGGTGTCAACGGACACCAAACAAGGGTAAACAGACCCCAGTAACTGTTACACAGCACACTGAACTAGAGCCAACTGGGCTCAATAGTGAAAGAGTACTGAGAGACTAAAGATATCCTAGACAGGCAAGGCTGCCTCCAGGATCTTCCTCCCAAAGCTGGCATCAGCCGATGCCAGCACATCCACACAATAGTGTTTTGAAAAAGTATGCACAGACAACCAAGTGGCCACCTTGCACAACTGATCAGCTGAGGCCTGATTTTTGTAGGACCAAGAAGCTCCAATAGACCTTGCAGAATGAGCCCTGAAGGGAACAGGCTTCTTCCTAAGTTCGTAAGCCTTCTGAATCATGGACTAGATCCAAGAAGCAATGGTTACCTTGGAAGCAGGCATCCCTGCTGCCGTAGGACCTCAGGAATGACAAAAAGAGTGTCAGACTGCCACAAGGACTCAGTGCGATGCACATAGAACTTGAGACAACGAACAACATCCAACAGATGAAGATCCCTCTCTTTATCAGAAGTAGCAGAATGAAGGAACCACAGTCTCCTGATTAATGTGGCACTCAAATACCAACTTCGGGAGAAATTCTTGTGAAGTGCGAAGCACTGCCTTTTCCTTGTGAAACACCAAAAAGAGTGTCCATCTTCCGCTGATGTTTTTCAGAGATGTAAAAAGTCTTCAATTGTCTTTCCACCCAATGCCAGTCTGGCCCAAGTTATCTTGAATATGTGGAAGATGTCTGATAGATGCCTGTCTATCACTAAGAGATTCTCTAAGCTGTACCCCTACTCTGAGGCAGCTTTGGAGTAGTGGGCTTCCACTCCTGCAGTTGATCCCCCTACCTCCAGGCTCTCTAAGTCTACTGCTCTGCCCTTAGCAGATGCTACGGCTCTCAAGGACATGAAGGATAGGAAGCTGGGTGCTATCCTCAAGTCCAATTTTGCTGCTATTGGAGCTGTATTAAGGCCTATTCTGGCCTCTGCCTGGGTCACCAGAGCTATTGCTGTCTGGGGTGAAGAACTTAATGAGGCTGTCAGAGATAGCGCCACTAAGGAGGATCTTTTAGCTCTCTTGACCAACATTTTTCAAGCTCAGACGTGTCACTGCCGTTATTTTTCATGCTGTCAGGCTGTCAGCTAAGGCCTCTGCCTTTTCTGTTGTGGCACAACGCACCTTGTGGCTCCAGATTTGGTCTGCGTATCTGTCATCTAAGAAGTCACTGGTTTTCAGCTCTGGGTTTCAGGGCAAGTCTCTTTTTGGGCCTGAGCTAACGCAGATCATCAGTGATGCTACTGGGGGCAAGAGCACCCAAGTCTGGCAAGTCTGCCTCTGCATCACTCGCAGAATCCAGGTCCGCAGTTGCCTGTGGTTTGGCGTCTGTGCCACTTCTACAACATGTGGGCAGAGTCCATTGCGGACCAGTGGGTTTTAGAGGTGGTTTCAGAAGTGTACAGAATAGGGTTCAAGTGCCTTCCTCTATTCAGGTTCTTCCAGTCAAGGCCAGGAAAATTTGAGACTTTTCAACGAAGCGGTTCAATCTCTTCTGGACAAGAGAGTTCTTGTTCCAGTTCCTCCCCAAGAGAGGTTTATTCCAACCTGTTTGTGGTGTCCGAGAGGAATGGCAGTAGCCACCCTACCCTGGACCTCAAGGACCTCAGTTCTTTTGTGGAGAATGCTTACTTCAAGATGGAGTCCTTGTGCTCTGTCATTGCATCTATGTGCCCAGGAGAATTCCTTGCATCTATGGATCTGCAGGATGCTTACTTACATGTCCCTATTCACCTGTACAGTTAGAAGTACCTCCACTTTGCTTGCAGATCGGAGCACTACCAATTCACTGCTCTGACCTTTGGGCTTACCCAGAGTTTGCAAGAGTTCTGTGGGCCCTAATTGCTTTCCTTCACATCCAGGGGATTCAGGTGACTCCTTACATGGATGACCTTCTCTTGAAGGCTCCATCAAGGGAAATCCTGGACCAGCACATCTAGGACTGTGGTCACATTTTGTAAACATGGCAAAATCTTCTCCGGTTCCCTCTCAAGACGATCTTTCTTGGATTCAGGTTCGATACCTCTCAGGGGAAGGTCTTTCTGACGGAGGACTCCATTCAGCAGATTATGCATCTGATTTCCCAAGCTCTGGAGTGGCCCTCAGCTCCGATCTGAAAGTTCATGGCATTTGCGGGTCGCATGGTGTCCACCATGGAGGCAGTTCCTTACTCTATGGCCCAAACCAGGCAGCTCCAGAGACTCATCATTCACTCTTTGCATGGGAATCTGGATCTCCTGGATCAGTGTCTCTGGAAGTCAGGCAGGATCTGCAGTGGTGGTTGAACATGAGCAACCTGGAGCAGGGGAAACTGTTTGTGATCCAGAAATGGATCTTTGTTATAATGGATGCCAGCCTGAGGGGCTGGGGTGAGGTGCTGGGTCACCTAGTGATCCTGAGCAGATTGGCCTGGGAGGAATCCCTTTATTCTGGAACTCAGGGTGATCCAGCTTGCACTTGTATACTGGTCCCTTCAGCTGAGGGGTAATTCAGGAAGCATCCAGTTGGACAACACCACATCTGTAGCCTACAAACAAAGTGCTCCTGCTCGGTCAGAAGTCAAGTCTATCTTGGCTTGGGCAGAAGATCATGTCTTGGCTATATCTGCCATGCACATGCCAGGGGTAGACAACTTCCTGGCGACTTCCTCAGTCACCAAAGGGTGGACCCAGGAGAGTGGTAGCTCCATCCAGATGTTTTCCACCTGTTTTTGCGGCAGTGGGGTCTTCCTTAGATAGACCTGATGACCAGAAGGTACAACAGGAAGGTTCCAATGTTTTGTTCCCTTTGGGGGGGATCCTCCGGCTTTTGCCATGGACTTCCTGTTGATTCTGTGGCACTTACATCTTCCCTCTAATTCCTCTCATCTCCAGACTGCTTCTGAAGATTTGGATGGATGGTCCAGAACTGGTTTGTCTCTCCATTTGGGATCCTTTCCCACTGCCACTCAGACCAGAACTCCTCCTTCAGGTTTACCTCTGGAAGTAGGATGTGAAGAGGTTGGCTTTGACTGCATGGCTGTTGAAGCTTCCATTCTGAGGAGAAAAGGTTTCTCCCCTGAAGTTATCTCCACTATGATCCAGGCTAGGAAGCCTGTCTCCTCTAAGGCCTACCACAGGGTTTGGTCCACTTTCCATTCTTGGTGTGTAGACAGGGATCTGTCTTCTCAGGAGTTTGATCTTCTGGTTGTCCTGTCCTGTTTGCAGGATGGCATGAACAAAGGACTCAGTCTAATTTCTATAAAGGTTCAGACTTCTGCTCTCTCTGTGTTTTTCCAAAGACGCCCTGCTATCTTGCCAGATGTCAAGGTATTCTTTCAAGGGGTTGCTCATGCTTTCCCTGCCGCCGTGGGACCTTAGCTTGATTATGGGTGTTTTGCAGTGGCCTCCCTTTGAGTCCCTTGTTACCATTCCTTTACGTCTTTTAACGTGGAAGATGGCTTTTCTTCTGGCAGTGGTCCCATTGCGCAGAGTTGCTGAATTGCAGGCTTTATCGTCACAAGGACAAGGCTGTTCTTCAAACTTCCCAGGAAATCCATCCTAAGGTGGTCTGAGTTCCACATCAATCAAGAGATTGTTGTGCCTTCATTTTGTCCTGACCCTTCATCTGACAAGGAGAGGGATCTCCACTTTTTGGATGTCCTACGCTAAGTTTTATGTGCACCGTACTGAGTCTTTACGTAAGACTGAGGCCTTATTTGTCATCCCTGAGGGTCCTAGGGCAGGTATGGCTGCGTCCAAGTTCACTATTTTGTCCTGGATTAAGTCTACCATTCACAAGGCTAACAAATTCAGAAAGAAACCGGTTTCCTTTCATCTTCCAGCACACTCCACCAGGTCTGTCGGGGCCTACAAGAATCAGGCCTCTGCTGAACAGTTGTGAAAGGCTGTGACTTGGTTCTACATGCAGCCCTTTGCCAAACACTGTTGTGCTGATGTTCTGGCTTCTGATGAAACCAGTTTTGACAGGAGGGTCCTTCAGGCAGTGCTGCCTGCCTAAGGGCCTTTTTCTTCCTGTGCCTTACTGTTCTTTAACTGTTTGAGCCCAGTTGGCTCTTGCTCTTGTTTTCTGTGCTATTGTTTTCAGTGTCAGTTGACAGTTATGTTTGGGCTGTTCCCAGTTCTGGATAGTCCTAGGGATCTCTGGTATCATGGGGTCTGGCACTAGGTCTGTTCTATTAATTCCAACCCTGGGAGCCTACTGTTGGTACCTGTATGTCATATTGAATGACAGAGAAAAGAGGATTTTAGTCTTACCTGTTAAATACTTTTCTCTTAGTCCATATGACATACAGGTCTCCCCAGAGAAAGGGGACCTCGCATGGTCTCACTTGGCTAGACGTGGAAGTCCTTCTTGGGTCTTATTGCTCACAGGAGCTTACCTTTTTCTTCTCTCGCTGTCTTATCTAGTGAGTTAGTCTCACGTCAAAACTGGATGGGTGGGACTAGAATATCCTGATAAGGAGAAGGGAAGGCACCACCTCCAAGACCTTGTCTTTTGAAATCTTCCAGCCTACTTGGAAGGAAGTCTCCTTTCCTCATGGTACCTGTATGTCATGTGGAATAAGAGGAAAGGATTTAACAGGTAAGACTAAAATCCTCTTATATATGAGTATGCAGTTGCACAAAGGACATATAGTAAAATTTACATAATATCATCATAATAATCAACCATCCCCAACAGACGTATTACTTTTTCCTGGTATGACAGATAAAAGGTCAGTATCCTGGTTCTGCAGGAGACCCCTTTATCAAGCAAATCTTCTCCATCCTATTTTTCTAATCATTTCCCTGACATCTATCTAGCCACCTCTCCCACTAAGACTACAGGAGTTGGGATATTCTTCAAATTGTACTCTCACATTTACACATTACAACCAAATTTCAGACCCAGAGGGCATATTCCTCATACTCCACAGCACCCTAAACCCTCAAACAGTGACTGGCTAGCATTTATGTCCCTAATATAATTAAGAAACCCTTCTACAAAGCCTTCTTTTTGAAATTACAAGCACTCCCTCCCGCTTTTACCATTATTGGAGGAGATTTCAACACAATTTTACAAAACAACCTGGACCGATATAGGGACGTCTTAGCATGTCATCAATGTCCCCCTGGTCTCTACTGAAACTAAAATTTTAAAGGGACAGTAATGTCCTATAAAAAATGCTTATAGTTTTGTAGTTTTTTTAAATCCTATCTCTCAAACCACTATGGTTTGAGAGATATTCACATTCAAAGTTCCCCCTCCCTCCCCTTCTCCTGACGTCAGCGCTGTTCTGACAGGAGGAGATCTGGTTTGGGGACCAGCCAGCTGGTCTGCAGCAGAACCGAAATCACATTATAGGAAAATAATTACTTCATTGGAAAAGTCTACAAAGTGTGCCTGGTTTGCATGCACACTTTGTAGACCGTTCCAATTAAGTAATTATTTTTAAATAACGCAATTTCGGCTCTGCTGAAGAGCCTCCTTGAGTAGGCTGACTTGAATCTCCAGCTGTCAGCTTTACAGCTGACATCAGAAGAAGGGCAGGGAGGGGGGAATATCTCTCAAACCATATAGCCGGTTGAGAGAGAGGATTTGTGACATATAGTTTCATTTTTTAACCTCTATAAAACTATAAGCATTTTTTTTCTTCATTTTTTTTTTACCATAAAAAACATACATATGCATACCATACATAATACAACAATACAAATCCAATTCACATCAAACAGTCATACACAATTATATTTATCCTCAGTTTATCCCTAATATAGCCTTTATGTATCTGGGGGGGCGGTCCATGAGGAGGCAACAAAAAATAAACTCAAAATCACTCAGTGCAACTAAATTACCATTTGTTCAGGGATTACCATTAAACTATTTTCAATTTTATCAAACCATAAAGCTCACTGTTCATACTTTCCCGGTGAATTTACATAGACCTGACTAATATATTTTTCGGTTTTAATCTGGTGCTTCAACTGAGCAATAACCAACTGCCAAGGAATATCAAGAAATTGCCTCCAGTATTGGGCACTATTTTAACTGCCAAAAACCCATGTATAATCAAAGATCTATCCTTCAGATTCATCTATGGCCAGTCTATGTGTAATAAAGCCACCATAAGAGATCTAACTAACTTAATATCTTCAATAGGATCAAACATTTTATACCATAACTTTCTGATTCGCATACAACACCACCATATGTGGGAGTGTGTACCTTCAGACTGGTTACATCTCCAACATATTGTCAAGTTATTATGAAACATCTTATTCAATCTAGTCAGAACCAAGTACCATTTATTAATTAATTTAAAGTGTGTTTCCATCACATTCAAAGAGTGAACAGTAGAGACAGCCTCCTGAAAATCCTTACACCAGTCAGCTAAATTTAATTCACATCCCACATCTATTTCCCAAGATGAAATAACTGGAAATTTATCTCTTGACCTCCCTAATCTCACCAATTTTAACCCTTGTGAAACCATTTTATTGACTCTTGAACCGTTAAAGATTTTTTTTGTGCTAACTGCAAAATATCGGTAGGAGTTTCCAATATCTCCTTAATCAAACAATGCTAAACTCTAAGATATTTAAAAATCTCATAGCCAGTCGAAATTCTTGAATTAGGTGGTTAAATGATTTCAGGGAATCCTCAACCATCAGCTGACTTAAACACTTGATACCGTTCTTCTTCCAGGAATCTAGATTTATATCTACTATGTTTTGTTCCAGAATGTTTAATGATGCAAAAGAGGGGATCCCATTATTAATCCCCAAATATTTTTTAATATCCCAGACTTTCATAATCTGACCGAATATCAAACTGGAACTACTTAGTGATTTCTTAATATTCTTGCTTCCCTCTACAGTATTCCAAATCATAACACTTAAATCCCTAACACCACAGGTCCCGTTTTCCAAATCATACCAGCTATCTTTTTTGGTGTCTTCCAAATGTAGTCTGTATATATGGGTAACCATACCAGCTCAAAAATAATATTTAATAATTGGAAATCCCAGCCCTCCCTCACTAGCCCTATTTGATAATAATTTCTGGCTCAGTCTTGGTTTCCTACCTCGTCAAACAAATTTTCTAAATCTTTCCTGAACCATCTGTAACCAATGATCAGAAACAGCCAACAGAAGCATATAAAACACATAGGTTAATTTAGGTACAACATAAGCATTCAAAATATTAATCCTACCCCACCAGGAAAATTCCATCCTTCCCCAATCTTTTAAACAAGAATTAATGTGTTTCAAAAGTAACACAAAATTATAGTCCAAAATATTTTTTCTGTTCTTCATAATGTGAATACCCAGATATACAAAATCCGTTAAAGCCCAACAAAATTCATATCTATTACTTCTAGACTCTTTAACACTTCTGTCTAAATTAATATCCAAGAGGGCTGTCTTATATTCACTGATCTTATAATTAGACACCCTTCCATAATCTCTAATCTCATTTCATTAAACGCATGGTGACTAGCTTGGAAATAGATGTCTTACCATTAAAAAATAGCAGAGTGTAAAGTAATCCTTACGGTTTGAGACCGGAACCCAGGCTGCAGTGCAGACATCTTGTCTGTGCTCCTGCGCTGTCAGTCTCGGTCTCCATTGAGTAGCACTGCAGTGCACCATATGGTTACTGGAAGGGACTGATGGCGTGGGAGCACAGACTTCATTAACCTGCCTGTCAGTCTCCAAATGGGAAGGATTACTTTACACTGCTAATTTTTAATGGAATGACATCTATTTCCAATCTAGTAGCCATGCGTCTAATGAATGCATGGCGACTTGTTATGATCTGAAAGTTCAGCTTTAAGTTAAACCAGTTTGAACAGATATTCAATCCTGTTGTCCTAGCCATAGGATTAGAATACATAGACATAATCGCCCTATGTATCCACCCCTGTACACCAAATTTCAACGAGGAGCTACTCATAAAATTCCAGCTAACTCGGTCGAATGCCTTTTCAGCATCAACCGAGATATCCAGTAACGGAATTCCTTTTTTCTCCACAATATTCACCACTCTCCTAATATGAGCACAGGATGATCTACTATAGAAAAAGAACACTTGTTTTTGATGAATAATAAGTTCAGTAACCCCTTTCAACCTGTTTGCTAATACCGAAGAAATTTTTTTCACATAAACATTAATAAGTGAGTTGGGTCTGTAATTAGCTACTTCTGTAAGACTTTTACCCTGTTTAAGAACTGGAACCACATTAGCCCTTGTCATTTCTTCCGGAAACTTGCCTATTGAAACAACATCATTAAACGTATATGTCAAATGTTCAATCAATTGGGGACAGAATATTTTATAGAACAAATTAGTTAATCCATCCGGACCTGGGGTTTTATACTTAACCAAAGTATCAATTACCTTCTTCATCTCTAAAGTTATTATAGGTTTGTTTAAAATAACCTTTTTACACATTGGAAATCTGAGGGATATCTATCTTAGATAAATATGTTTCTATTTCTTCTAGGAGAGTATCTCTTTGTAGATTATATAGCTTCTCATAATAATCATTGAAGCAATTCCCAATACTCTGAGTCTGAAAAGTATCATTCCCACTAATCAATTTACTAACCCATTTATTCGCCCTAAGCTTTCCCAACCTATTTGTCATCATCCTTTTGGGCCTGTTCCCTTCGTAATATCATTTAATATTCAACTTTTCCATATTATATACTGTTTTCTCCATCAGTCTTTCCTGTATTCTATTTTGAAATTCTAATAACTCCCCATATTTCTCTTGTGTGGTTGATTCTTTATTATTGAGAGATAATCTATATAACATATATAAATTCCACTAATTCCATACCTCTTCATTGTACTCTTCAATTTAAACAGGAGTCCTCTAATCACCACCTTAAAAGTACACAAGTTGTTGGCCCAAGAGTTCTCCGCCGGGTCATTTTCATCAAAAAGCAATTTAATTATGTCTTTTATATAATCTATATTCTCCTTAAAACCGATCATCCTAACCTCCAAGATATAATCATACCTTCGCTCTTATCCTTTACTTCCATCATAAGAATACTGTGATCTGACCAACAATTATTTTTTTAATTTTACCTCTTTAACTTTATTAATCAACTTAAAATTCCCTAATATCATGTCAATCATGGAAAATGAGTAGTGCACTCTTGACAGATGAGTATAATCTCTTTCCTGTGGATGATAAATCCGCCAAATATCATACAAATCAAATTTCTCAAGTACTCCACTCAAACTTCATGACTGAGACCTAATCCTTTTATCTACTACACCTCCCCTACATCCTTTTTTTTTATCCATATCAGGGTCCACCACATAGTTAAAATCACCTGCTATCAAACAACAGCCTATTTTAATTTTTTCTGCTTCCTCCATAATTTTCTTGAGAAGCGATACAGGGGATACATTTGGAAGGTAAAGGTAAAGATTCACTAGAATATACAATTCATCATTTATATTGCATATCATTATTAAATATCGCCCCTCCGCATCACAATTTTTAAACTTAATATCCAAACGTATCAATTCTGAAAAAAACATGGCAACACCCTTTTTCTTTTTAAACCCATTAGAGGCATGAATAACAGTTGGAAAACGCCTACCCCCCCCCCCCCCCCAATTTATCTTATCCTTCCTTCTCCAGTGAGTCTCCTGGATAAATCCGATTTCTACCCGTTCTTTCACCAGAAAATTATAAACAGTGGAGTGCTTTTGAGGTGTGTTCATACCTTGAACATTAACTGAGCAAAATGTAACCATCTCCCCTCTCCAATCTCCTCACTCCCACCGCACACACATACAACACAAAAAGAACAACCATGCACCCTATCGTACTGAGATCCGATTTGGAAATCTGTGCGACTCCACCTTTCCAAAAACTGAGTAAATCTTAAGAGACCCTCCCCGAGGTAAACCCTTCGTGCTGCCCCATCCTTCACACATATTCTATGTCCAATACAGGGCATTCATCGGAGGGAAAGGATTACCATGCTAGTTGAGCCACTCACAGAACCTTACACTGGTGACAAAGGAGGATCAGTATATCCTTAATCCTGTTTTTATATCCCTTAGTATCTCAATCATATTTATCCTATACTCAAATAACCTAATAATCCTATCTCGAAATATAAATAGCCAGATATTCCTAAAACAAACCCCTCAGGATAACAAAGTGGGGGAAGAAAAAAAAAATAATAATTATGTCAAAGGGCATCCTTGGCCATACTAATGCTGCACCACCCGTAACTATGTCCCATAATACAAGCAGCTCCTAGCTTATCTGCCATAGACCTACTGCTCCCTTAATATAATTGTCAGTGTTAACCCTTTAGTGACCCCTATATATCATATTATACCACCTGAAGTATCTCTATACAGTCTGTCTTAGAAGTGTACTACCTTGACCCCAAATAATAACTAAATGTTAATATATCACTTATTACTTAACCTAATTTATATACTCAGTCCTACTTGTGCATTCCTGAAACTCACACATAATAGTCAGCCACACAATCTTAATACACTTTTGACTCTAATATGCAATTTACATTGACTCCCACAGGTGTATCTCTCGGTGCCGCGTCCCAAACAAAGGGCGCAAAATCGAGACAGACCCAAATACATGTGTATCTATTAAACCACACAGATCAGTGACATTTCTCTCAATAAGATATGATCACCCTATAAAAGGGCAAATCACTAAAACCACAGATAAATCATAAAACACTTAACCCTAAATGCCTCCCACCTGGTTTCAAATGCCAGCACCACAAAGCCCAACCAACCTATAAAATTATATTATATTAACATTATTAACCCTCAATACACCCACAACTAATCACATATTAAACAAATTTCAGTGAGAGTATATCCTCTATTATTAAAGACTAGTTGAAGAGCCCGTTATACGGGCCATAGTGCCACTGCCAGCTGGTCATGGGGCAGTCATGCACAGTAGAGACTGCCCACGCCGCGGCTGATACAGTGCCAGCCGGTCGCAGTGCAGTCATGCTCAGTAGAGACTGGCCGCGCCGTGGCTGATACAGACCATATCAGCCTCGTTACGGGCAGTCTGTACTGCGCATGACTGCAGCACGAGCAGCAGTCTCTACTGCGCATGACTGCATCGTTAAACACTTTGTAGCGAATTATTATTTAGGATATTAAACCAAAACCCAAAAATCACCTATACACATTGTTCAATTATAATCTAAAATAGTGATATATTCAGGGTATCATCCCGTTAAATGTGAAAAATCTATATAAATTACTCAGATTATACACCCCTCAAAGCATCTTTTATTTACCACATATCCTAATCCCAACTCCAATACCTACACTTAATCAATACAGTTAGCACTAGTTGTCCTGGGAATCACCACCAACCTGCATCGTGGCAAAACATGCCAATTCCACTAAATACCAAAAAAAGGTGCAGTGTAATGTGAGTCCCAGTATACAATACAATACAAATAATGGGATCCCCAGACAATAACACGTCTCAACAAACCAAAATTATCCCCCAAGGCAACATCTTTACACAAGCAGAACAATCAACATTGGCTGCCCTGGGGTTTCCCACTCCCTTCCCCATAAAAACTCATGCTTTTCCATCTGAGTCGCTAAAACGGGCAGTGTTGTGGGAAATCCAGTATAAATTACACTAAACAAAACCCATACACATAATAAACCCACAGTAACCCATATCCCAACCTGCAGCGTTAGTTCCCATCCCACTCAGTCGTGGCGGCCATCCACACCAAAAGCCAACCAGACAAAAAAATAAAATAAATAAATATATATATATATATATATATATATATATATATATACTAGCAATGTGGGACGGCTGTCATGTTATGCAGGGAATGTGTAATTTGTTTGCAATGAATATTACAAAAGATACGGTGTTGAGTGTAACAGTATCACAAATGTAGACAGATTATATATATACACATACAGTGACATACTTAACCCCTTAAGGACCATTGCCGTGCCAGGACCGTCACGGCGGTCCGGCACTTAAGGACCAAAGACGGTCCTGGCACGGCATGGCGTTCAGGGCTCCCGTCGCGGCTGCACGCCGCTCCTGAAGTCCTGAACCGGAAGCGCTAATAAAAAAAAATGCCCCATGGGCTGCAAGTGCCGGCCACGCGTGCGCGCATCGGTCCTTAAGGGGTTAAATAAAGACATTTAACCCTTTGATCACTGTTCTGCAGTGATCAATAAGTGCCCCCCCATCTGATCACTCTTGGAGTGATCAATTTGCTGCAGATCAGTGTTTTCTGATCTGTGGGACACCCCCCATCCCCCTTGAATTTTTTTAGATTTTTTAAAAATTTTTTAAATTTTTTTTTAATTTTTTTTAGTAAATATAGTTTAGGTATTTTGGTAGGTAGTTGGGTAGGTTTAGTGTAGACGTGTGTTAGGGAAAGTTTTAGGGATAGATTTAGGTTTAGGGAAAAAAAAAAAAAAAGCCCAACCCCCCCCCCCCCCAAAAAAAATAAATAAATATAATAAGCGCCGTTTAGATAGGTAGTTCAATTGGGTTAGGTAGGTTCAGGATATACGTAGGTTAGGGTAAGTTTTAGGGTTAGATTTAGGTTTAGGGATAGCGTAAGGAAAAAAAAAACCCAAACCCCCCCCCAAAAAAAAAAATAAAAAATATATATATATATAATAAGTGCAGTTTAGATAGGTAGTTCACTTGTGTTAGGTAGGTTCAGGATATACGTAGGTTAGGGTAAGTTTTAGGGTTAGATTTAGGTTTAGGGATAGCGTAAGAAAAAAAAAAAAAAACCCAAAAAACCCCAACCCCCCCCCCCAAAAAAAAAAAAAAAAAAAAAAAAAATATATATATAATAAGTGCAGTTTTAGATAGGTAGTTCATTTGGGTTAGGTAGGTTCAGGATATACGTAGGCTAGGGTAAGTTTTAGGGTTAGATTTAGGTTTAGGGATGGCGTAAGAAAAAAAAAAAAAAAAAGTTTTTTTAGTGGGCAAAATGCAGCGCAGGTACAGCGTTGAAGAGGCATATGCCTTTTTGGCGTCTGACTCTGAGGCAACAGAAACTGCGTTAGATTTTGGCATAGCGCAGTTTTCAGAAGGTGAGAGCAGCTCTAGTGATGACGCTGGGCCTTCTGTCAAGAAAAGACGCACTGCCCCAAGAGCTGCTCTGGCAACTGCCCCAGCACCTGCCAAAAGAACTGCCCAAAGACCTACCAAAATACCTACCCAAAGAAATGCCCCACGTGCTGCCCCAAGAGCTGCCCTGGCAACTGCCCCAGCACCTGCCAAAAGATCTGCCCAAAGACCTACCAAAGAAATGCCCCAAGAGCTGCCCTGGCAACTGCCCCAGCACCTGCCAAAAGATCTGCCCAAAGACCTGCCAAAAGACCTGCCCAAAGAAATGCCCCAACACCTGCCACTCCGGATCCTAATGAATGGGTATCAATTTATGCCCACAAATCTCATAATTCACAGGCAACCCAGGGATTCAAATTGATGTGGAAGGATTTACCCATGATCATTTTTTTGATTTGTTTTTGGGGGAAGACATTTTAGGTGAAATTGTTTCCCAAACCAATTTGTATGCAGCCCAGTATACTGCCGCCAACCCTAAGTGTGAAAAACGCTGTTTTTTTTTTTTTTTACTTACGTCATGGTTTATGAGGGATTGGTGGTAAAATGGCTGTGTATAAAATTGGAAAACACACCTAAAACGAGAGCCTGGGGTGTCTACTTTCCAAAAATATACACTTTTGGGGGGAAATCTTAAAAAAAGAGCACTGTTACACAGCCCCAAATGAGACATGGCACCAGTAACGCAAGCTGTGAAGATTCAAAGTGTGAACCTGGAAACGCGCATGTTCCAATTTGGCCCCCGTAGCTCCCCCAAACCATGAGAAAGCTATGTATATGGGATATTGCCGTACTCAGAAGAAGGAGCTGAACACTAATCAATTCAGTTTATAAAATCTTCACCTATTCTGTGCTTGAAATTCACATCAACATTGAAGGTAAAGTGTGAAAAATGCTGAATTTGTTTTACTTACGTTAAATTTTCACAGGATTGGTGGTAAAATGGCTGTGTATAAAATTGGAAAACACACCTAAAACGAGAGCCTGGGGTGTCTACTTTCCAAAAATATATACTTTTGGGGGGAAATCTTAAAAAAGAGCACTGTTACACAGCCCCAAATGAGACATGGCACCAGTAACGCAAGCTGTGAAAATTCAAAGTGTGAAACTGGAAACGCGCATGTTCCAATTTGGGCCCCGTAGCTCTCCCAAACCTTGAGAAACCTATGCATATGGGGTATTGCCGTACTCAGAAGAAGGAGCTGAACACTAAACAATGCATTTTTAAAAATCTTCACCTATCATGTGCTTGAAATTCACATCAACATTGACGTGCAAGTGTGAAAAACGCTGTTTTTTTAACTTACGTCAAGATTTACGAGCGATTGGTGGTAAAATGGCTGCGTAAAAAAATTGAAAACATACATAAAATGAAAGCCTGGGGTGTCTACTTTCCAAAAATATATACTTTTGGGGGGAAATCTTAGAGTGGAGCACTGTTACACAGCCCCAAATGAGACATGGCACCAGTGATGCAAGCTGTGAAAATTCAAAGTGTGAAACTGGAAACGCGCATGTTCCAATTTGGGCCCCGTAGCTCTCCCAAACCTTGAGAAACCTATGCATATGGGGTATTGCCGTACTCAGAAGAAGGAGCTGAACACTAAACAATGCATTTTTAAAAATCTTCACCTATCATGTGCTTGAAATTCACATCAACATTGAAGTGCAAGTGTGAAAAACGCTGTTTTTTTAACTTACGTCAAGATTTACGAACGATTGGTGGTAAAATGGCTGCGTAAAAAAATTGAAAACATACATAAAATGAAAGCCTGGGGTGTCTACTTTCCAAAAATATATACTTTTGGGGGGAAATCTTAGAGTGGAGCACTGTTACACAGCCCCAAATGAGACATGGCACCAGTGATGACATCAGATTTTCCCGGTCCTTAAGGGGTTAAGGGTACTGGGGGGAAAACACACTGGCTCTCCAGTTTACCTTCGCACCCACTGTACCTGAGTCTTGCACTCAGGGGTAGTGTGAGAGCTCTGTAACGTGCACTGTCAGATAGGATGGCTACACAGTCCTCTTCCTCGCATCCCTCTCATCGTTATCAGTATTCCACTGTAACCATGTATACTACTATAACAGAAGGGATTGCCACCTACTATATGGAAGACCAACTGTTCACACGTTTATTAAATATAATTAGTTGGTTCACAGCGTACTTTTGTTTGGTGTCCACATATCCCTAAGCATTTGAAAGAGTTGCTACTGCCCTCCTTCCAGGGAAAATGCCATAATATCCTTCCCACAATATAGTTTATAAATTATAGAGGTACAATTCAGAAAAACTTGTACTGGGCCATTATACGTAGAATGGAGCTGGGCACACCTTTCACTGTCCTGATGTTATTGTACTACAACCCAGCATACCCTGCACAAGGGCTTGGTGAAGTTTGCATGATACACAGCAGTCATCACTCCTGTTGTTCCTTGCTTGGTGTGACGCCGGTGCATTACACAGCAGCGAGTGTATGTGGTGAAGCGGTAGAAGAGGTGTGTCCTGACTCGGTGCATGATTCAGAGGCAATGCGGGACTGCACACAGCATAACGGAGTGTGAGTTGTGAATAGTTTGTGTGCCTAAACTGCGCAAAGGGTTGTGTGATGGGAGGGGTAATGAAAAAATTGGGTAGGTGTTTGGTGATGTGGAGCCATGATGTAACAATGATGGGAGTTGGAGTCCATGTATATGTAAATGAGCGGCTGATACGTAAAGGTAAGGTGATGTTTTGTGGTTATGTGTAGCAGGGATCCATGCATCTTATTGTTGTTGGTAATCATGGGAGTTGTAGTACAATAGACCACAGAGCAGGCAGCACTTTTCCCATTTAATGACCATACACAGTGGATATAAAAAGTCTACACACCCCTGTTATTTTTCTCCCTCAATGATTTCAGTTTGTTTTGTAATTGAATTGTTCACGTTATAGGTCACATTAAAGGTGGAAAAAGTTCTGACATGATTTATCTTTGTCTTATTCTTTAACATCACAAGAACCTGGCATTTTAACAGGGGTGTGTAGACTTTTTATATCCACTGTAAGTGGATGTAGGAGCGAGTGTGTGGCATAGGAGTAAGTGTGTGTAGCTTGTGTGTGTGTCTGATGTCTTTGTATCTGATGTGTTTGTGTGAGTGGTGTAGGAGCGAGTGGCAGACATTTTTTTTTTTTTTTTGTAAGTTTTTTTGGATAGTGGTGGGCGAGCTGGATAGTGGGGGCGGTCCAGCTCCCTACACCTGTGAAAATCACTCCCCTATTGAATCACCAAATGGGAGCAGTAACTCCTCCTTACTGCGGCCCCTGTGTGTCTCTCCTAAGGAGACATTAAATTATGTAATGAGCCTTTCTTTTTTATATATAGATGTAGTCATTCTTAAATAAAACTTAACCTTTAATATCACATATTAAAATAAACCTAAAAATAAAGATTGGCAAATTAAAAACTTTATTAAAGACACAGAACTCCTAATAAAGTAACAGTTCAAAGAGTCTCATCTCTCTTGCTCACACCAGGGAGTTATCCCATTTGCCACTGTATCCAATTGTGGAGCTACACAGAAGCACATGGAATACTACAAACACTGTTACTTTCGCTACTAATAGACACAGTATCTGAGGATCTTTACTGCTGCACAGTCCTCACATACTGTATACACCCTAGAGCTGCTTTCATCTTGCAAATTTGTTAAATGGTAGATCAAACAGATAAACGGTATTACAGAATTGTTTCTAGGCATATAGTTTTTAGCCAGCGGAATCATCAAATATATGGTTACGATGAAATATATAACAGACAGATTTGGTCAAGTGAGTAGTATAAATCCGTTTATTACCTGTCAAACTAAAGGGGTGATATATTGTTTGGCGTGCCCCTGTGGTATGAGATACGTAGGTAAAACTATTAGGAAACTTTCTCAGCGGATAAGTGAACATACCTACAGTATAAGAAATGCGCCAAGAGATGTTCTGACAGAAGGAAAGAAAGTGGATCCAGTAGCCAAACATTTTTGAAATGTCATCAGCACAAATCAGAGTCCTTAAAAGCGCTTAAATTGGGTGTTAGAGGAGGAGACCTTGATAGACTATTATTAAGATGTGAAAATAGATGGATTTTCGACTTAAATACACTCCAACCCTATGGTTTGAATGAAGATTTTCATTTGAATATTCACATTTGATTCTTATAAAGTCTGGAAGCACTCAAATTATATATTTAGGATTGTACAATTTCCCAAATATTGTTTTGTCTAGTTGCCCACTTAGGCTGATCATGATCGTGGTTTGATACTTTTAATATACATTTTATGCTTTACCTAGTACATAGGTATAAGAGCCTGTCTAAGTCCCAATATGTACAATGTAGTATACAATACTTACGTTATGTCCAGATAATTGCTGGAACATCGTTAATTACTACAACAGCATATATTTGGACGCACATGTTGACCTGTAGATGTACAGGTTAATATGTGTACGTATACATTTAAGTGTTATAAAGTTATTACTTTTTTTTTTTCTTCCCTCTTTTCTCCTTATTCTTGTTGGTATTTGGGGTTCATTTTGGTCCGTGGAATGAATTATCTTCCACTATAGGACCAAGCTAGACATGTGGTGGTAAGAGGGAGGTGTGGCTTTTAGTTTAAATAAGACCTGGAAAGAGGGCTCCTGTTGATTGCCTAATATGAAGAAGCTCAGTTGCATCAATTCTAACACGAGTTGTTATAGAGCTCTTAAACTAACCTCTAATAAGCCGACACGAGTTCTGGAAGTGTGGCAGTGATATACAGGGCTTAATAACAGTGAAACTGAGCTTCTGAATAATTGTAGATTATGCTAACGTAGTGTACTGATAATCTTAATTTTATTAATGACAGGAGGCGAATATTTTGCATTACTTTCTTTACTAAAACTCCATAGCAGCACAGATTTACATAACCAATCAAAAGAGAGAACAAAGTCTACATAAGACCCCTCTTGACTAACCCCTCCCTCTTTCTTTGCAAACATAAACAAGTAACTCCCCAACATCTGTAACGAAACAACCGTCCTCCTCATCCTGCGGTTCTAGGTCCGTGACGTTGAAGTTTTTTCGACGGACCGACCCATGAGCAGCAATCACGCTGAAAGAAAAAGAAATGTGTGAAAGACTCTGAACTTCAGACACATGGCATCAGACATAACAGCATCTTAAATTAAAAAACATTATTAGAAAACATGTGAAAGATACAAGGACGTAGCATCCGTACATCAAACCCCCCTAAAAGTAAGATCCTATACCTCTAACTGGACAAAAGTCTAACCTTTCAAGGGTGGGAAGAAAAAAGGGAAGGGAAAATATTCGCCTCCTGTCATTAATAAAATTAAGATTATCAGTACACTACGTTAGCATAATCTACAATTTTATTACATAACAGGAGGCTTCATATTTTGCAATTTTAACGCTGCGGCATCAAGGCAAAAGATGCATGAGAGGATGGTCTAAAATAGAAAACCCTAAAGGTTTCCTCTCTGGACCAATCCGCAGAACGCAGAATATCCGCCACCGAAGCTCCTGCTGAACGAGCACGCGTAGCAGCAGCACCCCTGACCGAATGGGCGCCAAAAGATGTCTCAATCCCTGCCAACGTAAGGACCCAACGGACCCATCTAGCCAAAGTAGCTGCTGCAACCGGTTTATGAGGTCGCACATAAGAGACAAGCAGCTGACCAGATTGGGAGACTCTTAAAGGAGCCGTAACCTCCACATATCTAAGCAATACCCCAACCACACAAAGTTGAGGGACCTCCCTGAAAAAAGGGTAAAAGACTGAGGGAGAATCCGATTTAGTGTGCCTAGAAATAGTAAACGATACCCCCTCTGGAGACACAGAAAAACCATCAACATCAAAAGCCCTAACATCTGACACCCGTCTAAAAGACACTAAACAAAGCAATAACGTAAGTTTAGTGGAAAGTTGACGCAATGACAACAAGTCATTAGAAGGCTATTGGCGCAGAAACTGAAGCACCACGTCCACATCCCAAAATCGATCATATTTGGGCTTGGGTGGACGAGCCAACCGAATGCCCCTCATCAGACGACAAATCAAGGGATCCCGACCTACCGGAACCCCTGAAAACGGCACATGGGCAGCTGAAATGGCCGATCTGGAAACATTAATGGAACAATAAGAACGTCCCAATGAAAAAAGGTCCGACAAGAAATTTAAGATCATAGGAATAGGCGCCGTAAAGGGATCGCCGTCCCTTTCCACACACCAGCGAGACCAAGCGTTCCATGCTGAAACATAGCTGTGTCTTGTACCAGGGGCCCACGAGTCCCACAAAAGATCCTTAGTTGTCTGCGATAGGCCCTCGACTGCCCAGGAACCCCTGAAAGCGTCCAGGCCACCAGAGATAGACGATCCTGCACCACCAACGGATGTAACTCCCCCCGAGGACCGAGGAGAAGACTTGGAAGAAATGGGAGAAGAAGAGGATCTTCGCAGGACAGTTCCAGAAGATCCGGGTACCACGGCTGACTCGGCCACCAAGGCGCAATCAGTAATAGCCTCACCTTCTGTCGTCGAATGTGGTGAACCACTCTTGCCAACATGGCGAATGGAGGAAACGCATATGCCCCTCGTGTCGGCCACTGTTGAAGGAACGCATCCACTGCCAAGCACCCCGGATCCGGGAGCCAACTGAAATACCTCACTATCTGAAAGTTGGTGCGAGAAGCAAAAAGATCTAAGTCGAGAGGACCCCTCAGCTCGCCCAATCTGCGAAACACGCTGACGTCCAACTTCCAGTCGCTGCTGTCCCTCCAATGTCGGGAAAACCAGTCCGCGGAACAATTGGAGACACCTGGAAGATATTCCGCTCGCAGCGAAATGTTGCGTTCGAAGCAAAACCGGTAAATGTCTTTCGCAGCCTCCGTAAGGTCTCGAGATTTGACCCCTCCTAACTTGTTGATATATTGGACTGCCAATATTTTGTCCATCCGTAAGAGGATGCAGCAATCTGAACGATCTCTGGCTAGGCTGCGAACCGAAAAGGATCCCGCTATCAATTCTAAACAATTGATGTGCAGACCCAATTCGTCCTGAGACCAAGGACCTCCTGTGGATGAATCGACGCAATGGGCTCCCCAGCCCCAAAGACTGGCGTCCGACTCTACCACAAAGTCCGGAGAGCGACCGAAAATCGCCCGGCCATTCCACGCTTGCATGTGGAGCAGCCACCACCGGAGCTCCGAGCGAACCTCCGAAGAAAGGATCACCTGATGATCGTAAGAAAGACCCGCTCGAAGGTGACGTGCTTTCAAGCGCTGCATCGCTCTGTAATGTAAAGGACCCGGAAATATCGCCTGTATGGAAGACGATAGAAGGCCCACAATGCGCACTAGAAGGCGTAAAGATACCGAGGTCTGCCGCAACACTCGGCGAATCTCTTTCCGAATAGCAGAGACCTTGGAAAGCGGAAGACGCAATAGGCAATGAACGGAGTCGATTTCGAATCCCAGGAACTGAATCACTTGAGAAGGGACCAACGCTGACTTGTCCCTGTTTACTACAAACCCTAGGGATTCCAAAAATTCTATAATAAAGGTCGTTTGCGACTGAAGCAGAGAGGCGTCGTCGCAAAAAATCAGGAGATCGTCCAGATAAATTAGACAACGAATCCCCTGAGCCCTGAAATGAGCTACGACAGGTTTCAGTAACTTCGTGAAACACCACGGAGCTGAACTGAGGCCAAAGGGAAGACACGTGAACTGGCACATGCGACCCTTCCAACGGAACCTGAGGAACCGGCGACACTCCTCTGCTACTGGAACCAAAAGATACGCATCCTTCAGATCCAGTCCTGTAAACCAATAGCCCTCTAGCAAGAGATCGCGTAACAGATGGATACCTTCCATCTTGAAATGACGGTACACGACAAAATCGTTGAGTTTCCTCAAATTGATGATGGGACGAAAATCCCCCGTCTTTTTCCGCACCAAAAAGATATTGCTGATGAAACCGCCAGCGTCCGGCGCGTACTGCACCGCGCCTTTGGAGAACAGAGCTCGAACTTCTGCGTCTATTAACAGTCTGCCTTCCCTGGATACTACGGCTACCGGAGGCGGAGAACTCTGAACAGGAGGGTAATGGAAATCTATCACATAGCCCCTTACCGTCTGTAGTACCCAGGAGTCCGTGGAAATTCGTTCCCAATTCTGCAAGAAAAGAGAAAGTCTGCCTGCAGTTAGAGTTACAGAAGGACATGTTTTGACAACACTCACCGCGACCACGTCCACGAGTCCCTCTGCCTCTATCTGATCCACGTTGAAAGGAACTGGTCCGATACTGTGAGGAGGGGCAGAATGATGCGGATGGAGGATTCGCCCTAGGACCTGTAGACCAGAATCTGCTGGCGGCACGGCCCCGCTGCCGGCCAGCACGTCCAAAAACACTTCTGTTAGCAGATGGACGAAACACTTGCTTTAAAGACGTCTGCGCCTTGTTGAGAGTGGTAAATAGATTGACATGTTTCTTCAGCTCCATAATAAAGGATTCTCCAAACAAAAGACCCTTTGCTGCCGGGCCCAAATCTCTGGATCCTAAATCAGCCAACTTTGCATCAATGCGTAACAAGGCCGCCTTCCTTCGCTCAGTAGATAGTGCAACATTGGCATTGCCAAGTAAGCAAATGGCTCTCTGTGCCCATTCTCGAATGGCCCCCGCGTCCAACACGGAGCCGTCGGACATAGCCAGGTCCGCAAAATATAACACCTGAGACAGCGGGCCCAACATATCCAATAATTTATCCTGTGCCGTCTTCAGGCCCTTCTCGATCCCTTTCCGTGGATCGCGACCAGATCTGGACATGAAGGTTAGAACTGTGGAATCAAATTCCGGAGTCAGAGCCACCTTGTCCGGAAGGGAAGGTCTGGGGCATTCAGCCCGCAGTCGATTACGCACCTTTCTCTCAAGGGGTTTACGGATCCAATGATGAACATAGCGTGCCAGATGATCCGGAAGGCTCCACTCTGACGACTTCGGGTGACGCAGGAACCGTGGATCAAACAAAGGGTTACCATGACGGTCACACAGCAACTCCTTTTCCGCCCCGGCTGAGTCCCGAGAGCCGGACGGGATCCCAGAGTCATCCACAAACGATTCCTTCACATATTGGGATTCAGGAAACGGAGTAGATTCCCATTGAGGGTCGTCCCCCGAAGCGGGAGAATCGGCTCTCCATTCATCTACCACAGCCAAGCCGGGAGTGTTCCCCTCGTCTTCGTCTGATGCCGGGGACCGGGCATGACTGGAGTCCTCCATTGCAGAAAGACGCGGACGCTTCAAAGAAGAAGTGGACGAAAGCCCTCTGGAAGCGGAAGCTGCCCCCTTCCACTGGCGTTTAGCCGCCAAGAAATCTTCCCTAGAAGGTACTGCCGAGTCTTCGTGGCTCTCCAACTCCACTGGAGTGGAAGAATTCAGCACAGAGGCAGAATCAGAAGACCGTTGGGCAAACATCCTCGCCAACACCTTCTCCACCGAGGCCGAAACCGCCTCATTAATCAGGGATTGGAAATCCTGTGAGTCCGCCATGATGATACGATCTAAAGAATAAAGGAAGAACACGTAAGTAGCTACCCCCAACTAAAAACCAGGGGTAACCACCTGCGTAGCACAACTGGGGCTCACCCAGCAAATCCCGTATGGCAAACGAGAGGCTCACCACAACAAAGTAGGAAAAACAACACTCCCCCAATGCCAGAAAAACTGGGTGAAGAAGCGTTGGTGTGAGTAATTAAATGTATTACATTTTTTTTTTTTTTTTTTTTGTTACTACACCTCTATAGTGTACATGAACAATAAGGGGGCTCACCCCAGTTGCACTGCAGGAGTTACCCCTGCCACACAACAGCACGTGACATAAAGAGGAAAGAAACCTCCAGTGAAGGCAGGGACTGAACCCCCCCAGGGCACACCCAACGGCTAGAAGATAGTGGCAGCCAACACCTGCACTGAGGGCTCACCCCAGGAAAAGTACCTAGTAGTACATTTAAAAGGCCCAAAGTAGTAGAGCGATCAATAAAGAAACAGGGCTCACCCAAATACATGTAATAGGGAACAGAGGGCTCACCCCTGTTAGGAAGGACACATAATCAGTGTTTGCATTCACCTTGGGGCTCACTCAAATGGAAGAACAAAGGATCTGCACGGCGTGAATAGCGGGCAAAGCCCCTTACACACAGAGTGTAACACCGTGCGATCCGCAATACAAACAATGTTAGAGGCCAATAGGTGACCGAAACGGGAGCACCAAGATGGCTGCCGAGAATCCCGCAGTCTCGTGAGATGATCAACGGCCATGCAATACCCCCGTTCCGGAGCAACCGAGCGGATGAACCGCAGTGCCCCGGCCGCCTCCTAGAGAGGATGCGGCCGAAGTAAGCACGGGCACACAGCACCAGGAGCGAACCAGCCGCACCCAATGCCGAACAGAACAGCATGTATTTAAACACAAACCACCAGAAAGGCTCGAGCCCGCACCCCCTGCCCAACGCCGAATAACGCGTTATAAGGCAGGAGCACACAGACTCAACCCCTCAATCAGACAAGACCCTGCAGAGGGTCACCAAAAGCTACTGACAAATAGCAATACCTATAATAAACCCTTTAGCAAAGACAAATAAAACCTGCATAGACAATAAACATTGCATGAAATATACCACAGTATTATGTAGAACAAGAAAAGACAAAATTACTCTGACCTGTGCACTTGTCTGGAGCAGCAAAGAAAGAGGGAGGGGTTAGTCAAGAGGGGTATTATGTAGACTTTGTTCTCTCTTTTGATTGGTTATGTAAATCTGTGCTGCTACGGAGTTTTAGTAAAGAAAGTAATGCAAAATATGAAGCCTCCTGTTATGTAATAAAATTTCTAATACGAGATGCTGTGCATCTCTTGAGTTAACCTCTAATAAGCTGGCACGAGTTCCGGTAGTGTGGAGGTAACATATAGAGCTCAATAATGATTTCTATTGATGTATGTTAAATAGGTGATTTTTCTATCTTGATGATTCCGCTGGCTTAAAATTATATTCCTGGAAACAAGTCTGTAATACCGTGTATCTGTTTGATCCACGATTTAACAAATTAGTATAGATTCTTTGCAAGACGAAAGCAGCTCTAGGATGTATACAATATGTGAGGACTGTGCAGCAGTAAAGATCCTCAGATACTGTGTCTATTTGTAGCAAAAGTAACAGTGATTGTATTATACAATGTGCTTCTGTGTAGCCCCACAATTGGATACAGTGGCAAACCAGATAATGCCCCGATGGACAATGTGAGCAACAGAGATGAGACTCTTAGAAGTGTTACTTCATTAGGAGTTCTGTATCTTTAATAAAGTTTTTAATTCGCCAATCTTTATTTTTATGTTTATTTTAATCTGTGATATTAAAGGTTAAGTTTTATTTAAGAATGGATACATTTATCCTATATTGCATGTTCCCCAGTGGATTTGACTAATAGGAGGGAGCGCTAGTATATCCGGGTTATCTGTCCTTTTTTTTTTTTTTTTTGTGAGTTGTGAGTGCACCGGTACAAATTTTCTTGTGTACAGTTTGCAAAATAGAATTTTGCCTTCATGAACATTTAATATCAGTCTAGCGTGGAAAAATGTGAAAACTACATTCGAAAAGCTTGCCTTAAAATTTTTTATAAAAAATACGCATATGGAGAATAGTGTCTGAATGTTGATTAGCACAATATATAAATGTTACAATGCTCTTTTCCATTTTACTAAATACAATGTAAAATTATTTTGTTTTGCAGATCAATCCTTGAAAAAGAAGGGACAAAATCCCTCTTCAGAGGTGTGGGTCCTAACCTAGTGGGAGTAGCTCCTTCCAGGTAACCAAAACACATTTCAAATATTTGACAACTTCTTTAGAAAGGGAATGTGTGTTTGCTTTTCCTGTTGAGTAAAACAGTTCACTTTTAAAATGTTGCACTGAAAAGTGAGTGATAAGAAACGGCTCATTCACCAGGTCGCCTTGACGAAAAGGATGACCTGAAAATCTCACCCTGCATGAAAAGCGCAAGATTCTTAAAACTCGCTTCAACCCGCCATATGAAATAGTAGTGGCCGTTACTATTTTTATCCTCCTCCCCTCATCAGCAGTGATTTAACCTTTTCGGTGCTGGAGAGGTACTATGTTGAACTCTGACAAATCCAGTAATGGTGGCAGCTACCATGAGCATGAGGAGCCCGTTACAGTTCTCGAAGTTACTGGATTTGTCAGAGTTCAATGCAGTACCTCTCCGGCACCAAAAGGGTTAAACCCCCCCCCACACACACAATTACACAGAGAGTGAAACTCCAGAAATCACTGCTGCTGAGAGGGGGAGGAGAAAAAGAGTTGTGGCCACTACTATTTGCATGGCGGGTTGAAGACAGTTTTAAGCCGGCGACATGAGAATCTCGCTCTTAATGCAGGGCAAGATTCTCATGTCACCCTTTTCATCAACGAGACCTGGTGAATGCGCCTTTTTGTCTCATGCGCTTTTCAGTGCAACATTTTAAAAGGATACCGTGTAAAATAGGGGTACTCTGTCTGCTGAGAATTTTTTCGTTTAAATGTTATTACAACTCAGACTGGTTTTACTTAAGCTTTAGGCAACAATACCAGCTGGTTACAAAAGGCAACTACTTGTAGAAAGTGGAACTTTAGTAGTTTGTGTACTGTTGGCCTTGGCCCAATGCCCTTTAAATTGCTTATTAATAATTTGGATATTGCCAGTAGTCTCATCCCTTTGCTGAAACATATCTAAGTAAATGCCTACAAAGAGGAATGGTGTTTTTTATCTGCAGAGATCTGAGTAAATTGAGTGAATGGGAGATTGTGGCACATTTGATTTAATACAGATACATGCAAGATTCATTTTTGTTCCAGAAATAAACATGCTAGTACAAAAATATCATTCAGCTTCTCTATAAATACTTCATAAGACCTTGTTTGTGATGTGCACCATTTTTTTGAAAATGCATTATTGAACTGGAAAAGGTTAGTTATAAAGACAGACTACAACTTGATTTCTATACATTTAAGGGAGGATCTGATTACTGTTTATAAATATATTCAAGATCAAACTCTCTGGGGAGATATTTATTTAAAGGGGTGGATAAAAGACAAGGAGCAACCATTAAGATTAACACAAACATTATTTTGACTACAGCAAAGGCAAAGATTTTTACACTATGGATAGTAAGGATGTGGAGTTCCTTGCGTCAGGAGGCTATGCTGACAGATACTGTAGATATGCTCAAGAGTATTGGAAACCATTAGACAACAGTATAGAAAATGTATGACAACTGGATTCAAAACAAGGAGGATGTATATATTGTGTGTGTATTGTATGTAATGTGTGTGGTGTGTATAGTGTGTATGTGTGAAAGAATATGGAGACCGCCTCTATAAGGAAATATATATATATATTTACTATACCAATGGCCATTAAAAAGTAATACCAATGAATATTATGATAGAATAAAAATGAATGTAAAATGTCCTAAAGACACATAAAGAATTGTTTTACACACATTTTACATTCATTTTTATTTTATGATAATATCCATTGGTATTACTTTTTAATGATGATTGATATATAATTATTCTTTGTGTAGTTTTATTTTTTTGGTGCCTTAGTGTAGTGGACCTCTGAAGGCAATAGCACTCAGCCACGAGCCACAAGCTGGCTCCTTTCCTATAATAGCGTGCACACCAAAATCCCCTGAGAGACTGCTCCTATTCATATAGATGTATGCCTTCCTCCCCTCATAGCGATCCTGCCTCCTCACCTTCTATTAGTAGGCTCACAAAAGGATATTAAACCATTGAGTGCCAGAGGGGGATGCAGTGGGTTTTGGCCTGCACTGGCACTGAAAGAGTTAATATCCTCTATATAATTTTCTTCTGTGTATTATCCAGGCATTTAAGTAGATGGGAACGCCTACACCCACCAGCTGGTAGGACCAACAGTAAAGTTCAAAAGGAGCGATCCCTCTGCCTTCCCTCAGTTTTTTTGGTCCTACCAGCTGGATGGACGCGTTTCCGCACGTCTAGGCCGCCTTGCGTTGCCACCAGAAATTGTCCCAGTTACCTCCGCTTCATGCCGGCTGGGCGCCGAGTCACCCCGCGAGGCTGACCGCCGCCTCCCTTCTCCAGTGGCCGGGCGTCTCATCGGCAGCACTGGGTATGCTGCCCTTTTGAGTTTGTGCTAGGCGGAGCACTTCCTGCTTCCGGAGGAAGTCTTCTTGCGTTTCGGCGAGGAACGCAGGCGGGCTTGTACTGCGCATGCGCAGGATCAGGAAATGCAGTACACCGGATTCGAATGGGCTGAATCAGCTGGGAATCGGCGAGGTTTTTAAATTGAGCCATTCAGGTAGGAATTTTTTTCCCTGCTACATGTTTGTCTGTGCCTTTGTGTTAACAGGAGCAGCCAGTCCTTTACAGCATGTCAGCCCCAGCCAAAGCTTCTTCCAAAGAGAAGCACAGTGATCCCACTGTGAAGGAAGACAAAGCAAGCCCTAAGACTAAATCTTGTGCAGGCTGTGATACAACTCTCCCAGCCTCTACTAAGGCTAAATTATGCGAAGAATGTTTGAAGAAAGCAGCAGTTTCTGACATTCCAGGACAGTTTCAGGACTTCCTTGCATGGATGAAGTCTTCTATGCAGGAGACTTTCAAGTCCATGCAACAAGGTGAGCCAGCCCCTAAGGGACAACGTAGGGACCTAGGTGAAGGTACCTCTATGTCAATTGGCGAAGAATATGATCCAGAATCTCCTTGTGAAGATCAGGCATCAGACTTGGGTTCAGAAGAAGGGGAGTTAGTTGAAGATACAGGGGTCTTCAATCTAGACCGAATTTATTCCTTCATTATGCTTTTGAGAAAGTCCCTAGGTTTGTCTGAAACCCAGGCGGACATGGATATCATGGACACGGCTTTCTTAGGTAAAAAGAAGCCTGCGCCAGTCCTCCCGGTGCATCAGTCTATATCTGACATGATCATGGCAGAATGGAAACTAGGAGATAGAAGGCATGCAGTACCTAGGAAATTCAAGAGAATGTTTCCATTTGGGGATAAAGATGTACAGAATTGGGTGACCCCCCCTAAGGTGGATGCACCCATAGCTCACCTAGCTAAGCACACCATCCTACCAATGGAAGATGGAACATCATTAAAGGACCCAATGGAGCGCAAACTGGAAAGTGCCCTGAAGAAGCAGTTCTCCATCATCGGTGAAAACATGAAGGCAGCTACCGCAATGGCTTGCGTTTCCAGGGTTATGCGGATTTGGTTAACTGAACTGGAAGACAAAATTGAGTCTAATGTGTCCAGATCCAAACTACTAAAAGAAGTCGCCATGATTAAGGAAGCTACCAATTATTCATGTGACGCTTCCTTAGATATAATACGTTTAATGGCCAGGTCTTCAGCCTTATCAGTTTCAGCCCGCAGATCCCTTTGGCTCAAGCCATGGAAGGCCGATTCTACCTCCAAGAACAGGCTGGTATCTCTTCCGTTCACAGGGTCTGCACTCTTTGGCGAACATCTGGATGAAATTATTAAGAAAGCTTCTGGAGGCAAGAGTCCCTTTCTTCCTCAAGAAAGGAAACGGAGACCCTCTTCCCCCTTGTCTACATCTAGATTTCGCAATCAGTCCTTTCGGGACAACAGAAGACGTGACACAGGACGGCAGGAGGATCAAAAGGGTAGATTCTCCAACAGAGGAGGCTTCAGGAGGAATTACTCCAGGAAGCCCCAGTTCAAGACGGAGTTTCAATGAAGGTCAGCGGGGCCCCATAGGGATTCCAGTAGGGGGCAGACTGGGATCCTTCTCCCGGATTTGGGAGGCTCAGGTAAACCCGGACGCCTGGGTCTCTCAGATCCTGGAGCAGGGGTACACGCTGGAGTTCATTTCTGTCCCTCCAACACCGAGATTCCTCAGATCAAGAATCCCTTCCAACCTGATCACCAGACAGGCCTTTCTGGAGACAATCCACAATCTACTACATCAAAAAGTAATGGAGAAAGTCCCCGCTCAGGAGAAGGGTTCGGGAGTTTACTCGCCTTTCTTCTTAGTGCCCAAGACAGCGGGTCTCTTCAGATCCATCCTGGATCTCAAAGAAATCAATTTGTCTCTAAGACACAATCATTTCAAGTTGGAATCAGTGGAATCCATAATTCAGGCCCTGTCGTCAGGAATGTTTTTGACCTCCATCGACATCAAAGATGCCTACTATCACATTCCGGTTCATCAGGCTCACAGGAGGTTCCTACGCTTGGCAGTAAACCAAGAACATTACCAATTTGCAGCCCTTCCCTTCGGCCTGTCCTCAGCCCCCAGAGTCTTTACGAAGATCCTGGCTCCAGCTCTAGCGTGCCTAAGACAAAGGGAGATCAACATTCTGGCGTATCTGGACGATCTCTTGATTATGGCGCCATCCTGGGAGACAGCCATTCTTCACACCAGGGAAGTTCAGAAATTCCTGCAAATGATAGGGTGGATCATCAATTGGGAAAAAAGCCATTTAATCCCAACACAAAACCTAGGCCTACGTATAAATACACAGACTGCCTTGGTTCAGCTCTCAAAGGACAGAATATACAAGATTCAGCTCACAACAAAGAGGCTCCTGAAGAAACCTCGCCACCAGGCAGAGGAGGTCCAGGAACTGCTGGGTCTCATGTCATCCACTGTACAGATTCTTCCTTGGGCAAAATTGCATTACCGCATCCTACAACGGAATTTTTTGAATATCTGGAAACCAGACTCTGGGAATCCATTTCAGAGAATCCCTTTATGGCCAGCTACCAAGATAGAGTTCAATTGGTGGCTGAAGAAGGCCAATCTCACCCAGGGAAGGATACTTCTAGAGCAAGAGTGGCAAGTCGTTTACACAGATGCCAGCCTCAACGGATGGGGAGCAGTTTGGGGTTCAAGAACAGCGCAGGGGAGATGGTCCCTAGAAGAGCAATCCCTGCATATAAATATTCTAGAAACCAGGGCAGTCAGACGGGCGCTCTTACGGTTTCAGGCTCATCTACAGCAAAAAAGTGTTCTTATCAGAACGGACAACGTACCCACTGCAATGTATATAAAGAATTTAGGGGGCACAAGGAGCCAGTCCTTAAACAAGGAAGTAAGACCTCTCCTTCTGTGGGCAGAACGTCATCTTCATCTCACTGCCTCACACATCTCAGGAGTTCGAAATACAGAAGCAGATTTTCTGAGCAGGCACAGTCTAGACCAAGGGGAGTGGGCCCTAAATCAAGAAGTGTTCAACCTCCTTACAACCAGATGGGGATGTCCAGAGGTGGACCTAATGGAGAATCACAAAAACACCAAAACGAAGTACTTCTTCTCCAGGTGGACAGATCCTCAGTCCCAGGGACAGGATGCCTTAACAATTCCCTGGAAATTCAGTCTAGTGTACATCTTTCCTCCCACTCCTCTACTCATGCGTGTCCTGAAGATGATTCGGAGAGACAGGGTAGAGGCAATACTGATTGCCCCCAATTGGGCCAGAAGGATCTGGTACTCCCTTCTAGTACAGATGTCCTCAGAACCTCCATGGGAATTGCCAATGAGGAAGGATCTTCTGCACCAGGGTCCAATTCTCCACAACAACCTCAGGATGCTCCGACTGACGGCCTGGAGGCCGAGCGGGACTCTTTAAGAAGGCAAGGTCTTTCAGATCCTGTAATTTCTACAATCTTGAAGGGACGTAAATTATCCACATCTAAGGTATACTGCCGGGTTTGGGCAGTCTTTGTTAATTGGTGCAAAAGGAAGATGATTTCAGCAAAGGAGGCTACCATGGCAATTATCTTAGACTTCCTGCAGGATGGCTTCCAAAAGGGACTTAGACCTGCATCGTTAAAAGTTCAGATCTCTGCTCTTTCGGCAATCCTCGCAATTCCTTTGGCAGATCACGAATTAGTTAAAAGGTTCACCAGGGCAATCGTCAAGGTCAAGCCTACTATAAGAGAGATAGTAGCCCCTTGGGACCTGAACCTTGTTCTGTCAGTCTTGTCTCAGCCGCACCCTTTCAAACCTATTAACAGTATTTCTCTCCATCTTCTCACTCTGAAGACGGTTTTTCTTACAGCCATCACTTCGGCCAGAAGAGTAAACGAACTCCAAGCCTTATCCAGTAGCGCCCCATTTCTGACAATGCATACGGATAAAGTTGTTCTAAGGTTTAGGCCTTCATTCAGGCCTAAAGTAATTACGGATTTTCATATCAACCAAGAAATAGTGCTACCTTCCTTCTGTAGTAACCCTTCCAATTCTAAAGAAAAGATTCTGCACAACTTAGATGTGGTCAGATGCATCTCTTCATACCTTCAGAGAACCAAGGATTTCAGAACCTCAGATTCCCTGTTCATTTACTTCCAGGGCAGGTTAAAAGGGAAAGCGGCTTCTATAGGGTCCATATCTAGATGGATAAAATCTTGCATCCAGAAATGTTATACAGAATCTGGTCAGGCAGCCCCTGTTGGCATTAAGGCACATTTGACTAGAGCAGTCTCCACTTCCTGGGCAAAGCAAGCTCAGGCTTCTCCTCTAGACATCTGCAAAGCAGCCACGTGGTCATCGATATCCACGTTCATGAAGCACTAGCACGTAAACGTCCAATCTTCGGTGGACGCTAAGTTTGGCAGAAAAGTCTTGGAGGCAGTAGTGCACTACTAATGTAAGTTAATTTCTTATTCTTTGTTCCCTCCCTATTATCCTATGGGTAACTGCTTTTAAGTCCCATCTACTTAAATGCCTGGATAATACACAGAAGAAATATATACATTTGCTTACCGTTATTTGGTTTTCTTCTGTGTATTATCCAGGCATTCCCTCCCTATTAATCTATATGTCCACTAGTATTTTTCAGCTCGGACAAAAGGAAACTGAGGGAAGGCAGAGGGATCGCTCCTTTTGAACTTTACTGTTGGTCCTACCAGCTGGAGGGTGGAGGCGTTCCCATCTACTTAAATGCCTGGATAATACACAGAAGAAAACCAAATAACGGTAAGCAAATTTATATATTTCTCAACCTACTCGTAGAAGGCAAGGGCCAGTCAGGAGGCAGGATCACTATATAGGGAGGAAGGGGCACAGTTGTATGTAAAGCAGCCATTTCTGCCAATGCGTTGCATCCTGGATTGGCACTGAAAGGGTTAATATCAAAGAGACAGCTGGGCAAAAATGAAAGTTAATGGGACACAGAGCTGGCACTTCTCAGTGGTACATGTGTGTGTATTTTGAGCTTTGTAATGTCAGTGTAGGCCAGATGAATGGTGAGTTTTTGTTGTGATGTGTGTGAGTGGGTTGTGTGTATTTGTGTTTAGAAAGCGAGAGTCAGCAATGTTTGTTTGTGGTGCAAACAGAAGTTGAAGGCAGCCCAAACCATGCCTCCATGTATGTCCTTGGAGAGGCAGTATGGAGGAGATATGAATAGCTGCTCCTTTCTGCCACCCTTGTGTGTGTGTGTGTGTGTGTGTGTCTCCTGAGGAGGCATAATAATGTAATGAGGCTTTTTCTTTTAAATATATAGATATTAATAAAAAGAGAAGGCTTACATGTGACCAGAATTCTATGTCTGTGTTAGCAACACCCCAGGGCGGCAATAAGATATTCTATTCTCCATAAAGCCAGTCCTGTCAAAATCTCTGCAAGGAATTTCTCCTCTATGTCCCATTTCCAAACTCGTGTCCATACCCTCCCTACCATTCCACACCTTCTCCTCTGTGTGCTGTACCTCTATTATTTCATTATCCCCGTCCATGTTTTAAGTGTCCCCTGGGTTATAATATGGTGAATGTTTTGTGTTTCGATATATTAGTTACCTCTGTAATGTATTTTGCTGTGCATTCTGTGTACATAGGGTTCTGAAGTCTAGAGCTTTGGACAGGAATCCCCTTGTAAAGAGACAACAAAGGAACACTAATGGACCCCTGCTGTGACTGCAGTTGTGTTTCAAGGACTTTTTCTGATTGGAAAGGTGGGGTGTTTGGATTGGAGATTAAAATACTGTCTCTGATTAGTCCTCTGGGGCTCCCCCTAGTGGACACTGTCAGCTCTGTCCCAAGCCTTAATTTGACTATATACACAAGGCTGCCAGCTGCAAGTGTATAAAAGCTGTGTTTGTCCTCATTAAAAGGCAGTTCTGTCTTTTCCTCCACAACACAAGTTTTGGAAGTATTTCTGGAGGGGATTGCTAGAGAGGAGTTGGCTGGTGATCCTAATCCCAGCTACTGCAAAAGCTAAATTCACTTGCCTCACCAGCCATCTGTTCCTGCCTGATCCAGTGTATACAGGACAAGAGCCCACGTAGGGACTCCAATGACTGGGCAAGTCTTTTTGCCTTGACCTCCACAACTGGTGGCAGCGGTGAGATCAGGCAGCTGGGGGACCGAGCTACAGTACCAAGGGATGCCAGAATTTCAACAGTGGACTGTTGCTAACCTCCAAACCGGGGCTGATCAGTTGGGTACTGAAGAAGCTAGGAAGCTCAACATTAATCAGATCCTGCAACAGTTTAGAGCCATGGATCCAACAGCAGAGACCTCTGCACAATGTCGCAGACTGGGCCAAGGATTCCTTGGTCCTGTAGGGCCCAGATGCGAGTGACCAAGATTGTGTGTTGGAACTAGCCCTGGAGGAGTTCCGACTGGATCAAGAGCTGGCTCTGTGACAGGCCCCCACCTCAGGCCATAGCAGCTTGTCTCCCAACCCCAGGGAAAATGGTAATTGGAAAGGAATGAGAACGTCTTCCAGAGATTTGCAATATATGAGTAAGGACACAAAGGATATTGATGGCTCCTTGAAAGATTTTGAGCCAGTGTTCCCTAACCATTTTATCCCTTGGTACCCTTGCTGTCAGGAGGATCTTTGGATGTATACCAGATGTTGCTCACCAGCCAGAATTGGGACTATGATCAAGTGAAAACTGTAATTCTGGCACATTATGTGGTGACCCCAGAGTCGCATCAGAAGCATTTTAGGGACATGCACTTGACTACAGGGGATACTTACCGTATCTGTGCCCATCGGGTTCAATGTGCCTGTGAGGACTGATGGTGAGGCAACCAAGTATAGATAGTGACCGAGGCCATGCAGCTGATTGCCTTGGAACATTTCTACTGGACGATCTACAGCAAGGAGGTTCAGGACTGAGTAGCAGAGCAACATCACCCCATCCTGGAGGAGGCAACTTGAAACCTTACTGTTTGCAAGCCTCTCCTTGGGACTCAAAACTGACAACAGTTTCCAGGCCAGGATGCCCTGCCATCCCAACACCTACCCTTCATCCAGCCAGTGGACTGAGGCCACCCCTGCCATCATGCAGGCAAGAGGTGGGCCTGTCCTGGGACACTGTATTCTCCTAATGCATCCCAGCCTCAGGAGGGGGAAACCTCAGAAGATTCTTCATCTGTCAGGAGCCAGGACATCTACAGCATCAGTCTCCTAACCGATGTACCTAGTGGTCTGATGGATCCCGAATCAGTTCACTACCTGACCCCTGCTGTGCCACAGGGGTCTGAAGAGAGTAATCCTGACCACACTGAATGGTACTTCTGTGAACCAGCGGAGGGACCAATCAACTAAATTTTTCAAAAGAGAGACATTCTTAGGCTGTACAAATTGAGGCTCAAGATCAAGCTGTTGGTTTCAGGGATACAGGGGCATTTGTGACAATGGTTCAACCTCAGTGAGTACCCTCTAAAGCCTGTTTGCCAGCCAAGGACTAGACATTGAGCTGGCTGGGGGAACCAAGAGATACATTTCCCTGGCCTGGGTCCATCTGGACTTTGGGGTGAGTAAAGGAATTTACACAGTTAGCGTAATGAGGAACCTGCCAGCAGACAGCATCCTTCACTTTGAGCCAGAGTTGCCAAGGGACTTCAGAACCCCAACTCTGGACAGCTTGACCTCTCTGCAGCAGTGTCCAATCTGATAAGTTCCCCTTTTCCCTTACATATTAGCCCCAGACTACAGGCCTCGAGATGGCCAATAACCAGCTGACCTGACCCCCTCACTTCCAGTTACAGGGATCTCTCAGGCAGGGGCCAGTGTCGATGCAGAACTGCCCCTGTCCCCTGGGGACCAGTCTGCCTTCCAGTTGGCAGTACTACAGGATGACACTCTTGCTGGTATGCGGGCAAGAGCAGAGACAAGGGAGATAGGGAAGAACCGTAGAAGGGCGAGGTAGTGTCAGTACTAACTGACTGACACAGCCCAGCAATTGTTAGTGCCCCAGATGTACCGGTCATCCTTTCTGCATCTGGCTGATGATATTACCCGAGCCAGACATCAGGGGACCAGGAGAATGCGGACCATGGGATTGGTCCTATTGGTCCCAATATTTTTAAAACCAGTAGTATTGGTTTTGACAGTACAGTTTATAATTCTATAAACAAAACCATGCAAAAATATCCAACGTGTGTGCAGTTTTCACCCATTGGACAGCACTTAAATATAGTCGACTTTGCTATCCTATTCCATCAGGTGGCTTCACCGCATGTTTGGGACCACACTTATCATGGCGCAAATCCTGCTCTGTGAGAAGGTAGGCGCAGAGTCCCAAACACAGAAACAAAAAACAAAAGAGAAAACTCTCAGCTCCAACTCACCATAACATATCCATATAATAAATCTAATTTAGTGTGAATATACAGTAAATATATAACACTTATGTGTAACACCAAGATTATTGCACTATTTCAAACTTCATTTTTCACACTTTGCCTTTAAGGACCAGGCCTCATGCCTGTCTTAGCTTGCATGCACCGTTTGTTTGTAATAATTTTTTTCCCTCACATGACCTATGGTGGGTTGATGAAAAGGTTCATTTATGAAGAGGACTGTTGGATCCACAGTCCTCTCTTATTCTCACTATGCAGACCCATCTGGGTTTCTTGCAGTAGGTAAGTCCTCCATTTACTCCTTTTTTATTATAATGTATGTCTTCTGTTTTTAATTGCACAAAACTGTGTTTATTATAACATCTCTTCAGGGATTTTCTTATTTTAGTTTTAGATAGGGCTTACAGGTGTATTAGAGTAGAACTTGCCTACAGTGAGATACCTTGGTGCGGTGGCAAGCTTACCCATAACCTGGCCAATTTGTGAATACTAAAATCTCACTTATTTACTAAGGTATATTATATATGTCCATTCTAGGGCACACATCTAATTTTTATATAGAGTAGCACAAGTTTGTCTTTTTGTTTGTTAATCTAGAAACAGTTCACACATGTTCCAACAAACACTTACCAGTAATCCTGATGTTGCGGCTGGCTTCTTCTTCTTTTCTTTCTTCTTCTCTTCTGTCTTCTGAAAAACAAAAATCCATTAGTGCTCATTTAATAAAAAAAAAAAATAAGCATCCAATGATGTGACCGTTAATCCTTTGAGTGCCGGAGGGGTAGCCCTCTGGCGCTCAAAGGGTTACCATAGGCGGCATCTTAAAGTCCGCATGAAATAAAAATATGATATGTTTTCAAAATTGTCCATATAGAGTAAACATTGTAATTTATTTAGCCCCTTTGCCTCCACTGCCATCTCCTCTGGCGTTAGAAGGCATTTAGAGCTGCACAGAGGCCCCACATGCCACCTCTCGGGCTGTTGCCAGGGGGGATGACGAACCCTGCTAGAAGCTGATTGGCTGGGAGGTGCATAAAAGCACTTCCCAGCCAATTGGAGACAGCCAATTTAAATAAAAGCCAGTCTCAGTTCACAATCTCAGAAGTCTGACTCGGGCAAGGGCCCGAGAGGTGGCATGGGGGGCCTCTGTGCAGCTCAAAATGCCTTCCGCTGTGAGCGGAGACAGCAACGGAGGCAATGAGGAAGCAGGCGCCCAAGTAGCCCAGTGCATCCTCACTCTTAGGGACAGGTTGTAGTCAGTCTTGCTCAGGAACATCTCTTGGTAGCTCAGACCTGACAAAAGTGGTATTGTATGGTATGGTATGACTGGACATACTGGGGTAGAGAATATCAGGAGGGATAAAAAGTAATGGTGTTAGACCTCCATCCCTAGCACAAATTCCAGACCACCTGGAGGTCATCTGGAAACTGTCTGATACCACCTATGTAGTGGCAGGAAGGAGTAGAAGACCCGCAAGCCAATATGCTCAAGGCCTACCAGGACAGGGGAACCTGTTTGATGTCCATATGTTAGCCTCCCAACAATAAGATTGAGGCTGGAGATATTACTAATTTACCTAAAATGGCCAGTAGGAAAGGGACAGTTAAAGATTTTGAATTCTGCCCTCATCTCATCCCAGCTCATAATCAGGAGCTTTACAGTCTCCTGGAGCAGGCCACCCTCTTCTCCCCAAGTCTGGTTCAGACCGCCCTGATTACCCATCATGTAGACATCCCAGGGAAATCACCCATCCAATGGCCCCCTTATCAAGTCCCCATGTCTGTCCACCAGGCCATGAGGAAAGAGATCCAGGATATCTTAGATCCAGGGGTTATCTAACCATCTAGTAGTCCCTGGGGCATTCCCAGTGGTGCTAGTCCCTAAGAAGGATGGGACCACACGATTCTGTGTGGACTACAAATGGCTGAATGACTGCACAGTCACAGATGCTTACCCCATGCCCAGGATTGACAAGCTGTATAAAGGCTTGCCAGGGCAATGTACATGTCTACCTTGGATCTGAGCAAGGGATACAGGTATACCGCTCATCCCAAATTCACCTTCATCACCCCTTTTGGCTTTTATGAGTTATTCCTGATGCCATTTGGGATGAAGAATGCTCCAGCCACCTTTCAGGGCTAGTAGACCTGCTGCTGGAGAGGTCACAGTCTTACACCTGTGCCTACATGGATGACATTGCCATCTACAGTGGCACTTGGGAGGAACACCTGAGACACATAGCAGAGGTACTGGATAAGTGTCAGTTGGGCATGGCTGAAGTACAGTAGATGGGTCACCAGGTGGGAAGTAGGAGACTGAGGCCAGAGCTAGCCAAGGTAGAGACCATCCTCAAATATCCTACTCCCCATACCAAGAAACAGGTACTAGCGTTCTTAGGTACGGCTGGCTATTACTGCAAATTTGTCCCTAATTTCAGTTCCCTGGCCAAACTCCTGATGGATTTGAAGTAAAAACAGCACCATACTGTGGTGTGGATGATGGCCTGAGAGGAAGCAAGCCCTCAGCAAATGTCCGGTCTTGAAGACCCAGGATTTCAGTAGACCCTTACAGGTGCACACAGACGCCTCCACCTTTGGCTTATCAGCAGTGTTAAGCCAGTTGTCAGACAACAGGGATGAACAACAAATGGTATATCTGAGCCTCAAGTTGTTGCACCAAGAGATTGGCTATGCCACTGTGGAAAAAGAATGCTTGGCAATTGTATGGACTCTGAAAAAACTCCCTCTGTACTCGTTCAGACACCAATTCACAGTGGTGACAGACCACAAACTAATCAAGACTGCTGAGGTGGAGGTTGGCCTTCAGCTGTATCATTTTACTGTACAATACAGACATGGAGGAGTCCATAAGAATGCAGATGGATTATATCGGAAAGAGGAACTTTGATTTTAAAGGACTGGGGGGTAGATTTAAAGGCAGCCATTAAGCTAAAAAAACACCAACGGGTGTTTTAACGTGTAGGAAGCCATACAAAGGGCCATGGAATGAACTGCTAACGGTGGTTCATCCAGTATGCCGGCCTCTACACTAACGTGTAGTTTTTAAAGCACCGCGTTAGCTGAAAAAATCCGATAAAGGACTCACTTACCGCACAAAACTTAAGACCCAGTTTTGTTAGCCGTAAAGTCCCTTATCGGAACTTTTGCCAGCTGTTAACTGGCAAAGGAACCTAATGTCCACAGTGGATGTATTGATATGGGGCCCTAAGCCCCACATCAATACATCCAAGGTGCCTAAAACCCATCCAAATTTAGTAGGATTATCCCTATGAGTGCCGGTGGGGTATAATTACCCTGCCGGCATTCATAGGGTTAACCCGACTAAGTAAAGAAACGTCACATTAACACTTACCATTAATCCTGATGTCCAGCGGAGTCCTCAGCTTGCTGGTCCTTCTCTTCTGTCTTCTCATCCTTCTGTCTTCTTTCTTCCATCTTCTCTCTGTAAAAGAAAAGAAACCAAATATTACCAAGCATGAACGAATACATTCCAGAACCCTCTGAGTGACAGTGGGGTGCAAAACAATGTGTTGCGTACCTCACTGGCACTCAAAGGGTTCCATAGTAGTGCATCCCAGAGATACCCATATATGCCTCCATGTAATGCCCCAAAGAATACAAATTCCAAGAAATAATGGCAAGAAATAAAATGATCCACATAGACATAAATCAATGCTATTCCTTAATGCCCAGTATGACACTTAGCTTAGAGATTCGTGTCTCCGCCACTTGGAGTGCCTGCGAGGGCGGTGGCAGCGTAGACACAAATGTCCCACGACGCTCCCATTCAGCTGTATATGGGCCGATGCCCGTAACACACTGTGGGCATTTAAAGTGAGCCTGCCTTTATATTTGGGCAGGCTCACTTCAATTGCCCTTACTGCCATTGGCTGGGATGTTCTTCACATCCCAGCCAATCATGTTCAAGAACAGCCGCTCAAATCTGATTGGCTGGGATGTGAAGTACATCCCAGCCAATGGCAGTAAGGGCAATTGAAGTAAGCCTGCCCATATATAAAGGTAGGCTCACTTCAAATGCCCTCAGTGTGTTACGGGCATTGGTCCGTATACAGCTGAATGGGATCATCGTGGGACATTTGTGTCTCCGCTGCCGCTGCCCTCGAGGCCGCTCCAAGCGCTGGAGACACAAATCTCTAAGCTAAGTGTCATACTGGGCATTAAGGAGTAGCATTGATTTATGTCTATGTGGATCATTTTATTTCTTGGCATTTGTATTCTTTGGGGCATTACATGAAGGCATATATGGGTATCTTTGGGGTGCACTACTATTGAACCCTTTGAGTGCCAGTGAGGTACGCAACGCATTGCATTGCAATGCGTTGTGTACCCCACTGTCACTCAAAGGGTTCTGGAATGTATTCTTTCATGCTTGGTAATACTTGGTTTCGTTTCTTTTACAGAGAGAAGGTGGAAGATGGAAGAAAGAAGACAGAAGAGAAGGACCTGCAAGCTGAGGACTCCACTGGACATCAGGATTAATGGTAAGTGTTAATGCAACGTTTCTTGGTCGCGTTAACCCTATGAATGCCGGCAGCGTAATTATACCCCACCGGCACTCATAGGGATAATCCTACTAACTTTGGACGGGTTTTAGGCACTTTGGATGTATTGACGTGGGGCTTAGGCCCCATATCAATACATCCACTGTGGACATTGGGTTCCTTTGCCAGTTAACAGCTGCATTAGCTGGCAAAAGATCCGATAAGGGACTTTACGGCTAACAAAACTGGGTCTTAAGTTTTGTGCAGTAAGTGAGTCTTTTTTCAGATTTTTTCAGCTACCGCAGTGCTTTAAATGGAAAAATGGAGCTTTTTTTTTTTTTTTTTTTTTTTTTTTTTTTTTTTTTTTTTAACATGGGCCAAAAGACACGTTAGTGTAGCGGCCGGCATACTGGATGAACTGCCGTTAACCGTTAGTTCTGTGCTTTCGGGCAGTCTCTACAGTTCATGACTGTGTCGGCGGCAGGACACTGAGCAGGACTGGCCTCTTAACCCTTTGAATGCCGGAGGGGTACATAACACATTGCAAAGCAATGCATCTCGTACCCCTCTGGCACTCAAAGGGTTAACATCACCCAGCCCTTGGCCCGTGTACACGGGCTTTTACACTAGTATGGAATACAAGTACTATGGAAAATCTGGAACATTTCAAAAGACAAGGTCTTGGAGGTGGATCCTTGCCCTTTCCTGATGAAGCTAGCCCTGCCCCGCCTTTCAATTTTGATTTGTTCCTGTTTGAGTGAAGAGGCTTGGAACATTGCTGCTTAGCTTACCTGGGAACTTGTAGATCTGGGCTACCTGGAGTGGAGCCCTGTCATGCGGATGAGGGAAGAGAAATTATATGATTCGTGTCATAAAAGGGGTGGGGCTTAATCGCAAGGGGGAGTACAAAAAAAAAACCCACAAAAAAAAAAATAGAATAGCATGGGGAAGAGGAGAATAGGGCTGGGAGTGGGAGGAACGGGGCGGGATGGAGAACAAGTGGGCAGTTTCAACAGAAACTCCCCACATCCAGCAAATTACACTCTGCCCCAGAGACCTATTAATACAGTGTTAAATCTGGAGTCTCCGGGGCAAAACCAGAGAGTTCCCAGCTATGCTGCTTAGTTTTTAGTTTTTTTATTTTATTTTACATAACCCTTTCATAACGCAAAGTTAACTCACCAATCTTCAGCTTCTGTCTTCAGGTTACCATTATGGTAACCTGAAAACAAAAGGTGAAGATTGGTGAGTAACCCTTTGAGTGCCATGGTCCACTTGTCCCACTTGATCCCCTTCCTACAGTGGTTGTATAGGAGTCTTGAACTCCTGCATTCATGTTGGGTATATTATTACTAGTTTGTCCCTGAGTTGAGGAGCATGGATGGCTTCTTTTAGGGTAGTTAACCCCTTCCCTGCTGGTTTTACTGGGTTTCGGGATTTTTACTGGCTTTACCCTTTAGTGTCAAAAATTTTATTATCCCCCACATGTCTCCTTGAGTATTTGGATGTTTTGCTAAATTAAAACTTTTAGTTCATGGCTCCTTTAAGATGCACTTTTAGCTGCGGCTTCTCCTTCTCCATTGACCTCTATGGGACAGACTTCTCTGGGAAATATCTCTGCAACTGTTTGTCATACAAAGTCTCATTCTCCTTGTCTCCTTATGTCCTACCACCTGGTTCACACCGCCAGCGGCTGCGAGTGCAATTCTATGCATTGCTACGATATATTAATAGAGAAAAACGAAGTTTCACAGAATGCCCATTTCCCGAGCTTTCTTCAGATTGACTGTTAGTTTTTCTCATGCCATTTTACTTCTCTGTTGCTTATCCTATGCAGAGGTTGCCTCTACTTGCTTTCCTTCTCAGATTAACCCTGCCAGATAAGTACCTTTTGGGGCTTTTCTACGTTGAATTATTATTCTGGGATACAGTATTTGGTATTTTATACTGTATTAATCACTACTCCTGTTAAGGTGTTGGATCCAAAGGAACATGTGGCTAGACCTAAGGCAAAGGACTCAGGGGCATCTTTCCCCCCCTTTACTTATTGTTCCTCATGCCAAGCGGGGCTCCCTAGGAGTATTCAGGCTCTCTATGCCCTTCATAAACTGTGGCCCCTACTACCCTCCAGTCTCGAACAAGAGCCAGTCTGGGTGAAAGATTTAAGGTCTACTATGTCACATTTTCCCTTATTCCTCCAGTGGGTTTTTCATTCCTGGAAACCCCCTACCACCTTCAGGTTTGTGGCCCCTATGGCCCCAGGTTTTCCTCTGAGGATGACAGGGGGAATTTGAAGAAGGGGATTCTACGTATGCTTTTGGAGACCCCTTTGAAGCTGACCATACTCCATCTGCGAAGAACTTGTTAAGGCAGTCTTACAGACCCTTCAGGTCGATGACACCACTGATGTGTTTCAGAGATGTAAAAAGTCTTTCTCTGTCATCCAATATAGCTTACAGGTACCATGAGGGAGGTGACAGCTCCTCCCAGTAGGTTGGAACAATTCTTCAAAGAAGTGCAGGGGTGGAGCCTCCCTTCCTCCATAGCAGGCTACCCAGCCACTACCCTCCAGTTAAGATTTGTTCCATCATCCTGGTAGGAAGGATGTAAACAGTTCTGCTTATTTTTGGTTATTTTATTATTTTTTTGTAGATATTGGGTGTCAAAATTTCCCATTAGGTGGATTACCATTACTGGCTTCCCCTGGTGGATTGCCCAGTTTACAGGAGCTGGTCGTGGACCTTTACAGCCCTGGGAGAGAACCATGTTGCCTATGTCTCTCTTTCCACAGGGAGTCTCTCAGAGGCTCCTTCCTTGCAATGGTAATCTGAAGCAAGAAGACCTGCAAAAAAGGTGAACAACCCTTTGAGTGCCATGGTCCACTTGTCCCACAGCTCCCTTCTGTACAAGGGTTTCCTTGGAGTTCTTTCTAACTTCTGCACTCATGTTAGGTACTTTTTATCTCTGTGCTGGGGGTCTTTGGTGCATTTTGGGTAGTTATGTGGTAATTAACCCCTTCCCCGCCAGTCTTGATCAGTTGAGGAACTTTTTTCGCAATTTTCCTTTGTTTATTTTATCTGTACTCTTGTTTACTGGTGTTTTATATGTGTTCTTACACTTTTTATAAACTTTTTATTTCAGACATTATTTTTGAATTCCACACCTTTAAGGGCACGTGTTACCGCATAGCCGCAGCGATCCAATGACCTCTATGGGACAGACAGTGTGGGACAAATCTCTGCAACTGCTGTATGTGCCGAGTTGAGCAATGGCTCAATCTTCTTGTCTCCGCTTGCCTAACTATCCGGTAGACATTCTCAGTGTCTTGGGGGCTTCGGGAGATTCGGTTCTGCATTTGGTACTCTGTACTGTGGAAAGTACATTTCCCATAAACCAAAAAACAAGGGGGAGAGCATCATAGTGTATCATAAAAACACAATATAAAATGTATGGAAAAAAATACACTCACATTCCAATAATGCTACTTTCAGTTGTTAAGTAGCTTGTCAGCCTGTGGAGGATATTCTCACTGCCTCCACACAGATAGCCTTTATAATGGGGTTCGATCACACACTGGAGGAAAACAAACCAAAATATACACACACAGGAGGAGAGGATAAATGTTGTTCTCCAAACAAGTAATCAATGAATGTTACTTACATCAAGTGATACCACCGGCCTATTTATATATCAAAAGCCGGTGAGAGAGCCAGTGGGGAATAATTGCCAGTCCTCCCCACAACAAGATGTCCCAAGTCGATGGGCACATGAGTGATGAGATATCAATAGAAAGGACTGGATACTCATGAACCAATAAAAATAAAATCTTGTTTATTAAAATAAAAAATGAATTAAAATATGTATTATCAATATCCTAACATGTTTTGCAGCCTGCTGATCACTTCATCAGAGGATTTCTCTAATGAAGTGGTCAGCAGGCTACTAAACATCTCCATACTGTGCGGAGTATGGTCTATCTGACAGAGGATTCGAATCAACAGCTCACCTCCAAGGTGTCTTCTGCCCTGTCATGGACAGCAGCTCCAGCAAGGAAGTTCTCCTCTCTGGTGGGGAAGATGATATCCACCATGGAAGTGGTGCAGTTTGCCATGGCCCATGCCAGGGAGCTTCAAAGGTTTGTGGTCCAAGCTTACAAGGGGGACCCGGACATTCTGGATCATCCTATCTCTCTTCCTGCAGAAGTGGAACAGAGCTTCACTGGTGGTTGAACCTCTCCAACCTGGAGAAAGGGAGGCCTTTCATGATTCCATACTGGACCATTGTGACTAAGGACGCCAGCCTACTAGGTTGGGATGCTGTCTTGGGTCACCTAAGTGTGCAGGACCATTGGCCAGCGGAGGAGAACCTTCTTCCCATCAATGTATTGGAGTTCAGGGCAGTATCCCATGCTCTGATGTATTAGTCCTCTCATCTGATGTGTTGCCCAGTCCGAGTCCAATCCGACAACACCACGGCCGTGGCTTATATCAACAAGCAAGGAGGCACCAGACGTCCCACTCACCTTCAAGGCTATTTTACCTGTGCAAAATACCATGTGCCTGCTATCTCCTCCGTGCACATCCTAGTCCTGGAAAACATCCTAGCAGACTTTCTCAGTCGCCACACGGTGGACCCCAGGGAGTGGTAGATTCACCCAGAAATTTTCAACGACCTGGTGCAGAAGTGGAGTCTTCCAGCAGTGGACCTGATGACCACAAGGAACAACCGAAAGGTTCATATGTTCTCGCTGCAGGGATCCCCTAGCATTTGCGCTGGATGCTCTGTCGATTCCATGGCGATTTCATCTGACCTACATCTTTTCTCCACTTCCTCTCCTGCCCAGAGTCCTGCTAAAGGTTCGGATGGACGGGGCCTCAGTCATCCTGATCTCTCCTTATTAGACCAGACAGCCTTGGTTCCTGGAACTACTGTCCTTGTCTGCTCAGGAATTGTTTCCTCTGCCACACAGACCGAATCTCCTTCATCAGGGGTACCTGTGGAAGGAGGATATGGACCATCTGGCTTTGATGGCATGGCTGTTGAAGCCTCCATCTTGAGGAAGAAGGGCTATTCTTCTGAGGTGGTCTTCACTGATTCAGGCTAGGAAACCAGTTTCTTCTAAAGCCTATCATAGGGTTTGGTCTATTTTCCATGCTTGGTGTGTGGACAGGGATCTGTCCTCACAGGATTGTGATCCTCCAGCTATCCTGTCCTTTTGCAGGAAATTGTGAACAAGGGTCTTATCCTTAGTTCCTTGAAGGTTCAGACCTCGGCTCTCTGTCTTTTTTCAGAGATGCATTGCCATTTTGCCAGATTTGAAGGTCTTCTTTCAGGGTGTCGCTCATGCCTTTCCTTGATTTATAATGCTCCCACTCCTCAGTGGGACCTTAACCTTGTCTTGGGAGTTTTGCAGAGGCCTCCTTTTGAGTGCTTGACTACCATTCCTATACGTCTTCTGACGTGGAAGATTGCTTTTCTTTTGCTTGTGGTCTTTGTTCGCAGAGTTGCTGAGCTGCAGGCTTTGTTCCGCAAACCAGCTTTACTGGTGTTCCACAAGGATAAGGCTGTTCTCCGTACATCTCAGGAATTTCTTCCTAAGGTAGTCTCTTGAGTTCCACATCAATCAGGAGATTGTTGTGCTTTCCTTCTGTCCTGACCCTAAAACCGACAAGGAGAGGGATCTCCACTTGTTGGATGTGGTGCGTAGCCTTTTACGTGCACCACACTAAGTCTGTCCTTCAGACTGATGCCCTGTTTGTAATCCTGGAGGGCCCTAGGGCAGGTAAGGTGGCGTCCAAGGTGATTATTGCGTTCTGGATTTAGTCCACTATCCGCAAGGCTTACAAAACATTTTCCCTTTCTCTTTACAGCGTATTCCACTAGGTCCGTTGGGGCCTCTTGGGCCTGCAAGAATCAGGCCTCTGCTGATCAGCTGTTCAAGGTGCCCACTTGGTCCTCTGTGCACGCATTTGCCAAACACTATTGTGTTGCTGTTCTGGCTTCAGCTGAAGCCAGCTTTGGCAGGAAAGTCCTGGAGGGTATTTTTGCCTGTCTAGGACTTTCCTTTCCTGTGCCTTATAGTTCTTTATTCTTTTGAGCCCTGTCGGCCCTTGTTCTGTGTGCTGTGTTACAGTTATTCAGTGTCCGTTGACCCTTTTTTAGTTTGGGCTGTTCCTGTCCTGGATAGTCCATGGGGACTGGCACTTGGTCCTTTCCTTCCTTTTTTACCACCCTGGGAACTCATCCCCATGGTACCAGTGGTACCCACTGTCACGGTTTTTGATGAACACTCAGACACGACTTGTAAGGTTAAAATACCCTGCAGGTATAATGAGGTGGTAACAGGCATATGCCTGATTGTCAAAAAATGCTAAATGTGAGTGGATATATTTGTTTAATATAATATATATCTAACCATCAGATAACACACTATTGGTGCTTCTTCAAATTTTCTTTTTTTGTGTTGCATCTATACACATATTCTGCTTCCACTATGTGGATGATGCTGAGCAACATTGTTTTGTGAGTACAACACTTATTGGAGGTGGTTAATGATTTCCATATCACGTGGCGATAATACACTAGGAGAGCCTCCTGCTTTTTTCTTTTTCTAAAAAGTCTTCAATGGTCTTTTCACTTAACGCCACTCTGGACTAAATTATTTTGAGTGGAAAACACCCTATAAGAGGCTTTCTATCTCTAAGAGATTTTCTAAGCTTTACCCCTTCTCAGAGGTAGCTTTGGCACAGTGGGCTTCTTCTCCTGCAGTTGATCCCCCTATATCCAGGCTTTCTAAATCCACAGCTCTGCCCTTGGCAGATGCTATGGCTCTTAAGGTTATGACGGATACAAAGCTAGAAGCTATTTTCTGGTCCAAATTTGCAGGCATTGGCTCTGCGTTGGGGTCCAATTTTGCTTCTGTCTGGGGAGAATAACTTATGCCATCAGAGAAGGTGCCCCTAAGGATGATCTTTTAGCCCCCTTAGCCAGCATGTCTGAGGCTCAGACATATGTCACTGGTGCTCTTTTTGATGTTGTCAAGTTATCAGCTAATGTCTCTGCCTTTTCTTTTACTGCACGATGCACCTTGTGGCTTAATATTTGGTCCACAGACATGTCTTCTAAGAAGTCACTGATTTCCCTCCCCTTCAGGGCAAGTCTATTTTAATCCTGAAGTAAAGCAGATCATCAGTGACACTACTGGGGGCAAGAACACCCCAAGCGCCCTAACATGGCCCGCCAAACAGAAGAGCAAAGGCCATATGTGTCTCGGGCCTTCACCCTGTGTTCGACCACCAAGTGCACTAAGTGCACCACTGCCAAGCCCAAAAAGGTGTAACTCTCCAGAAGAAGGAAACCAGAGGGACAAAGGATAACAATACTCTCAAAAGTTAGAGAGAACAGACGTGTTCAGATGAGCATTCCAGGGATCTTGGCTGGCCGGACCTCTTGAGCTGGAGGTCTCTGGACAAAGGTAAACTTCAGCAGGTCCATTTGAAGTCTGGGTCTTACACAGCAAGGCAAGGGTTTACTCGGCAGGCAGAAGAAGTGGTCAAGTAGTAGCCAAGGTCATACACAGCAAAGCAAGGGTTAACTCGGCAGGCAGAAGAAGTGGTCAAGTAATAGCCAGGGTCATACACAGCAAGGCAAGGGTTAACTCTGCAGGCAGAAGAAGTGGTCAAGTATTAGCCAGGGTCATACACAGCAAGGCAAGGGTTAACTCGGCAGGTAGAAGAAGTGGTCAAGTAATAGCCAGGGTCATACACAGCAAGGCAAGGGTTAATTCGGCAGGCAAACTGGATAGTCAGGTACAGGCTAGAATTGGCATCCAAAGAGGGCAAAAAGAAAGCTACTGGGTAAGAACCAAACTCCCCACCAAAAGGAAAACTATCAGAGTGCACCCACACTAGTCCGGAGCGTCTGGATATAGACGCAGCCGGATGACGTCACGAGGCACGTGACGCGACAAACCCGTAAGTGGCCAACTGCAAAGAGAACGGAGCAAGGCGAGAGGGCAGAGGGAAGCCGCGAACAGAGCGGTATGTGACAATAAAGTTTTAAAGTTCCCCATTCGCATCCTTTGCACTGATGTCAGCTATACAAAAATATGTATAGTCAAGTGTATATATGGGAGGACGGTCAGCTATTGGTCACTGGGATCATGCAGAAAAACAAAAAACACAAAATAGAATACTCCAAAGTGCTCCAGTCCAAGTCCACAGTTCTTATATCAAAAATATATATGTTGTAAGGTGTCAAAAATGCCGGACTCATTCTGCAGCTTCTTTATGTGGTGTTCTCAGCGGTACCTTCACGGTCTCCTATGCACACAGAAAAAAGAAAAGAGTGCAGGCAATCGGAGAGTGGCTATTGGACATCAAAGTAAACTGTATGATACAGTTGCACTTACTAAATCAATACTTGTATAATCGCCCAATATAGAAACAGTATTGCATCCACCGATGTACTTCAGAGTCTTCTTACAAAGTGACTCTAACGTACATCTGCAACATTGTTTCTATATTGGGCGATTATACAAGTATTGATCTAGTAAGTGCCAACTGTGTCATACGGTTTACTTTGATGTCAAATAACCGATCTCGGATTGCCTGCGCTCTTTTCTTTTTTTCAGAAGGAGTGAATATCTCTGGATAAAGGGAATGCACAGTGGTAGTATAATGTCGAGCTTGTAAAAGAGAAAAAAGTGTTTGTGAGCAAGGTTGTATTTAGATTGAAAGTCATGGAAGGCATAAGGGCAGGAAGTGGTCGGGTCAATCAGATTCTTTAGCATGGAAATAGAAAGAGTGCAGAGGAGGGCTACAAAACTAGTAAGGGGAATGGAAAGTTTTAGTTATGAAGAAAGGCTAGAAAAGTTAAACTTGTACACACTAGAGAAACGGCGTCTTAGAGGGGATATGATAACACTATATAAATATGTTCAGGGCCCATACAAAGGGCTCTCCAAATACCTGTTCATTAACAGAACAGTACACAGGACAAGAGGCCACCCGCTTAGACTTGAGGAAAGGAGATTTAATCTACAACAGCAGAAGGGTTTCTTTACAGTAAGGACAATAAAGATATGAAATTCACTGCCTGAGGAGGTGGTGCTATCGAATACATTAGATGCCTTTAAAAGGGGCCTGGATACTTATTTAAAAGAGCATAACATAGAGGGCTATGTATGTTAGTATTGGGATTAATATTTAGTTAGGGCTTGTTGATTCAGGGAGAAATCTGTTGCCATTTGGAATCAAGAAGGAATTTTTTCCCCCCATTCAAGGCAGAATTTTAAATTGCTATATTGAGGGGTTTTTTTGCCTTCTTTTGGATCAACGATGGTAAACAGGAATGGGAAAAGGGTTGAACTAGATGGGCACAAGTCTTTTTCCAACCTAAATTACTATGTTACTATGATTTGGAAGCCCAAAAGGTAAAGTGAGGGTCAGGGGTACAATTCTGGAAGTCCAGGTTTCCCAAAAAGAGGAGATAGCAGGAATAATATTTGTGCCATATAGTCTTTGTTGCACCAACTGTCATGCCTGGCACAATGGACTGATGAGGGGATTACCTTTAATAAAGGGTTGGAGGCATGATGGGCAGGCTTGTAATAAATAACCTGGTTGATAGGGCTGGCTAGGTGTTGATCCTGGGTCACATCTGTTAAAGTGTTAGCATCCAACAGCCAGTCTTTTGCCAGATGCAAGAGACTGGCCAAATTGTAGAGGTGGGTATTCCAAAAATAAAGGCTGGCAGAGGAGGGAGGGAAGTGTAGGTGCTACTAGCCAATCCGTGGTTTGCAGCCCTGCCAGATAAACCTAGTAAAAGCGGCATTAAGTCTAAGATAGATCAGGGCGGTGAATTAGCATGGGTAGTGTTTGAATAATATAAAGTAAGCGAAGGAAACAAACCATCTTGATTAGGTTAAATCTGCCTATAAAAGAAAGTGGTAAAGGGGCCCATTTGTGGAAACCAAAGAGAATGTGGGAGATAGCAGAGTAGTTGGCCGTGTATTATGCAAGTAAGGCTTTAGGAAGTCTAATGCCTAAAAATTTTAAATTATTGTGTGCCATACGAAAAGGAGTAAGGGCAACAATATCAAGGGGGATGGAATGTGCCAAATATAGGGCTTGGGACTTGTCCAAATTTATCTTAAAACCAGAGCAGGCGCAAAAGTCATGTAAAATATGGGGAACGGGAGGGAGAGCTTGCCGAGGGTTAACAATAAATGAGAGGATGTCGTATGCAAATGCTGTAAGCTTAGGTGAGGAGGGGCCTACTGGGATTCCCTGGAATGAAGGTAAAGACAAACGTTTACGCAGGAGGGGATCTAGAGCCAAGAGGAGGGTAGAAAGTAGACAACCTTGTCTGGTCTCAGTTGTATGCGGTTAGTATTAGTCCAGTTGACAGTGAGGAAGGTTTGTGGGTTATGATATATGGTACATATAAAGTTTATGAAGAGATCTACAAAGTGTTGACACTCTAAAATCTGAAATAGGTGGGGACATTCAATCTGATCAAAAGCCTTTTGTAACAGTTTTTCAGACACTCATACAGCAGGTTTGAATAAAACAGTTTTATTAACAAAAAGTAATGAACAAGATCTCCCTCAATAGGCACACAGTGTATAGCAAGGAATAGGTGCATAGACCCTCACAGGGCCAGTATACAGGATACAGATGGTGTGTATACTGTCGCAGGACAGGCTCAACTTGATATAAGCAATCAATAGTTAACACACAAAACTCGTCAGTCTCTATTGTGGTGTTGGCACGCCCAAGGTGATGAGAAGGCTGTATAAGTGCGAGAAGTCCAGCACTAGCGGTCCATAGATGTAGCAAGCTGCTTGGAAAATGGAGACTGACCCAGAACGCTTAGAGCAATAGCGAATAGCCCCCACGGGAACCGTGATACCTTTTCAGCATCTAAATTAACCAGCATGTAATGAAAAGTGTGGAGTTCTTGGGAAGACATAAGTGCTACTATAGCTGCTTGCATGCTCTTAACAGAGTGTCTCTGTTGTGGGAAAAAAACACAAACAAGAGAGAGGGCGCACACTCTCTCTAAGTGTTAACCATTTCAAAAGTTCAATATTCTTGACACCTCCACCATGATATCTGTGTAAAACAGAAAAAAGGACAGGGGAACAAAACAAGAGGCGCCCCTTGTGTGTATCAAACTAAAAAATGAATAAATCACCACCACCGCACCCTTTGTAGTGCGCACTCACAAGAAAAAGATGCCAGTAAACGACATACGTCGGCACTGACTTTACGGGCAGGAGGAGAATATATCACTGTCTCCAACCAGTATTCGGGGGATCCCAAATCCACTGCAGCTCCCTTCAACCTCTCGCTCCCCTCAGCGGTGATAAATATGTACAAAGAAACAGGAAATAGGAGCGCATATGGCGAAATAAGTATGCACAAGTACTAGGAAATAGTAAAAATACACTCACATTGAGTCGATGTCAGAGCTTTGGTACCAAAGTCTCTGACTAACAGGCATACGGAGACATTCACCCCCTCTCCGTTAGGGTCACTCACTCTTCAGATCTCTCCTTGAAGTTTTCAACTCGAATTGGGCAGCAAACACAACAGAACAAAACAGCAGGCGGACTCTTGTTAAAATTTATTAAAAGAAAAATAACAGGCTTAAACGCTAACGCGTTTCGCGGTTAACACAACCTCTTTATCAAAGCTAGAATAAGCCAACAATAATAAGTATAATATAAAATAGAGACCGCCTACACACCAGTATTTATACATATTGCAAATAGCACTCAAAATGAAGCCGTTATTCACTAGCAGTTCAAATTGGTTTACCTTGCCCGGACTGGACCGCCGCTCAGACAAGCACCCGATCAAAGACCCAATCGGAAAACGTGCATTCCAGGCGGAACGCCCAACCCGGAACAATGGACAAACCACGTGATGAACCACGTGACCGGCAATAAACACCAGAATTATGGGTTATGTAGTCTTATTGCAACGAGTTCGTCGTTTCAAATCTAATACAGTCAAACACATGTGGCAAACATGATTTGAGTATATGCATTGTATTTTGGGTGGATATGTGTCTCTGTTTGTAGATCGGGTGATCATTTATGTTTGCCACATGTGTTTGACTGTATTAGATTTGAAACGACGAACTCGTTGCAATAAGACTACATAACCCATAATTCTGGTGTTTATTGCCGGTCACGTGGTTCATCACGTGGTTTGTCCATTGTTCCGGGTTGGGCGTTCCGCCTGGAATGCACGTTTTCCGATTGGGTCTTTGATCGGGTGCTTGTCTGAGCGGCGGTCCAGTCCGGGCAAGGTAAACCAATTTGAACTGCTAGTGAATAACGGCTTCATTTTGAGTGCTATTTGCAATATGTATAAATACTGGTGTGTAGGCGGTCTCTATTTTATATTATACTTATTATTGTTGGCTTATTCTAGCTTTGATAAAGCGGTTGTGTTAACCGCGAAACGCGTTAGCGTTTAAGCCTGTTATTATTTTTCTTTTAATAAATTTTAACAAAAGTCCGCCTGCTGTTTTGTGCTGTTGTGTTTGCTGCCCAATTTGAGTTGAAAACTTCAAGGAGAGATCTGAAGAGTGAGTGACCCTAACGGAGAGGGGGTGAATGTCTCCGTATGCCTTTTAGTCAGAGACTTTGGTACCAAAGCTCTGACATCGACTCAATGTGAGTGTATTTTTACTATTTCCTAGTACTTGTGCATACTTATTTCACCATATGCGCTCCTGTTCCTGTTTTTGTTTCTTTGTCCACCATGATATGTCACTCTGTTGTCCTTCTTCACTGTGTGAAGGAACACCTTTATAGTGGGTTTTTATTCAACTCACCTTTTTAAGAGGCTAAGTCCTGCCTCTAGGTGTATACACTTTTACTGGATAACCCCCAGTAATGGTGTGCTCTGATGCTGCTTCCCCATCTATTCCATTCTTCTAGATGGTCCCAACCGGTGCTTTCAACGTCTCTATAATTATAGCATATATTTATATAATTGTTACTAAATGCAACAAATAATAGTACTCCCAAAGCGCTTCTCAGCCAAGTGCTGCTTCCTCAGGGACTAAAAATTGTTTTAGTTTTGGATGTACCTTTCTTATAGCCTCCCGTCCTCCGGAGTTCTTGCCATCAACGTTCCCCTTTGGTCCAGTCATAAACTCTGTTATTACTTGAACCACATATGCGTCTCCAGCCTCCTTCCAAACAGTCCTGAGTCCTGCCCCAGTTTCAGAGTGCACTTGCGTCACCAATGGACATCCCCTGCTAGTGAACCACATATGCGCTCCACACTTGCGCAGCCCTCACTCCTAACCGGATGTACGATACTAGAGCCCATGCCAGTCAACAACAACAACAATGTCCCCTATAGAGGAGCGGTTCATACTTTCCATGTGTGTTTTTTGTCCTGGTCCAGAGATCTTCCCATTCGCCATCCAGCACTATTTAAACTTATTATTGGGTACAATGGTTCCTCCTTGGACCATAAACATCCACACATGGTTATTATAATGATCATTGGGGGCTATTCTTTTGACCGAATTCTCCAGGGTATGAGAGGCCATTCAGCTAGACACTGAACCTCCTGTGGTGCACAATATTAATCCCTACAATGCCAGAGGTGCAATATCCACTTCATCTCAAACAGCCTACTCTGATACCATATTCTATATACATACAGATATTCGAGTTGGACTACTTCTCGTACTCTCTACAATAAATAAACAAACAAATACATGAAACATAAACACAGGTTTTCTCTTTACTTCCAATATTATACTTACTTATATTATCATTACCCAATATTTATCTGAATTTGATCCAAACCTATATAAAACTAGCCAGTTCCAATTCTTCATTGAGTCTTCCTGGAACCAAGATACCCAACATATGGATCCAGAAGGACTCTTTTTTTTGTATAATACCTGGTATCTGTTGTGAATTGTAGATTCCACATGATATATATCCTTGACTTCAAATTTATGAATAGTACCTTGAGGACATATATCAAAGTGTTTGAACACACCATGATCTAGGTCCTTGTGTTGTATTTTCCTATAATTCCGCTTTACTTATATTGTCAATACCCAATATGTATCTGAATTTTATCCAAACATATATAAAACTAGCCAGTTCCAATTCTTCATTGAGTCTTCCTGGAACCAAGGTACTCAACCTATGGATCCAGAAGGACTGTCTTTTTTTGCATAATACCTGGTATCTATTGTGAATTGTAGGTTCCACATGATATATGTCCTTGACTTCAAAATTATGAATAGTACCTTGAGGACATATATCAAAGTGTTTGGACACACCATGATCTAGGTCCTTGTGTTGTATTTTCCTGCAATGTTCACCTATTCTTTGTCTTAATAGGAGAGTAGTTTGTCCTATTTATCTCTTACCACAGTGTTTCTCAACTCCTGTCCTCAGGACCCACTAACAGGCCAGGATTTGATGAATTTCTTGTTAGAGCACAGGTGAGTTAATCAATGTGAATGAGCCTCTGATCACCACACCTGTGCTCTAGCAGAGAAATCCCTAAGTCCTGGCCTGTTAGTGGGTCCTGAGGACAGGAGTTAAGAAACGCTGTCTTACCACAAGGGCAAGAGATCATGTAGACCAAAAATACTGTTGCACAGTTTATAAATTGTGATATATTGTACTCTTCATTGTTTGGACCATAACATTTGGAAACGCTGTGTTCCATGTTTTTACAATTAAAACATCTCCTTTTATTGCACCTATAATTCCCAGTTACCTTTGGTAAAAGAGCACTTGTCATAGCTTTTCTAATTATTTTAGGCCTACTTGGCGCTATAATACCTCTAACATATCTACATTTTTTTATATATCATAGTGGGATTCTCATCCACAAATTCCTCTAAATGCGGATCCTGTATAAGCAATCGCCAGTGTCGTCTTATTATTCTTTCAATATTCTTGGCGAATACACTATAACATGTTATGAATTTTTTTCTTTTCTTTGGGAATTCTTAAGTTGTTTCTCAGTTTTCTTTCCTTGGGAGCTAGGATTGTTTCTCTCTCTAGATTTTTCACCCTATTAAAAGCTTTTTTAACTACTTCTGTGGCATATTGTCATGGTTTGTTATGACTCTCAACAGAGTTAGGTAAAAACACAACTTTATTGAAAAGATGAAGGAAACCCTATTGGGTAGCATATACATACAAGATATATAGAGCGAATTACATAGTAGCATAGTACTGATACATGGAAAGGGAAATAGGCTCTACCGGCCCTGCCAATACCGGGTAAGGCAACTTTATTTGGCACAAGATGGTAATAGGTTCTACCGGCCTTACCAATATACTGGGCAGGGCAGCCTGGAGACTAGTGCAATGAGGAAGAGGCTCTACCAGTCTTGCCAATATATTGGGCAAAGTAGCCTGGAGACAGGTACCACGAATAATGAAGGCTCTACCGGCCTTGCCAATATACCGGGCAAGGCAGCCAAGAACTGAGACTGCGTGTAATGAGGCTTTACCGGCCTTGCCAATACCGGGTAAGACAACCCAAGGAGGAATAGAAACAATCGGGTTCTACCGGCCTTACCAATATACCGGGCAAGACCGCCAAGAACTGAGCCTGCGTGTAATGAGGCTTTACCGGCCTTGCCAATACCGGGTAAGGCAACCCAAGGAGGAATAGAAACAATCAGGTTCTACCGGCCTTACGAATACCGGGCAAGGCAGCCTAGACCGCTGATAATGGTGGCAGCACAGGTGGCCGAGGTGACTAGCTAGGTGGAGACACCAGTCACCTAAGATGACAAGCAAGGCCACAGGATATACAGAGTGGAGTAGACTACCAGCCAAAATGAATGGAACAAATACTAGCAGCGTATCACAGTCACAACCGGTGCTGTAGATAGCGCAATAGCTACTGGTTAAACAGGGAGCGAACCAGTACCCGCGTACTGGTGAAAACCTACAGGTAGTCGGGCTGTCTAGGACTGAACAGCCTCCATTAAGTGGAGCATACCCGTACCCGCGCACCGGGATAACCAACATCCCTACCGGTGCACAGCAGCCGGTTACAGTGGAGCGAACCAATACCCACGTACTGGAGTAACCAGTAACTCTACCGGTGCAACAGCAGCCGGTGACAGTGGAGCGAATCAGTACCCATGTACTGGAATAACCAATGACTTTACCGGTGCATCAGCAGCCGGTTACAGTGGAGCGAACCAGTACCCGCGTATTGGAGTAACCAAAGACTCTACCGGTGCAACAGCAGCCGGTTACAGTGGAGCAAATCAGTACCCGCATACTGGAATAACCAATGACACTAACGGTGCAGCAGCAGCCGGTTACAGTGGAGTGAACCAGTACCCGCGTACTGGAGTAACCATCAAGAAAATGAAAATGTCGCCCAGTCCACAGGATAAGACAGGCGCCCGGTAGAAGATACAAGTAGGAACCCAGCCGAGGATGAAGAGGTACAGCTCTGCAGACGGTCAACTGGATCTGGAACGGCAGCAGGAAACAGCAACAGGTACAGCAACTCCAACCGGATCAGGAACGGATGCAGGAACCAGGCGACTAGGAAGCAGGAACTGGATGACCACAGGCAAGCAGGAACAGCGACAAGGCCCAGGAAGCTCAGGAACTCAATGCAGGTGCAAACAGCATAGAAACAACACGAAAGGGCACCCAAAGGGTGCCCAAGCTCAGTCTAAATAGGCAATGCAGGGCGGGCTGAAGGCAAGCAGCCAATGGAGAGCCCCCTACAGGTAACTGACATGTAAAGGCAGCAGTCACGGGCACCATGATATGTATCCTCTTTCAGCAAAATCCTTTTCTAATTGTTCTTCCCACTCGCTGCAATTCCTCCGTAGCCTGTGGTTTTGGCTATATGGCACATTTTGTAGCCATATGGATAAATGAACGCTAGTGCCCTATCACGGTGCCCGTGCTCCTGGCTGCGTGCGTTGACATTCTCACTTCCTTGTTTTAATTGCCGCATTCTTATTGGTCCTTGAACTTGACTCCACCCAGGGCCAGCCTTTTTATACCCTGTCATGTCAGTAGTCGGGTGCCCTTTCGTGGTGTACCTGAACCTAGCGCTAGTTCCTGATGCTGCTCTGTTTGTGTATGACTTGGCCTGCCTGACGACGTTCCTGCTTATCCTGATCTGTTCTGATTCCGTTGCTGACTGATCTGGCTGAGAACCCGCTACGTTGCCGACTGGACTGGCTGAGAACCCGCTACGTTGCTGACTGATCTGGCTGAGAACCCGCTACTTTGCTGACTGATCTGGCTGAGAATCCGATACGTTGCCGACTGGACTGGCTGAGAATCCACATCCGTTGCTAACCGGACTGGCTGAGACGCTGCTGACTGGGCTGGCTCTAACCCTCTTAAGTTGCCGACCTTTGGGCTGAGCAATCGCTGCTTCAGCCGGTCTTAGTGGTATCAACTGCCTCTGGCGGTGTGCACATATGGAGTAGCGGTTTCCGTGCTGTCTACAGTTCGGACTCTGTTACTCATTACCTTGATTATGTGTCCATCGTTACCACTGCCACTAGCTGGGCTCACTCCCTGTGGGGAGTTACAGGCATTCCTTTGGGTGCATTACCATCCATGAACCTTGCTGTACCTAGGTATTCTAGGTCCGGTTCACTGTCTCGTCCTGCCTAACATCTGCTGTAGCCTTAGAGCTCAAAAGCCAGCTGTAGGGTGGTGTACCAATCTCTGTACTCTCCGTTCTTTGGACACCTGCTGCCTTCCATGGTCTGTTGCCTCCGATTCACCCCTAGCGTTCTAGGGTCTCTGCTACCAGTAGCTGTATATCTTGGGCCTCCCGATACCCTAGCGTTCTAGGGTCCTAGCTGCCAGTATCCGAAGTCTGGGCCTCCTGTTGACCCTAGTGTTCTAGGGTCTGAGTTCGTCAGTTGTGACCCTTGGGACTCCTAGCGTTCTAGGGTCCTCGTTGCCAGTACTCGTGGTCCGTGTGCCTTTGTCTACCCTAGCGTTCTAGGGTCTCAGTTGCCAGTATCCATTGGTCTTGGGCTGCCATTCACCCATAGCGATCTAGGGTCCTTACTGCCAGTAGTCAAGAGTCGTGGGCCTCCGCTATACCCTAGGGTTCTAGGGTCTCAGTGTCACTATCAGCAAGTCGCTGCCTCCTCCTCACCCTAGCTCTCTAGGGGACTTGCTACTTGTCTATACATTGTTGTTATATTGTGCCTACCTAACCATTGTGTATTGTAGACAGTACTTGTACTGTCTTCTTCTGGGCTTGTGTGGGTGTGAACGTTACTGCTGTTTGTGCTTTATTTTCAATAAAGTTATTTTAACCCTACAAGTCTTGTCTGAGTGTTCATCAAAACCGTGACAGTACGAAAGGGCCAATGACCTCAGACAATTCTGGTTAAGGTAGCTCCTTGAATATCCACTGGAGAATGATTATGCACAAACAACGCCTCGATCAGTTGTCAGTGGCCGTGCAAATTATTCTGGAGCGTACTGAGCATCTTGACAAACCAGCTCAAGCCTCGGTGGCTACCCCAGTTCAAGCACCGATGGCCCAAGCTTTGGGTGTGAATCTTCCATGTAAAGGGTTGTCCACTACTGCACCACTCCCGCTAAGATACGATGGGGAGCCCACCTTATGCACGGGGTTTCTTAATCAGCTCGAAATTTTTTTTTAACTTGCCCCACAAGCCTTTCCTACGGAAAGAAGTAAAATTGGTTTCATGATTTCATTATTGATGGGTAGAGCCCTAGCATTGGCGAATCCTATATGGAAGACTGCTAAACCCATTACTTCCAATTTTACCAAATTCGTAAGAGCCTTTTGCAGTGTTTTCGAGGTTCCTGGGCGTAACAGCTTGGCTGCTAAACAAATAATGAATATCTGTCAGGGCAATCGAACAGTCGCGGACTACTCCATTGAATTCCGCACATTAGCAGCCGAGGTTGGATGGAATGATTTGGCCCTTGTGGCAGCCTTCACGCAAGGTCTCTGTGACAGGATTAAAGATGAGATTGCTGCCCATGAATTGCCGGATGCCTTGGACAAATTTATTGAATTTGTAAACCTAATTGACACACGTATCAGAGAGACGATGCAGAACAGAGACCGTAAACCAAGGTCCTCCACTGGGCAGTGGCACAAGAATTAATTCCCACCCTTGCCTCCCTCTCCTCCCTTGCCTTCTGGACATGCCGACTTAGTGGAACCTATGCAGGTGGGATTCACTAGGATGACTAAGGAGGAACGGTCCTTCCGCCGTAAGAATGGCTTGGGTCTTTACTGTGGCAAAGATGGTCACCGTTTGTGCAATTGTCCTGTGCGTCCGGAAAACGCACGCACCTGTGTATCCATAGGGGACAGGTCCTAGGTGGTGTTCATCAGTCCCCAGAGGTTGTACAGTCAAAACTAGTAGTAGAGGTGATGGTATCCTGGTCTAGCTCCTCTTTTACTACATCGGCCTTGATAGATTCGGGCTGGGTATTTTATGGACAAGGAGTTTGCCGCCCTACACAACATCCCATTGGTCGAACTTGTAAACCCTATGGCCATCGAGGCAATTGATGGGCGACCTTTGGTGTCTCCTCAAGTTACCCATGAGACTTGCCCGCTATATGTGCAGATTGGAGCACTGCATTTTGAGACACTATCCTTCCAGATCATACAGTCCCAACATTATGCGGTCATTTTGGGTTTCCCTTGGTTGCGGACGCGCAATCCCAGATTTGATTGGAGATCCTGTGAGATATTGGCTTGGTGGATCACTGTATGATTCATTGTTTATGACAGCTTACTAGGATTCTGTGTACCTCCCTACCGCATGAATATCAGTCTTTCAGAGATGTGTTTAGTAAGGGAGAGGCTAGCACATTGTCACCGCACTGCCCGTATGACTGTGCTATTGATATTGCACCTGGTTCTGTGCCCCCGAGAGGCAGAACTTATCCCTTCTCCTGTGAGGAGAATCGATCAATGGAGGAGTATATTTCGGATGCTCTGGAGTGTGGCATAATTCGAAGATCATCCTCGCCCACGGGGGCTGGATTCTTTTTCGTAAAAAAAAAAGAAGTCCAGGGAACTTAGGCCATGTATTGATTACAGGGGCCTTAATAAATTAATGGTCAAAAGTGCCTACCCTATTCCACTCATCACGAATTGTTTGACCGTCTTAAGGGCGCTACCATATTTACTAAATTTGATCTAAGAGCTGCATATAATCTCCTTCTTCTCAAAGAAGGTGATGAGTGGAAAACCGCTTTTAATACTCGCACAGGGCACTATGAATACCTGGTAATGCCGTTCGGGCTTTGTAATGCCCCAGCAGTGTTTCAAGAACTAATTAAGGTGTGCTTCGAGATTTATTGCAGTCCTGCGTAGTGGTCTACCTGAACAACATTTTAGTTCATTCCCCTGATTTGGATACTTATTGTATACATGTAGCGACAGTGCTTCAGAGACTAAGGGAGAATAAACTTTTCTGTAAGATCGAAAAATGTGAATTTCACAAGTCTGTGGTGCATTGATTCTCAACCAGGGTGCCGTGGCACTTTGGTGTGCCATGGACATCAACCTAGGGTGCCCTGTGTTTTCTATAAAGACTAACAAAAATGGACTTTGAAATAAAGATTTATAGAAATTGTTATGCACAATATGTTTAGTTTTATTATGATTATAAGATCTAATAATAGCTGTATATTTATGTATTGTACCCTTCATTATGCCCTTGATAAAGTACATTAAAGATGTTAGGGGTGCCCCGAATGTTCTAGATTATGTGTTAGGGGTGCCCCGAGCAAAAAAAGATTGAGAACCACTGCTATGGTGCCTTTCCTGGGTTATGTCATTTCCAAACATGGCATAGCTATGGATAAAGAAAAGCTTTCTGCTGTGTTGCAGTGACCGCGTCCCACTGGTCTCAAGGCCATCCAAAGATTTCTTGGCTTTGCCAGTTATTATCGAAAGTTTATTCGCGATTTTTCCAAGATTGTTAAGCTTCTCACTTATTTGACACATAAGGGGGCGAAAACATCTGAGTGGTCAGAAGAAGCCGAAGGGGCCTTTGAGGCATTAAAGGTCGCATTTGCCTCCGCACCGGTTCTGTCCCACCCAAAACCTGATCTACCATATACCCTGGAAGTGGATGCCTCTGATACAGGGGTTGAGGCTGTGCTATCACAAAGGTCTGGTCCTGATCAAGTACTCAAGCCATGCAGGTTTTTCTCTAAGAAATTGACCAAGGTGCAATCGGTGTGAGATTTGCGACCGAGAACTGTTGGCCATCATTCTTGCTCTACGTGAATGGCGCCACTTGTTGGAGGGCACCAGGGCGCCGATTCAAATTCTTACCGATCATAAGAATTTATTGTATCTTTCTGAAGCTAAGAGATTGTCGCCTAGACAGGCTAGATGGGCACTTTTTCTTTCACGTTTTTATGTCATAGTGTCCTATCTACCTGGGTCCAAGAATGTACAGGCTGATGCACTGTCCAGGCAGCATGGGCCTGATTTGGAGTCTGAGGTGAAGCCGGTACCAATTATTCCTCATGATCGCATCCTTGCTACGTTACATACCAGCATTACTTCTTCACTCGGCCAGGAGATCTTGGCAACTCAGGCTGAGGCTCCACCAGAAAAACCTATGGGAAAATGTTTAGTGGCTGAACCTTTTCGAATTAGATTACTAGAAACCTACCATGCTTCACGGGCTGCCGGACATGTGGGCAGAGGTCAATTATTCTGGTCTCTGTCTCGTATGTTCTGGTGGCCTACCATAAGAACCGACTGTGCTGACTTTACTGCTGCTTGTACTGTGTGTACTCGTTCCAAGTCACCGAGGCACCTTCCAGTGGGGCTTCTGCAGGCCGTTCCTAATGGCGATCGTCAGTGGTCACATGCGTCCATTGATTTTTTTTTTTATGAGAGTTACCTGTCTCTAATGGCTGCACGTATATTCTGATGGTGGTAGACATGTTCTCTAAGATGGCTCATTTTGTGCCACTCCCTGGTCTGCCTTCCACTAAGGAGCTGGCGGTAGTATTTGCCAAAGAAGTATTACGACTCCATGGTGTACCCAAGGTGCTTGTCTCCGACCATGGCAATCAATTTGTATCCAGATTTTGGAGGGCATTTTGCGATCAAATTGGCATTCAATCGTCATACTCTTCCACTTATCACCCACAGATGAATGGGGCCGCTGAGCGCGCTAACCAAGGGCTAGAGCAATTCATTCGTTGTTTCGTGTCTGATCATCATGACAGCTGGGACGATTTGCTGCCTTGAGCGGAGTTTGCCAGAAACTGTGCCATTAACACCTCGTCCGGGAGCTCACCTTTACTTGTCAACTATGGGTTCCAACCATGTTTGCTCCCGCACAGACGCAGCAGATTCCAGCCCTAGACGAACATATTCGGCAGCTTCACTCCACTTGGGTGCAAGAGAACCCGCTACGCTGCCGACTGGACTGGCTGAGAACCCGCAACGTTGCCGATTACACTGGCTGAGAATCCGCATCCGTTGCTGACTGGACTGGCTGAGATACTGCTGACGCTGCTAACTGGGCTGGCTCTAACCTGCTTACGTTGCCGACCTTTGGGCTGAGCACTCGCTGCTTCAGCTGCTCTTACTGGTATCAGTCGCCTCTGGCGGTGTGCACATACAGAGTTCCTCGGACATTTGTCTGTTGAGGCGGCTTGTTGGGACAGGAAAGTTCAAATACTCCAGAGACACATTGATTAACACACTCCCATTGCTACATTAGTAACTTTTATTGTGTTGTGTTGAATAGTGGCTGGAGAGGTACATCCAGGGATTGTGCTACACCATTGAGTCGTAGGATTAGATTAAGTAGATTAAGTAGTCTTATCTATGATATTATTTTATGATAAGTTGTTTTTTATATTAATACATTTTATATTGCATATATTATTTGTCTCTCTCGCTTGGTTTGCTGTGATTACTATATATTTTATTAGCGTGTGTGCACACCGGTCGGGATACAGGAGCCAGGAAAAGGACCCACGGGAGTACATCCACATTTGCTGAGTGGCAGGGAGGGTGTTTGGGTTGGTTGCTGGTCTCTATTTCCCAGCAGTAGTGCACTAATAGTATTTATAATAGTTTTTATCACAGTATCACATTTTAGCACTCTCCTTTTGTGTGGTTTTTCTTGTGGTTTAGAGATAGTAGGTTTTCTCACATCTATTGGGATTGGAGCAGCTTTAATTTAATTTTATTTATAGATTCCCTATTTGGGAATATATATTATTATTTTATCTATCACAGTTGTTTGTGTTGGTTTTATAAATGCTTGGATAAAATTCAGATAAATATTGGGTATTGATAATATAAGTAAAGCGGAACTTTCAGTACATACTTAGTCGCCATGCATTAAATGCATGTCGACCAGCTTTTAAATAGATGTTTTACCTTGAAAAAATAGCCCAGTATAAAGGAATCGTTCCCGTTTGGAGACCGGAACCCAGGCTACAGCACATACATCTTGTCCGCGCCTGCACTGTCAGTCCCGGTCTCCATTGAGTAGCACTGCTGTGCACCATATGGTTACCGGAAGGAACTTACTGCACAGGAGAGTGCGGACCGCAGCCCATCAGTCCCCAAACGGGAACTAATCCTTTACACTGGGCTATTTAAAACATCTATTTCAAAGCTAGTCACCATGCGTTTAATGAATGCGTGGCGACTAAGTATGTACTGAAAGTTCCACTTAAGTATAGTATTGGAAGCAAAGAGTAGATCATTATTTATTAAGGGAAACCCTGTGTTTGTTTCATTTGTTTGTTTGTTCATTTATTGTAGAGACTATGAGAAGTAGTCCAACTCGAATATCTGCATGTATAAAGAATATGGGATTGTGTCGAAGTAGGCTGTTTGTTATGTAGCGGATATTGCACCTCTGGCATTGTAGGGATTAATATCGTGCACTGTGGGAGGTGCAGTAATTCGATGTATGGCCTCTCATCCCCTGAAGAATTCGGTCAAAAGAATAGTCCCCAATGATCATTATAATAGCTATGTGTGGATGTTTATGGTACAGGGAGGAACCATTGTACCCAATAATAAGTTTAAATAATGCTGGATGGCGAATGGGAAGATCCCTTGACCAAGACAAAAAACACACACGGAACATATAAGGGACGTTGTTGTTGACTGGGATGGGCTCCAGTATTGGACATCCGGTTAGAAGAGAGAGCTGCGCCAGTGTGGAGCGCATATGTGGTTCACTTGCAGGGGCTGTCCATTGGTGACGTAGCAGGTGACGCGGGTGCGCTCTGGAAGTGGGGCAGGACTCAGGACTCTGTTCAGATGGAGGCTGGAGACACATATGCGGTTCAAGTAATAATACAGTTTATGATTGGTCCAAAGGGGAACCTTCATGGCGGGAACTCCGGGGAATGGGAGGCTATAAGAAAGTTACAACCAAAACTAAAACAATTTTTAGCCCCTGAGGAAGCAGTGTTTGGCTGAGAAACGCCTTGGGCATTTTGGGAGTACTATTATTTGTTGCTTTTAGTAGCAATTGTTGTATAAATATATATGCTATAATTACATGCACTGAGGTGCAATTTTAATAGTTTGGGGCAATATATTGCTATTTTAATTTATTTGTAATAAATATTTGAAGTTCATTGGGTGCATGTGAGTACATCCTTTTGTTGAATTTGCCCCAATATTAGTTCCTAGTAAATGGATAGGTTCACAGTCCAGGTGGAATTGCCCTAGATAGAGGGTAACATCTCTAGGATTATAGAGATGTTGAAAGCACCAGTTGGAACCATCTAGAAAATCAGAACAGACAGGGAAGCAGCATCAGAGCATGCCATTACATGGGGTTATCCAGCAAAAGCGTATACATCTAGAGGCAGGATTTAGCCTCTTAAAAAGGTGAGTGGAATAAAAACCCACTATAAAGATGTTCTATCACATGGTGAAGGAGGGACAACAGTGTGAAGTATCATGGCGGAGCTGTCAAGAATATTGAACTTTTGAAATGGTTTACACTTAGAGAGTGTGCACCCTCTCTCTTGTTTATGTTTTTTTACATGTTGGGTGGAGCATCTGTGACGGAGGTTTCTGAGAGAGTGGCAGCAACAATAAGTGGAACTTATATTTGGGATCTCTTCAGTCTATTCAAGGTGTCATCAGTTCATTGAACATATTGTATTTTTAATTTTTTACATTGCATTTTATGTTTTTTGCATTGTATATATATATATTAGCGCCCTAGGGACATAGTAGTGGTGTTGTAGAAAGCCCATCTGCTCAGGGGAGATAATGGGGGGGAGGATGATTTTAAGTTGACTGGTCATAATTTTGGAAAGTATTTTAATGTCGGTATTGAGTAAAGAAATGGGCCTATCAGATTCAACATATTTAGGGTCTTCATTTGGTTTGGGGAGTAAAATTAATCTAGCTAAGGTGAAGTCGGAAGGCACGGATTTGGTGGTTAGAATGTTATTATAGAGGAACAAGAGGTGTGGAGTGATCAGATCCTCCAGTATCTTATAGTATTCTGAGATGAGACCGTCTGGACCAGGGGATGTGAGGTTTTTGAGGTCTTTAATGACACAATAAATTTTGGTTGGAAGTAACTGAGGCATTAATCTGCTCCCTTTGGATAGAGGAGAGAGGTGGAAGAGAGACATGCAAGAAAGCTGTACGTATCTGAGGGTAATCAGGAGAAGCTGTGTATAACTGCTGGAAATAATCTAAGAATTCTCGACGTATTGCAGACAGAGAAGTGTGTGTAGTCTTGTGCTTATCTGTGATAGAGGAGATGTATGTGGTTCCTCTATTTGCTTTAATAATGGAAGCTAGAAGATGACCAGATCTGTTGGCTTCCTTGTTATTAACATAGCTAAGGGACATTTGAGCTTTCTCAAAAAGGAGTGAGTAATATAGCTGTTTGGCAGATATATAGGCTTGTTTATGCTTGTCAGTAAGAGATTGCATGTAGGTAGTGTAGGCCAGAGTGAGTTGGTGGTGTAACGTAAGTAATTTCTTATTGAGCAATTTACGTTTTTCAGTCAATTATATGACCTCGGAGAACTACCTTTGGAGGCAGACCAGAAGAGGGAGAGGTCAGAGAGGTAAACCTCATTATTAGCCAGATATAACTTCCAGGTATGTCTACGAGTGTTTCACTGTCATCTAATACAGGTTACTGGTAACACTGGGAGGCGATCCGCCCCTTTAAGTAGGCAGGAACATTTCTCTAAATGTATGCAGGGGGTGGAGCCTCCCCTCCCTCCTAGACTGCTCCTCAGTCAGCACAAGCCAGAATGATTTGTTCCTCGGTGTGTTCACACCAGGTGGAGAACATCTCTCTTCAAACTTTAGTTTCTTTATTATTTTTGCAAATATGGAATACCACCATTAGGCGGGTTACCATGGCTTCAAATGCCCTCTTTAAAGTGGATAGCACAGTTTCCAGGGTACTTCAGGTGGACCTTTTGCCCTGATGAGGGAACACCTTGATTTCAAGTACTTCCCTGGGGATTATCCTCTGTGGTAATTCTTTACTCATTGGTAACCTGAAGACAGAAGTCCAGCAGAAAGGTGAGCCACCCTTTGAGTGCCGAAGGTCCACTTGTCCCTCAGTGTCCCTTCATTGGGCTTGTACCTGGGAGTTCTCACTGTGCACTCCAGCACTCATTGGGTGTTTTTCTATATCTTGCAATGTATATGTGTATGTCTTGGGTTTTGGAGCAGCTTATGTGGGATTTAACCCTTTATTTGCTGGGGTTTTCCAGTTTTATGGGAATTTTAGGATATTGCCTTGGTGAGGTTATGTTTGCTTACATAGTTCATGTGTTTGCTATGTGTTATGGAACTTTTAACTTAAGGAATAATTTTATTAGAAATTATGTTCTGCGCCTTTAAGCGCGCTTTTCCCGCATAGACGCCATTGCTCCTTTACTCTCTATGGGCTTACACTGTGTGGGACGTATCTCTGGAACCGCTTCACATAGCAACTTCAGAGTGGGCTCATTTTGTTGGTCTTCCCTTGCTCTATCATCTGGTTTTGTGTTTGAGTGTGTTGGGGGGCTTCGGGCACTGTTTTGGGGTGCTTGGTGAGAAAAACTAAGCTTCCCATGAGCGCTCGGTTCGCGCCCTTTTTCTGCTTGGCTCCCGTCACGGCAGCCATTTTGTGAGTTCTTCTCATCGAGTATACTACGCAGGGACCGGACCTTCTCCCTCTCCTCTGCTGATTAACCCTTGCCAGATAGGTTTAGTTTTAAACGTTTCTGGGGTGAATACTTAATCTTTCACACTTTAATTGGGTGATTTCTGTCTGTGGGGTATATCTGACACTGTGAGTATGTCTACTCCACTGGAGCCTGGGACTAGACCTAAGACTAAGGAGGCTGGGGTATCCATATCCCCATTGCGTTTTGCTCCTCCTGTCACTCAGGGCTACCTAGAGAATTTTCTGGTCATTTATGCCCAGCTTGTGCGGAAGGTCAGGGCAGCAACCCAGGGCCTTCCAGCCACGCTATTGAGCCAACATGGGTGAAAGAGTTCAAGGCTGCAACTAGGGATCTCAGATCCACTCTTCAGCTCTTTCCCTCTCAGGTTCAGTGGGCTCTTCAAGTATGCCTTTTGTCCTGGAAGATGGCCTTCCTTTTGGCTATTGTATCAGTTCGCCGAGTGGTAGAATTACAAGCCTTGTCTTGTAAACCACCTTATCTGGTGTTCCATAAGGATAAGGCTGTGCTTCTCACTTCCAAGGAGTTTTTGCCTAAGGTTACCTCCGAATTTCACATCAGTCAGGAGATTGTGGTGCCCTCTTTCTGCCCTAACCCTTCCTCTGACAAGGAGAGGGATCTTCATTTGTTGGATGCTGTGCGTTGTCTCAAGTTTTATGTTCATCGCACTGAGTCTATCAGGAAGTCTGATGCTCTGTTTGTCATTCCTGAGGGACCTAGGGTGGGGAGGCCGGCATCCAAGGTGACTATTGCATCCTGGATAAAATCTACCATTCGTAAGGCTTACGAATTGCGGAATAAGCATGTGCCCTTTCGGGTCACTGCTCATTCTACTAGATCAATTGGGGCCTCTTGGACCTATAAAAATCAAGCGTCCGCTGATCAGCTGTGCCGGGCGGCCACTTGGTCCTCAGTGCACACTTTTTCGAAGCACTACCGTGTGGATGTGCTGGCTTCGGCTGATGCCAGCTTTGGGAGGAAGGTCTTGGAGGCAGTCTTGCCTGTCTAGGATCTTTTCCTTCTGAAGTTCTTAGTGCTTCCTTACTGTTGCACCCTGTTGGCTCTGGTTCAGTGTGCTGTGTTTGTTTTTTGGGGGTTTTCTCCTAGGTGGTGTCCGTTGACACTTCCGATAGTTGGGAACTCTGACTGGTTGGTTCATAGAGGTTCTGGTGACTCTGGGGGCCTTGCACCTGGTCCTTGCCTTCTTCCCGCCTCTGGGAAACTCAATGTTTGGACATCCCAGTGTTACCAGTAACCTGTATTGGACGACAGTGAAAATAGGATTTTAGTCTTACCTGTTAAATACTTTTCACTTAGTCCATACAGGTTACTGATCTCCCACCCTGTCAAGAGACCATGCTTGGCTCTCCTGTGGCATTCTGTGGGAGTCCTTTGGGGCATGCTCACAGGGCTCTTCTTCTTCTCTTCTATCTCTGGTCAGTGTTAGTGTCTCAAATCATTCTGGCTTGTGCTGACTGAGGAGCAGCCTAGGAGGGAGGGGAGGCTTCACCCCCTGCATACATTTAGAGAAATGTTCCTGCCTTCTTAAAGGGGTGGATCGCCTCCCAGTGTTACCAGTAACCTGTATGGACTAAGTGAAAAGGATTTATCAGGTAAGACTAAAATCCTATTTTTGGAAGTTTTCATCCTTGGCCAGGTAGTGGGGCAGTTTCCAGTTAGTGTGTTGGGACTGTAGGGCTAAGGAGAGCCCAAAGGGGGCTTGATTGGAGACAGCTATATTGTGGATATGCGTGTCAGTGACTGTAGAGACTAGCCTGTCAGAAAAAAGGAAATAATCTAAGCGAGTAAAATAGTTGTGTGCTTGGGAATAAAAGGTGTAGTCTCTATCAGCTGGGTGCCAAAATCTCCACAAGTCCATCAGCTGTAAGTGTCGGTGTAGGAGAGTAAAAGGATGGCCATTTCCCGGTTTGGATGAGTCAGTAGTTCTGCTGTGGTCCATGGCTGGGTCCATGACCACATTGAAGTCCCCCCCCCCCAGAACAATCATTGAGTCACCTGTGTCCAGGAGTCTCTGATACAGAGAGAGAAAGAAAGAAAGAAAGAATGAAAGAAAAGTTAGGCTGGTTAGGAGCATAGATATTAGCCATAGTGTAAGACTCTTGACCCAAGCACCCAATGTAAGCTGCCAAAGAACCTTGAGAAGGGAAAACCCCACGAGGTAGCAGGCTGCTATTTTAATATGTATAATGTATATACAGACAAAAGACAATACAGTAATACTTACTAGGTAGGCCCCAGTGAACCAGAAGCTGGAGTTCGTAGGCCTGAGAGCACTGCGAGCTGTCAGTAGCTGCTTCCAGGAGACCTTGCTGCAGCCGAGGCCATGTGGTGTAGCAGGCCACGAAGCCTGATGACAGGACAGTCACCTGGAACACACACAAGTACTCACCAGTTCAGGAATCAATGTATATAACCTACCAGTAGTATTGTTGTCTCTGTCGAACATAAAATAAGCAACAACGGGGTTCGTAAGGTTCCATACGACTCGGGGTCGTAAAATCACTATACGACTGGGGGTGGAATATAGAGAGTCAAGCTCGACTGGATAGTCTATGATGTCAAACATGACACACTGTCACGGTTTATTATGACTCTCAGACACAAGTTTAGGTAAAAAAAAATCAATTTTATTGAAATAATAAATGATAACTTAGGATGGCAATAACATACATATATATATACAGAATATAGCATAGACAGAAGGCAGACTCTACCGGTCCTGTCAATATACCGGACAGGACAGTCTTTAGGCTCTACCGGCCTTGCCAATACCGGGTAAGGCAACCTGCAGATGGAATAGCATAACGGTTTTACCGGCCTTACCAAATTACCGGGCAAGGCAGCCTCAATAGATACACAATGTAGGCTCTACCGGCCCTGCCAATACCGGGTAAGGAAACCTCAGATGGAATGTGGCAAAAGGTTCTACCGGCCTTACCAATACCGGGCAGGGCAGCCCAGAGATAATAGCAGCAGTCAGATGGAACTGGCAAATTAGCAGAATCGTTAAGCAGCAAGGCTTTGGAGCAAACCAGCGTCCGCACGCTGGAAACAACACTGAATAGTATAGCCGTTAGGCTTAGCGAGCAAACCAGTGACCGCACACTGGAGTAACAAGCGAGTAGTATAGCCGCAAGGCTTAGGAGCAAACCAGCGTCCGCACGCTGGGACCAACACAGATTTGTATAGCTGATAGGCTTTGGAGCAAACCAGTGACCGCACACTGGTGTAACAAGCGAGTTTGTATAGCCGCAAGGCTTAGGAGCAAACCAGCGTCCGCACGCTGGGACCAACACAGATTTGTATAGCTGAAAGGCTTTGGAGCAAACCAGTGACCGCACACTGGTGTAACAAGCGAGTTTGTATAGCCACAAGGCTAGGAGCAAACCAGCGTCCGCACGCTGGGACCAACACAGATTTGTATAGCTGATAGGCTTTGGAGCAAACCAGTGACCGCACACTGGTGTAACAAGCGAGTTTGTATAGCCGCAAGGCTTAGGAGCAAACCAGCGTCCGCACGCTGGGACCAACACAGATTTGTATAGCTGAAAGGCTTTGGAGCAAACCAGTGACCGCACACTGGTGTAACAAGTGAGTTTGTATAGCCGCAAGGCTTAGGAGCAAACCAGCGTCCGCACGCTGGGACCAACACAGATTTGTATAGCTGAAAGGCTTTGGAGCAAACCAGTGACCGCACACTGGTGTAACAAGTGAGTTTGTATAGCCGCAAGGCTTGGGAGCAAACCAGCGTCCGCACGCTGGGACCAACACGGAATTGTAGCAATGTCACCAACGCGACCAGGCAGAAGGTCGCCAGGATACTGAAGACAGGTGATAAGATGACAGGAACCAGCAACGATCAGTCAGGTCAGAAAACAGCAGAGAAGTTCAGCAGGAACTGCAACACCAGCGACTAGGCCGGAACCAGGACTGGAAGTACTTCAGCATGCAGGAAACACTGGAACAGTAGAGATCAGGAACTCAGGAACACATGAGATCAGGAACTCAGGAACACTGGAACAGAGGCCCAGCTATCACTAGCATAGTGATAGCAAGAAGGTCAGAAACAACACGAAAGGGCACTCAAAGGGTGCCCAATCCAGGTTTAAATAGTCAATAAGAGGCGGGCTATCTGCAGACAGCCAATAGAAGCCCCCTACTGGTGACAGACAAGTAACTGCAGCAAATCACGGGCACCGTGATACACACTGGGCACCGAGGGCCTTTCGAGTTCAAAAGGAGGGTGGTCAACAATCCAGGTCAGCAACAGGCTGGTAAAGGCGGTACCTAGGATGAGACAAAGGGATAGTTGGACAAGCCAGGGTCAAAACCAGTCGAGCAGCAAGGTACAAAATCAGCAGGCAGAAGTCGTAAAACAGGCTGAGGTCAAACGCAACACAGGATTCGAAGGAAAATCAGCAGACAGGAGACGAAGTTGAGGAAAGCCAGGTCAATACAATGGGATACACAAGAAACAATACTCAAATATTCGATATACTGAACGCTTTGATTGCGCATTGACACAAGGGTGTCAGTGCTTGATATAGGCCCAACCAAAGGTGTAGCCAGCACAGGGCGGGGATAGGAATGAGAAATCAAATACCTGGAAAGACAGAAAAAACCTGGATAAAGGCTGTAAAACCTGAGAAACATGACACTACCCCCCCCCCCAACACACACACACACACACACACACAAGAGACTACTTCCAAGAGGCCACTGAAGATTTGGACCGAAAGGAACTGTGAAAACAGCGGACCAAGGACAGAGCATGACGTCCAAAGCCATTACCCAAGAGCGTTCCTCAGGGCTGTAACCCTTCCAGTTCACCAAGTACTGGAGAGCACCACGGAGAAACGGGAATCAATCACTGCATCGATGACATACTCATCAGAGTCATCCATAGAAACCGGAGACGGAGGTGTAGACGGGGGGTGAGCAGCATGAGCTGCCAGGTAGGGCTTGAGGAGAGAGACATGGAAGACAGGATGGATTCTTAGCGTCTCTGGGAGGGCCAAGCAATGAGAGACCGGGGAAAGATAGGTCCCAACATAAAAGGCCCCAAAAACTTCAGACCCAGTTTACCAGATGACTGACTGAGATTAATGTTTTTGGTAGACAACCAGACCAGGTCCTCAGGATAGAACCTGGGTGCTAAGGAACGGTGATGGTTGGCCGCCTCCTTCTGCTGCATCTGGGAAGACAGCAGCATGCAGCGAATGGCTTGCCAATGTGCCACCAATTCTTGTACACAGGTATTGGCTGAGGGAGCATCCGACATAGGAGGACACAGAGAGATACCAGGGCTACGAAGAATGGTGAGTACTTCAGAGAGCTCTGCAAGAGGGAATTGTAAGAAAATTCCGCTAATGGCAGGAGGCGGGACCAGTCATCTTGCTGATGGGACCAGTAACAGCGCAGGAAGTGCTCCATGTTCTGGTTCAGCCGCTCAGTCTGGCCATTGGTTTGGGGATGGCATGCGGAGAAGTGTTGAAGGTGGATACCTAGTCGAGAGCAAAATGCTTTCCAGAAGCGTGACATGCACTGGGAGCCACGATCGGAGGTGATGTGTTGCAGAATCCCATGTAAACGGCAAATATGTTCAATGAATAGGTCCGCCAGCACAGAAGATGGCAGTTTAGCTATAGGAATGAAATGCCCCTGTTTAGTGTAACTGTCCACCACTACCCATATTACCGTATTACTGGAGGAAGGCAGGTCTACCACGAAATCCATGGATATACATGTCCATGGTAGGGCAGGCACCAGTAAAGGCTGGAGAAGACCCAAGGGTTGGGTTCTAGGTGTTTTCATGTGGGCACACACCGAGTATGACAATACAAAAGAAGAGACTTCGGGTCTCGTAGTGGGCCACCAGAGTACAGAGAAATGAGATCCTGGGTAAGGAGAAGGTCTGGATGACTGCCTATAGTAGAGCAATGCCTCCAACAGAGGACATCCTCACGGAATGGTTCCGGTACGTAGTACGTGTCAGGGGGCACAGTAATCCCTAAGGGACGAGTCGACTGTGACTCACATATACGATGAAGAAGGGTAGTAGACAGAGACAACACTATCCTGATATATGACACAATAGGTTCCGGTGAGGTGGTAGGAGTTGTGGATGGGTCATATTGGTGTGAGAGGGCGTCAGCCTTTATATTCTTTGTCCTGGGTGTGGGAGAACGAAAAGCAACCAACTCCCTTGACGAGCATTCAGGCTTTTGGCTGATTCCAAATACTGAAGGTTCTGGTGGTCTGTAAGTATAGATACCATATGATGGGAACCCTCAAACAAGTATTGCCACTCGTCCAGTGCTAGCTTGACTGCCAGTAATTCTCTATTCCAGGTATCCTAATTCTTCTCCACAGGTGAGAAGCTCCTGGAGAAAAATGAACATGAATGAAGGACACCCGTCTCAGGGTTCCTTTGGGAGAGGACCACTCCAGCAGCAACTTCAGAGGTGTCAACCTTCAGAGTAAATAGAGCCAAAGGATCACAATATTTGAGGATAGGTGCAGAGGAGAAAGCCCTTTTTAGGGTATCGAAGGCAAGCAGGGCCTCTGAAGACCACAGATGGGAATTAGCCCCCTTATGGGTCATGGCCGTGATAGGGGCTACAAGTGCAGAAAAGCCCTTTATAAATCGGCGGTAGTAATTGGCAAAGCTGATAAATCTTTGCACGGCCTTAAGACTGTGAGGTAGAGGCCAGTCGGTGACTGCGGACAATTTCTTGGGGTCCATGGCCAGGCCCTGGGCAGAGATGATATACCCTGAAACGCCAAAGAAGTCGCACTTCTTGATCTTGAAGAACAAGTGGTTCTCCCTTAACTGAGTTAGTACCTAGGACACGTGAACATGAACACGGTGTTCTTCCAAGGTGGAAGAGAACACTAAAATGACATGAAAATAACAAAAGTTAGAAGAATGTCTCGAAATACATCATTAACGAAGTTTTGGAAGACGGCAGGGGCATTACAGAAACCAAAGGGTATGATCAGGTACTCGTAATGCCCGAACCTGGTATTAAATGCCGTCTTCCACTCATCACCCTCTTTCACCCTAACCAGGTTGTAGGCACCCCTCAGATCAAGCTTAGTGAAGTACCGGGCACCTCGAAGCCAGCCTAGTAACTACGGAATTAGGGGCAGAGGGTAGCAGTTTTTTCGGGTTATAAGGTTCAACCCTCTGTAGTCCATGCAAGGAGTCAGAGCACCGTAATTTTTTGAGACAAAAAAGGTCCCGGCTCCCGCAGGAGACATGGAAGGATGGATAAACCGACTGGCCAAGCTATCCTTAATATAGTCCTCAAGGACCTTGGTTTCAGGGACCAATAGGAGATAAACCCTGCCTTGGGGGGGAATGCTACCTGGTAAAAGGTCAACAGAACAGTAGTAAGGATGGTGAGGGGAGTAATGTCCCTGCCTTGGTCCTACAGAACACATCAGCGAAGGCAGAGTATGGTCTTGGAAGAGAGGACGGAGCAGTGTCTAGAGTGGACAATATGAGCTCTGTAGCGTCCAACGGCAAATCAGGGAATGAGAGGGTACCGGCAACCCAATCAACATTGGGATTATTTATTTTGAGCCAGGGACAGCCTAGTATAACCGGGCTAGTGGGACATGAAATAATGTCAAAGGACAGCGTCTCCATGTGGGAAGAACCCATCTGCATTACGAGGGGAGCTGTTGCAAGAGTGATGAGGCCAGCCTCCAAAGGAGAGCCATCTACAGTCACGATTCGAATAAGGGTCTTTTTAGACATGGATGAAATGCCATGAAGAATGGCAAAGGCTGCATCCATAAAAAGCCCTTCAGCTCCAGAGTCTACAAAAGCTGATGCTTGTATAGTTCCATGGGGATGACTGATGAAAACAGGAACAAGCAGTTTGTTGTCCTCTTTAGAGGGAGCAGAGGACAGACTTAGGGTAGGTCCCTCACTAGGCCCTAAGTCTGAGCATTTCCCAACTTGTTTGGACAAGAGCGGGCTTAGTGCCCGGGTTTAGCGCAATACAGGCACAAACCAGAAGTATGTCTCCTGGTTTTCTCCTAGTTTTGAGAGACAGAGGACCCGACCTACCTCCATAGGTTCCTCAGTAACCACGGACGATGACACTGGGGTCTGGAACCTACGGCCAAGCAGACAAGTGGTTATACCATGGGGTGCTTGATGCAGTCATGATCACGTTCAGAGCAATGATCCTGGAGAAGGTGCTCTAGTGTGAAGCATAAGGCTATCAAACCTTCAAGAGTATCAGGAATAGGATGAGTAGTGAGATCATCCTTAAGTCGATCAGAGAGACCTCTCCTGAATACAGCTTTCAAGGCCCTATTGTCCCATTCCGCATTGTATGCCCAGATGCACTATTCTACTGCATATTGCATAAGGGTGCGGAATCCCTGTTGCATATCAAGAATAACCTCCTCTGCTCTTGTCTGTCTTCCAGGTGTGTCAAACATAGAGCGGAATACGGCGACAAAAGTATCAAAAGTAGCCAGGATAGGGGACTGATGGTCTAAAAGGGGAGAAACCCACGTCAAGGAGGAACCACGTAGAAGAGAAACAATAAAAGTGATGTGGGCCTGATAAGAAGCAAAGACTTCGGGTTGGCTCTGAAAATGCAGGTAGCATTGGTTCAAGAACCCCCTAAGATCAGTTGAAGGTCTGTCGAACTGGTCAGGTAACGGCTGGAGGGCCGTCCGCATCAAACTGTGCGGTATGCTGGTCAAGCCGCGCTCCCTTTTGTGCCACAACCCATGACATACCAGCAGGATCTGTCATTGGTGCGATCAAAATGAAAGACTTTTGACTGAAGAGTCCAATGTAAGCTGCCAGAGAACCTTCAGAAGGAAAAACACCACAAGAGGTAGCAGGCTGCCTAGGATGAGACAAAGGGATAGTCGGACAAGCCAGGATCGAAACCAGTAGAGCAGCACGGTACAAAATCAGCAGACAGAAGAGTCTTAAAACAGGCCGAGGTCAAGCCCAACACAGGAGTTGAAACAAAATCAGCAGATATAACGGGAACCCAAGACGCTGTGGAGTCCTGGGCCTTAGTAGCCAGATTCTCTCTCCAGGAGTCGGCTGGAAACAATCGAAATGGCCGGTCGAGAGGGAAACAGATGCGTCGAACCACTCCGCTGAGCCTCTTCCTTTTCTCGAAACAGAGTCGAACGGGCAAGTTGGCGAATCTCAAAGGCCAAGTCGAGCAGCACTGGTCGCAGGTCGAGAAGCGAGTCAGTCATAGTCGGTAACTACTGGAAGTGAAGAGTGAATTGCTCTGTATGCCTTTCGGGGATGGGAGTCAGAGAGGACTCTTTAAACCATCCAGGCAAGCTCGACACACGGAGACTGCTTGCTCCAAACGAACATTGTTTTTCTGTATGTATAAAAGAATCAAACAATGAAACCGGAAAGGTACACAACGGGACTAGGGTTAGTTTAGGGACCAATGGTCAGAGGAGCGACAAAATTAAGGGTAACCCACCTGGTCTGTTTCCTAACCTCCCTGTGACTAGGGCGAAGCGTGACATACAGAGGAGGCGGCCAGACATGATCAGGTTACTACACAAAGGGGTCTCAGTGGGGGGGGGGGATACAGTTTCAATGAGTCCCAATACACATTGTGAACACAATGGCCATGTCCAAAAAGCCATTGGACTAAGATTTCAAGCATCCCGCCTTAGGTCGACCAATCCTCTATTGGTAGGTCCCGTATTGTCGACCAGTCCTGTCGACGCTTCTTTCGAGGTTACGACAACGGGTCGAATGTTCCCACCACTCCGGTATCCTTCGACCGAGAGTCGAGGAACAATAGGGAGAATAGTTCGAACTCGTGACACATCATATTCGACCACGGGTCGATCAACGTGGGAACTAGTCTTGCGACATCTAATTCGACCGAGAGTCGTGCCAATATGGCGAACAGTCTCAGTTTACTCCAACAAAGTCATATCTCCTTTCCATTGTGTCGAAGTAATGGCCTATGGCCCGTTACATTACTCCCCTTTTTTGGTCACCATCCAGGGCAGAAAAGAGAGATCCTCCTGACGGGAGATCCTCCTGACGGGACAGGCTGTCTGCATTACGGTTTTCTTTACCTGGCTGGTACTTAATGGTAAAATTGAAAGTTTGTAATGCCAAGCTCCACCTGAGTAGCTGTCCATTGTCCCCTGATACCCGATTGAGCCAAACCAAGGGATTGTGGTCTGTTAAAACAGTAAACTCCCACCCAAACAAATAAGGTTGAAGTTTCTTGAGTGCCCAGACTAGCAACAGGCATTTTTTTCCACTGCCGTGTAGGCTGCTTCTCTGGGCAGCAGTTTTCTACTTAGGTACACAACTGGATGCTCCTCCCTGTCTGTGTTGACTTGGCTGAGGACTGCTCCTAATCCGCAACCGGAGGCGTTTGTGTGGACCAGAAAAGTTTTGTTAAAGTCAGGTGCTGCTAATACTGGTCCCTTCCCCAGCACCTCCTTGAGAGCCTGAAATTCCTGCTCACAGTCCGGGGACCATGCCACATTGCGGGGGACTGCTTTCCTAGTTAAATCGGTTAGGGGTTTGGCCAGGGTACTATGTTGGGGAGTGAACTTCGTGTAATACCCAGCTGTTCCTAAGAAGGCCATAACCTGCTTCTTGGTGCGGGGGGCTGCTGTATACTCCCCACCCGGTGGCCTACGTACTGCACCTCCCCCATCCCTATCTGGCATTTGTCTGGTCTGAGAATGAGTCTGGCCTGAATGATCCTACCTATTATGGCTTCCAGATGAAGCGAATGCTTTTCCCAGGCATCGCTAAAGATAGCAATGTCATCCAGGTAGGCATAAGCAAACTCTTGTGCAGCTGCCAGCAGATGAACCACCAACCACTGGAAGGTAGCTGGGGCATTCTTCATCCCAAATGGCATCATCTTAAACTTGTAGAGGCCAAAAGGGGTGATGAATGCGGATTTGGCTACCGCCTCAGAGTCAAGTGGGATCTGCCAGTACCCTCTACTGAGATCGAGGGTAGAGGCAACGCCAGCTCCAGCGAGCCTCTCAAGCAGTTCATCTACTCTGGGCATGGGGTAGGCGTCAGCGACCGTCCGGTCACTGAGCCTCTGGTAGTCTACACAGAACCGGGTGGTTCCATCCTTCTTGGGCACCAAGACTACCGGGGAAGCCCAAGGACTGACCGATGGCTCAATGACACCCAATCCCAGCATTTCCTGTAACTCCTGCCACATTCCCTTCCGTACTGCCTCAGGGACTCTATACACGAGCTGACGCAGGGCCTCTGTCCCTGTGGTAAGGACCTGGTGGTGGGTTAAAGAGGTGAGCCTGGGCTGGGAGGAAAATAACTGGGGCCATTTCTGGATCATGTCCTTAATCTGTTGCTGCTGGGTAGTGTCTAACTGGGGCCCCAAGATGAGGGAGTTGCTGCAATCTAGTGGCCGGGTGGCGGCCAAAAGGTCAGGAATGTCCTCCTGTTCCTCTGTATGGCTGCCCACCGGGGTGCAAATGAACATGGCTGCCTCGGGTCGGGGATGATATGCTTTGAGGGCGTTCACATGGCAGGTCCTCTGGTCCTGCTGCTTGGCACCCTTGGCAATCACATAAGTGGTCTCTCCTTGACGATCGATAACCTGATATGGGCCTACCCATGCGGTCTATAGTTTGTTCTGCTTTACTGGACGCAGCACGACTACCTGTTGTCCTACATGAAATTCCCTGGGCTGAGCGTGCCTGTCATAATACTTCTTCTGCTTACCTTGGGCCAGCTGGAGATGTTTGTGGGCTAATCTCATGAGGGAGGCTAATTTCTCTCCAAGTTCTAGCACATAGGTGACCACCGGGGTTTCATCTGAGTCGCACTTGCCCTCCCAATACTCCCGAAGGATGTTCAGGGGTCCCAGGACTCTCCTCCCGAACAACAGCTCAAAGGGGGAGAAGCCCTAGACTCCTGAAGCACCTCCTGGTAGGCGAACAAAAGATGGGGCAAGTAACGCTTCCAGTCTCGTTGCGACTCCATGAAAGCCCTAAGCACCTGCTTCAAGGTTCCGTTGAACCTTTCCAGAGGCCGTTGGTCTGGGGGTGGTAGGTGGTGGTATGGATCGGTTTCTCCTCACACAGCTTCCACACCTCTCAGAGGTGAACTGAATGCCTTGACCGGACAGGATCTCGGCTGGAAACCCAACCTGGGAGAAAACTTTAATAAGTGCGTCCGCAACGCTTTCCGCCGTGATGATGGAAAGTGTCATGGCCTCAGGGTAACGAGAAGCGAAGTCCACAAAGGTAAGAATAAATTTCTTCCCAGTGCGGCTAGGCCGAGGTAGGGGCCCTATGATATCTATGGCTAGTTGCTTGAACGGTTCTCCTGTGAGGGGCAAAGGCTGCAGGGCTGATGATCTCCCTTCTTGCCTACCCGCTGACAAATGTCACAGGTCCAGAAAAAGTGGAGTACATCCTGCGATAAGTTAGGCCAGAAGGAGGCCCTGGTTAACCGGTGCTCAGTGCGCTGGACTCCCAAGTGACAGGCTAGGGGAACGTTATGGGCTAGGGACAAGAGGGCTGCCCTATGCTGGAGCGGTACTAGTAATTGGCTACGGGTGACCTGAGTGACGCCCTGACAGCTGGTCTGGGTGCTACAGTATCGTAACCCGTCGTCCCAGAGGAACCGCTACCCCCCTGTCCGGTCTCCCCCGTTTCTGCCCTATGCCTGTACCCCGCTAGGGTGGAATCCTCTAATAGGGCAGTACGGAATTCTAGGGTCAGTAACCATGGGATAGGGGTGTCTGAGGGGACAGGAGTAGCAGGGGGGGATGGGCTTACCCTCTGATGCTAGGCGGCTGCTCTTGTGATCACCTGGCAATCCTCAGGGGTCCCCGTGGGAGCAAAACGACTCTGGAGGTGACCCAAATAATTTCCTAATAGGACTTCAGCCGGGAGGTCAGGCATGATCCCCAAAAGGCGCTCTTCTTGGCCTGACCCCCAGTTCAGCTGTACATTGGCCATGGGCAACTGATAGATCTTGCCCCCTGCCACACTGACCTCCACAACCTGATTGGTCTTATAGCGGGGGAAAGCTGGACCAGGGTAAGAGTAGCCCCAGTGTCCCGCAATCCGGTGGCTGGGGTGCCATTGAGAAGAACAGGCTGTAAGTGCTGCTAGTGATTGTCCGGTCTGCCTCCTTGCGCAAGGGCAACCTCATGGTAAGCCCCCCATTCGCAATGTTCTCCTGGGGAGGACTGAATTTCCAAGGGGTGGGCCATTCCAGGTTGCTGAGCCCTGCTGGGTGGCTATAAGGATCCTCACTGGAGAAGCACAGGGTGGGCCTTGGGGCTGGACGAGGAAATTGGGGCTCTGTGTTGAACTGGGGAGGCACCTGGTATTTGGCGGGGGCCCCCCCTGGTTTCCTGTGGCTTGCCTGTATTCTCACAGTTCATAGGGCAATTGTATTGCAGGTGGCCCCACTGGATGCACATGTAACACAGGGGCCCAGAATTAGGGGCCTGTCTTGGCGGGGAGGGGGCTCTGGCTGGGATGGTTCCTGGGTGAGAGGGATACAAAGAATTGTGGGGGTTCGGGGTTCCCCACCTCCTACCGGTCGCTGGGACCTGGAGCTCATTTTCCAGGTATCCACGTACTGGTCAGATAACTGAGCTGCTTGATCCAAGGTACAAGGATCTCGGTCCCGGACCCAGTCACGAATCGGCTCAACAATGTGCAGGAAAAAATGTTCCAAGAGCACTAACTGAAGAAAGGCCTCAAGAGTCTGTGCCCCACATCCTTGCATCCAGTTGCGGGCGACTCGTTCAGATCCTTGAGCCCATTCCACATAAGAGTCCTGACTCTTCTTTTGTAACTCACGGAAATGTCGGCAGTATGTGTCCGGAGTGATCGCGTACCGGGCGAACAGTTTCTGTTTCACCTTCTCATAGTCTAGTATATCCTGGTCGGGCACAGCTCTGTACACATCCATGGCTCGACCGGTGAGCTTCCCAGCTAGGATGGCAGTCCTCTGTGACTGCTTGACATGTAGTTATCGACACATTCTCTCAAAGTTCCGCAAAAACCCGTCAATGTCCTCCTTTGTGTTGTCAAAGGTCAGGAACGTTTGATGCGTTACTGGGAGTCCCACTCTCCCTGGCTCGGGACGAACCTCCTCCGTCGAGGAGGCCTCATATAGGCTCATCGCCCAGTCCTTGAGCTTCCGACATGACTAGGTTGACCACTTTGATCGATGGGTTAGGTAGATACAGGGGTAATCATTGTGGGACAATCCTGGCGACAGGATCCTCGCAGTCGAAAACCCGCCTTGGTATCGTGTCATTGACTGTTTGTCGAGTCGACCGGTAGTCGACACTTCGCCTTGTCATCCACGCCATTTCGGGGTTGTCGTGGAAATAGGTCCGATGCTCCTCCGCAGGTAACTCCGTCTGCCGGGCCAATTCTGCTGTCGCTGCATCCGTGTTTAATAAAATTTGGACCAAGTCCTGCTTTCTTAGTCCTGCTGTACTGTGGCCCCGTTGGGCGACCAAGTTCTGTAAAATTGCCAGCTGAGTGTGTTTATATAAATCCGCCATGATGCTGCCAGCAAGGTCCCAGTTGGTGGTTTGGACCTCTTAGAGAGAGAATCCCACCGCTACCAACCAGTATGACGGGAACCCAAGACGCTAGTGAGTCCTGGGCTGTTGTAGCCGGATTCTCTCTCCTGGAGTCGGCTGGAAACAGTTGAAATGGCCGGTCGAGCAGAAAACAGATGCGTCGAACCACTCCACTGGGCCTCTTCCTAGTCTCGACACCGAGTCGAGCGAGTCAAATGGGCAAGTTGGTGAATCTGGAAGGCCAACTCGAGCATAGCTGTTTGCAGGTCGAGAAGTGAGTCGGTCATAGTCGGGAACTGCTGTAAGCGAAGAGTGAATTGCTCTGTACGCCTTTTGGGGATGGGAGTCAGAGAGGACTCTTTAAACCATCCAGGCAAGCACGACACACGGAGACTGCTTGATCCAAACGAACACACTTTATTGGCAAAACGGCATTCTTTTATACATACAGGAAAACAATCAAACAGTGAAACCGGGAGGGGCAAGGTACACAACGGGGCTAGGGTTAGTTTAGGTACCAATGGGCAGAGGAGCTACAAAACTAAGGGTAACCCGGATGATCCGTTTCCTAACCTCCCTGTGACTAGGGCGGAGCATGACATACAGAGAGGGTGGCCAGACATGATCAGGTTACTACACAAAAGGGTCTCAGTGGGAGTTACAATTTCAATGAGTCCCAATACACATTGTAAACACAATGGCTGTATCCAAAAAGCCATTGGACTAAGAGTTCATGCATCCCACCTTAGGTTGACCAATCTGCTAGTCCTGTCGATGCTTCTTTCGAGGTTATGACAACAGATCGAATGTTCCCGCCACGCCGAGATCCTTTGACCGAGAGTCGAGGAACAGTAGGGAGAATAGTTCGAACTCATGACACATCCTATTCGACCAAGGGTCGGTCAACATGGGAACTAGTCTTACAATGTCTTATTCGACCGAGAGTTGTGCCAATATGGCGAACAGTCTCAGTTTACACCAACAAATGTCTCCTTTCCATTGTGTCGAAGTAACGGACTACGGCCCATTACAGCAGACAGGAGACGAAGTCGAGGAAAAGCCGGGTCATACACTGGATACACAAGAAACAATACTCAAAGATTTGATATACTGAACGCTTTCATCGCGCGCTGACACAAGGGTGTCAGTGCTTGATATAGGCCCAGCCAAGGGTGTAACCAGCACAGGGCAGGGATAGAAAAGAACAGGTAAGAGAAATCAAATACCTGGAAAGACAGAAAAAAAAAAACAGAGAAAGGCAGGAATGCCTGAGAAACATGACACATAGTGAACCACCGACACCCCAGTTAACAGGAAACGACCTTCTGGATCAAGAACAGTAGACAAGATTTTATATTGTACATTTTTTATGAAGCAATATAGCTGCACCTCGTCTCTTCTTGTGACCAACATATGGGGCAGCGACCACCTCACCTACCCTGTTGCGTTTGAGCTTCTTATGTTCCACAGGGGTTAAGTGGGTTTCCTGTAGGAAGGCCACATTGCAATGAAGGCGTTTAAGGTGCATTAGGACCTGTTTCTTTTTTATGGGGGGTTGTTAATACCTGCTGCATTCCAGAAAATTAATTTGGTAAGGGTGGAGTCTATGGTGGGTAAGTGTCAGAGTGGACAAAGAGTGAAAGAGGTAAAGGGGAGGAAACGCAATTTGTTAAGAGTGGTGCATATGGCCATTTGAGCTGCCAGATAGGGAGGAGAGGGAGAGGTAAATAGGACAAAACTATATACAGTAATCTGTAATAATCTGGTGAGACCATGGAGCAATACCAGGCCTGAATGCATGCAATGGGAAAGTGATGGCAAAATGAGCATCATAGTAGTAGCAGTAACTGGGAAGGAGAGGTGGTGGCCCTCCACCCCTAGCCCTAAGGTAAAAGTAATCAAAGCAAAAACAAAGTATCAAAAACAATGGTCAGGGGCAAATTCAAGTGCCCAATACATCAAGACATAGGGGACCCACCCCCGGAATGCCAGGATCACCCAACTCACAGAGTCCCCCACCAGCTCCACATGTAAGATACACGCCACCCATATCTGGAGTTATAGGCAATAAACAACTATCACAGTAAAAACAGAGCAGTAAAGGTTAAATAGTAACAATAACATTAGCACATCAAGCACCGCTGGATTCAGAAAGAAGACAACAGTTGGACCCCAGAGGGGGTGCAGTTTGCAGCAACCCTAGTCTGGCAACAACTGCAAGTCCCCAACCTCACGAGCAGCACCCCAGAAGCATCTAGATTCATACATGTAGGCTAGATGTGTCGGAAAATGGACTTCGTTCATCTAGGAACTGGGGGCAACAGGAAGCCCAGGAATGCATCATCAGAAGGACTGTTCAGCAGCTGAATTCAGGCCTAGCATTTTCAGATTGCAATGTGGAGCGATTGGGACCCACAGGGAGTGTGATGGTTGTAGAAACGTCAGGGGTCCGGATGAGCATTGTGATCAAGGGTTATCTTTGCAGAAGCATATGTGTCAAGCTCTTACTGTCAAGCTAGGTTCTAGAGCAGAAAGGAATGAAGGCAACAACTGGATCCTAATGCGGGAGGTAAGAGGAGAGACAGGCAGGAGGAAAGGAGTCAAGCAAGGCCTAATCACACCCTTGACTAGTCAGAGGTACAAGGCAGAGGTCGGAGAACCGACAATGCCGATCTCGACCAGTCGGAAGGCCTGAGGTGTGAGAAGTCGACAAGGATGATTCAACAAAGCAGTACTTACAGGCAGAAGGAGGCTGGAGGGATGCTTCTTGTGAACTGGAACCTGCTGCTGGCAAAGAAGGTCGGAACCAAACAGGAAGAGATCCAAGGGGTATAGGCAGAAGCGTGGTCGGAAGACAAGCCGGAGCGAAGTCGGAGGGATGATAAACTCAAGTCGGCAGACAAGAAGCAAGGTCAAGACATTCCAAGATTTGGTACACAGGAAACTGGAAACATTGAGGATCAGAAGCTGTGACTTAGAAGCACGAAGATTGAGCACAGGTAAGATGGCAGAGCAGGGAGATAAAGGCATGCAGACCAATGAGGAGAAGGGGTCACAGGTGAATGGGAGTGACAGAGCCCCCCTCTCAAGGGCCGGACTCTGGACGGCCTGGAGCCCGAGGATGGAGGTGATGTACCTCAGTGGCTGGCTCCCATGAATGATCCGCAGGACCGTATCCCCGCCAGTAGATCAAGTACTGCAGGTTGCCCCTGACCAAGCGGGAGTCCAAGATTCAACAGACCTCAAACTCAGGATGACCATTCACCACAAGTTGACCAGGAGACTTAGATCGTTGAGAGAAATGGTTGAGTTTCAGTGGAAGCAGTAGAGACGTGGAAGGAATTAGCCATTTTCATGGTGATAGGCAAGTCAAGAGTGTACGTGACTGGAGATAGTCGGGACCGAATGGCGTAAGGACCCACGTACTTAAGACCCAATTTCCAGGAAGGCTGTTTCAGGTGTAGATGTAGTGTGGACAGCCAGACCTGATCTCCAGGCTGAAATTGATCTCTTTTCTTGTCTACAGCTGTTTTGAACTTGACTGAGGCGTCCTCTATGGTCTTACATACTCAAGTCCAATGTGATTGGAGATCGCTCACTCTGGCTTCGGCACAAGGAACATGTACAGGAGGAAGACAAGGCAGGGTTTGAGGATGGTACCCCAGAGCTGCAAAAAAGGGTGAAATCTTGATGGAAGAGTGAAACAAATTGTTAAAAGCGAACTCTGCTAGAAGTAGAATCGTTACCCAGTTGTCTTGATGTGCGTTCACATAGTGACGCAGATAAGTCTCCAAGGACTGATTGGGCCTCTCAGTCTGTCCATTCGTCTGAGGATGGTAAGACGAGGAAAACTGCAATTGGATGCCTAGTCGTGCGCAAAAGGCTCTCCAGAATCAAGATGTGAACTGGACTCGAACACGATTTGTAAAGGAATGCGATGGAGACGGAAGCTCTCCTTCAGAAGTATGTCGGCTAGGAGTTGAGCCGTAGGTAAACCCTTGAGAAGGACAAAATGTGCCTGTTTGGAGAACCGATCCACAACAACTAGAATCATAGTACAACGATCTGAGACAGATAAATCAGTGACAAAGTGCATGGTGAGATGAGTCCAAGGGGTGCTTGGAGTAGACAGAGGATGCGACAGACCTGCTGACTTCTGATGGGAAGACTTGTTCTGAGCACAACTGTCACAGGACTTGACAAAGGCGTCAACATCTGGCTTGAGTGTGGGCCACCAGAATTGACGGAGAAGGAGCTCCGCATTCCGAATTGCTCCTGGATGACCAAACATGGGAGATTGATGAGACCATCGAAGGAGGAGGCAACAACGTCTTGGGAACGAACAGCAAGTGAGTCGCTATGCCTCTCATTATTCCAGAATAATGCCGTTGAAGAGATTTGATTGTAAGATTAGAACTTCGGTTCAGACAACTGGGGAGTCTGCAGGTACTGTAGCCATGCTGATGTAAACTAGGGGAGTGTCTTGGTTCCGGACCAGTAGGATGCGGTACATTTTAGACAGCGTCCTATCTCCTATGCTAGACAAAGACAACAAGGATTCCATTGGCATCAAATCTCTACATAGACTACCACCCCTCAGGACCTCAAGTATGTAGTGCCGCACCTGCAAGTATCTCCACTGTTCACTGGCCATCTGGTACCTGGTTTGCAATCCTGTGAAGGACACCAGTCTTGTTCCCTCCACAAGAGCTTTCACCTGCACTGTCCCAGCTCCCGACCACAACTGGAAGGCTCCAGCAGCTAGCCCCAGAGGAAAGTCTGGGTTACCCAGGATCGACAGAAGGCGGAGGTCCAGGGAGTAAACCCCTCCCTCTTCTCACAGCGGAACCACACCGACAGGACTCTACCCAGAACAGGTACATTTAGAATAGGTTTCGGTACTTGATGTCTCTGGAGTAGAAGCGATTGTAATGGACTGAGATGCAGGTGATCCTGCAGATCCACACAAAGCAAAGCTGCCATAGGTGAGTTCTGAAAAAAGATCAGAGAGCCTGGTCAGTACAGAGGCCTCATAATATTTCAGAATATCTGGGAGTCCTAGTCTTCCGGATCCCCACGGCAAAGTCAGTAGAGCCCTACTACATCTAGGTCTCTTCCCATTCCATACATAGGAAGACATCAGTGTCTGTAGTTGTCTCAAGAACGACCTAGGGATCAAGATCTTCAAGGTCTGGAACAAATATAAGACCTTAGGCAAAACATAATTTCTCTGTCATCCAATATAGGTTACTGGTAACTTTGGGTAGGCAATCCGCCCCTTTAAGTAGGCAGGAACAATTCTAGAAGTGAATGCTGGGTGGAGCCTACCTCCTATCCTTAGCTGTATCTAGCCACTTCCTTTTCAGAAAGATTTGTTCCTTGATGAAAATACAAGGCAAGAGGACAGTTCTGCTATAGTTTTAGCTTATTTTTTGTTTTCTGTTACATATGGAATACCACCATTAGGCGGATTACCATCACTGACAATTCCCTAGTGGATAGCTCAGTTTCCAGGTGCTATGTGGACCTTAAGCCCTGGGGGGAAAATATTGTACTCCAAGTTCTTTCCTCAGGAGTTGCCCACTGAGGCTTCTTCTTTACACATGGTAATCTGAAGACAGAAGACCTGCTGAAAAGGTGAGCAACCCTTTGAGTGCTGAGGTCCACTTGTCCCACGTTTCTCCTTTTGGAGTTCCTATTACATACTCCTGCACTCATTGTTTGTTTGTATATCTGTTGGGGGTTTGGAGCAGTTTCTGTGGTAAATTTAACCGTCTGACGATTTAGCACTTTTTTTACCTCAGGGTAAAATTTTGTAAAATGTTTTTTGTACCGCATAGACGCCATTCTCCATTCACCTCTATGGGACTTTACAGTTTAGGACATATCTTTGCAATCGTTCAGCATAGCGACTTCAGAGATAGAGCAAGGGCAAACAAACAAAATGAGCTATCACCCAGTCAAAGTTCTGTGTGTTTTGGGAAGATGAGGGGACTTCGGGCACCGTTGGGGTACTTTTTTATGGAAAACTACATTGCCAGTGAGTGCTTGCTCCGCACACGCATTTCTGATTGGCTCCCGTTGCGGAAGCCGTGTTCTGTTTTTCCTTCATGAGTATCCTATGCAAGGCTTGGACCCTCCTTCTCCCCTCAGCAGATTAACCCTTCGCCTGCCAGTTCAATGCAAATTTGCGATTTCTGTATTAATGTTGATTTATACTTATAACGTTGTGACAGTGTTAGGATGTCAACACTGTTGGAACTTGGGACTAGACTTATGGCTAAGTATACTGGGGTGTCCGTGACCCCCATTGCACTTTGCTCTTTATGTCAATCAGGGTTACCTAGAGATTGTTCAGGTAGTTTATGCCCAGCATGCGCTGCGGTCCCTGTGTCTCTTCCAGGGACCTCCAGCCATACACTAGAGCCGATGTGGATGTGGTCTACCTTACAACTCCTTCCATTCCATTTGCAGGGGGTCTTCCAGTCTTCTCAGCCTCCCTACTCCTATCAGGTCTTCCCTGCCGAAACTTTGGGGAGTACGTGAAGTATCAGATTCGTCTGAGGAGGAATTGTTGGTGGATTCTGATGAAGGGGAATGTTCTGCAGTGGTCTCTTCACAATTCTGTGGGACCCCCCTTGAGACTGATCCCAGTCCCTCAGCTGAGGGCCTGATTAGGGCTGTGTTAAATGCCCTAAACATTCCCTTGACGTGTTTCAGGAGCCTAAGTAGCAGTCTACCTGCTTTTCACCCAACCCCACTTTTAATAGTCTGTATCCCAGTTTGTTAAGCTGTATCCCTTTTCTGAAGCGACATTAGATCAGTGGGCTCATCTACCCAAGGGGAATGCCCCTGTTTCTAGACTCTCTATGTCCACTGCTTTGCACCTGTCCTTCAAGACTGGACTGAGAAGAAGTGTAGGAATTCCCTGAAAGCCATTTTTGCAACGGCTGCTACTTCCTTTCACCCAGTGTTCACTGCAGCTTGGGTGAACAGGGCCCTTGCGGTTCGGACCGCACAGCTGACAGTAGATGTCCATCAAGAAGCTCCTACTGCTGAAGTTACGGCTCTTTGCCAACATCTCTGAGGCTCAGCATTATGTTCTGCTGCTATATTTGATGCCACCCGTTTGGTGGCCAGAGTCTCTACCATGTCTGTGGTAGCCAGATGGGCTCTTGGTCTGCAGACACTACTTCTAAGACAGCCCTACTTCGTTACCCCTTCAGGGTACCTCTCTATTTGGGCCTCATTAGCGAGGCCACTGGGGGCAAGAGTACACTCCTGCTCTTAGTCTCTAGGAAGAGCCTCCAACATAGAAGATTTAGTTTTTTCTTCCTTTTCAGGCTGAGGTGAGCCCGAACCAGGGTTTTCTTTCTTTTGAGTCCATGGCTACTATTCTTCTGTGCCTGCTGACTTTGAAATGGCTTTTCTCCTAGAGATCATGTCTGCTTGCCGGGTTGCGGAGTTGCATTCCCTATCTTGTAAACCACCCTTTTTGGTGTTTCACAAAGACAAGGCTGTACTTCGCAAAAGTTTTCTCATGAAGATGGTCTCTGAATTCCACATAACTCAGGAGATTGTGGTGCCTTCTTTCTGCCCTGACCTTACATCTGACAAGGAAAGGGACCTTCACTTGTAGGATATGATGCTCTGCTTTAAGTTATATGCACTGCACTGAGTCTATTCGTCAGTCTGACACTCATTTTGTCATTCCTGAGGGTTCCAGGGCAGGGAGACCTGCATCCAAGTGACCATTGCTTCTTGGATTAAGTCTACCATTCGTAAGGCTTATGAACTGAGGAAGAAGCCTGTTCCCTTTCTGGTCTCGGCTCATTCCACAAGATCCATTGGGGCATCTTGGATTTACAAGAATCAAGCTTCAGCTGATCAGTTGTGCAAGGCCACCGCTTGGTCATCTGTGCACACCTTCTCGAAACACTACAGTGCTGATGTGCTGGCATCGATGAATGCTAGATTTGGGAGGGAGATCCTGGAGGCAGCCTTGCCTATCTAGGATCTCCTTCGTCTCTTCAGTACTCCTTAACTTTTGAGCCCTGTTGGCTCTAGTTTAGTGTGCTGTGCAACAGTTCCTGGGAGGTTTGTGCCCCTGTTTTTGTGTCCGTTGACACTTTGTTGTTATTGCTGGGCTGCCTATGATCTGATGGTTCATATACACTCTGATGACTTTGGGGGCCCTGCGCCTGGTCCTTACCTTATTTCCTACCTCTGGGAAACTCAATGGCTGGACATCCCAAAGTTACCAGTAACCTATATTGGATGAAAAAGAGGATTTTAATCTTGACTGTTAAATCCTTTTTTCTTAGTCCATACAGATTACTGCTCTCCCACCCTGTCAAGGGACCATGCTTGGCTCTCCTGTGGCAGAACGTGGGAGTCCTTTTAGATTCATGCTCACAGGAGTCTTCTTTTCCCTTCTTACTACCTGGTCACTAGTTAATGTGTCAAATCTTTCTGGAGAGGAAGTGGCTAGATGCAGCTAAGAATAGGAGGTAGGCTCCACCCAGTATTCACTTCTAGAATTGTTCCTGCCTACTTAAAGGGGTGGATTGCCTACCCAATGTTACCAGTAACCTATATGGACTAAGAGAAAAGGATTTAACAGGTGTTGCAGATTACCTTGGTTCCAGCACCGTCTATTCAGGCATCGCTCGAAATGATGCTTCAGTGTCAGCGGCCATCCATGCTGCACGGATGTCTCCGGAATTACGCATGGCTGGACGCATCAAAGCTAGATGCGTCATCTTCAGGAGCGAGGCTTCAAGCATGCAGTAGGCCTCTGTTTTATGTGTTTGATTCCTGTAGTCTCTTCCTACCTACTTCCTCCCTCTGAGCTTCTCCTCCTACCTACTTCCTGAGAAAGAGTTTAAAGGGCATACTGAGTCCTGACTCAGTTGTCCTTGCGTTGTGGTACAGTACAGTTCTGTTTCCCTTGGGCTCTGTGTATGACCTGACTTGTCTGACTACCCACTCTGGTGTTGACCTAGGGCTCTGTCCACTGCGCATCCAGCATACCAATACTTCAGTGGATATCATATCTGGTGCAAACCCGTGGCTCTGGCTTACTACCCGCTCCATGTATGACCTAGGCTTGTCTGACTATCCTGTATGATGCTTACTAGAGGGCTCTGTCTGTTCTCTCCGTGTGGTGGTTCCATTCCTCAGACATCCTTCCTAGTACTGACCTGGGGCTCTAGCAGACTCCCAACTACTGACTGCAGGTGGAAGACTGCTATTTCTGATACAGTGCTTGCCTCTTTGTTCACCCTCTGTATGTTTATTATTATTTACTTTGCTTCTATTATCCTTAATAAAAGATTTTTTTTACTTTACCATACTGATGCCTAGTTTATTAATGGGAACCGTGACAGTACGCGAGGGCCATGAATATGGACGGTAATAGTAATTCAGCTTTTCAAAGCATCCTGGATATGATGGAGACACAAGATCAACCCTTGGTACCGGTGGTTCCTACCTTTCTTGATGCAGGCACGATCAAGAGGTTGTCTGGTTCCCCTCAGCCCCCACAGTGGTATGGGTGAGACCCAGAGTCGTGTCGAGGGGTTCCTTAACCAAATCAGTATATAATTGGAAATAGTGCAGCATGCCTTTCCAACTGAGTGCAGTAAGGTCGGCTTCCTTATCTCTCTCCTTACGGGCAAGGCATTGTACTGGGTCAATCCGTTGTGGAAAATGGATAAACCTATTGTGCATGACTTCACAGAGTTTAAGTCATTCAAATGTGTCTTTGACTTGCCAGGCCGCATGGTCTTGGCTTTGAAAAACCTTTTGACCAGTCACCAGGGAGCTCGTACTGTGGCGGAATACTCCATTGAGTTTCTCACTCAGGCAGTCTAGGTAGGCTGGAATAACGAGGCCCTGGTAGCCGCCTTCTTCCAGGGGCTTAGCGATACCATGAAGGATGAAATCGCTGCCCATGATTTACCTAACGTACTGGATGACATAATTTCATTCTGTATCCTGATAGATACCAGGCTCAGAGAGTGACCCTCTTTTAAGGAGCTCCTGCAGAGGGTTCCGGGCAGGCTAGCTCCTCATAATAGCAGCCCACCCTATCCTCCCTCACCTCCCATGCCTCCTGAGCGTGTCTGTGGGGTGAGCGAACCGATGCAGGTCAGTGCTTCCCAGCTATCAAAGGAGGAGAGGGCCTTCAGGAGGAGGGAAGAACTGTGTCTTTACTGTGGCAAACCAGGACATATACTGAGGTCCTGCCCAGTACGTCCGGGAAATGCCAGCACCTAAGATCTTACCGGGGATAGATCTTGGGTGGCATTTGCAGTCCCCAGAAAATTTTTCTGATAAGCCCATGCTGTGGGTGTGCATCTCTTGGGAGGACAGGTCGGTCTGTGTCCCAGCACTACTTGATACAGGTGCTGCAGGCTGCTTTATTGATGCAGAATTTGCGGCCAGTAAGGAGGTTCCATTTCAGCCCATTTCTGCTCCACTGGCTGTGGAGGCGATTGATGGTAGACCCCTGCTACCATTTCATATTACTCATGAGACCACTCTGTTAACCCTGAAGGTGGGAGCCCTTCACACCGAATCCCTGAAGTTTCAGGTAATTAACTCCCCACATTACGCTATCGTACTGGGGTTTTCGTGGTTGCAGTAGCACAACCCTAGGATGGATTGGCACACGTGCGACATTTTGTCCTGGTCTCCACAGTGTTATAAATCATGTCTCTCCTGTCCTGTGAGACTGACTTATGCCACCTCTCCAGCATTACCTGAGGAGTATTTCCCATTTAAGGAGGTGTTCAGTGAAAGTCAGGCTGGAGCCTTACCACCACACAGGCAATATGATTGTGTGCTGGAACTTATGCCTGGCACATCACCTCCTAGGGGCCGTGTCTATCCCTTGTCAGTGGAGGAGAATAGAGTCATGGAGGAGTATGTGTCTGATGCATTGGCCAGAGGCATCATCCGTAAGTCTTCATCCCCAGCAGGGATCGGATTTTTTTTTTGTTAAAGAAAAGGACGGAGAGCTACGTCCATGTATTGATTTTCGTGGGCTTAACAAAATACTGGTTAAAAATGCATACCCGATTCCCCTAATCAACAAACTCTTTGACCGTGTCAAAGGATCTAAGTATTTTACAAAATGCAACGCAAGAGCTGCCTATAATTTGGTTCGGCTAAAGCAGGGTCACGAGTGGATGACAGCTTTTAATACATGTAATGGGCATTATGAATATTTGGTGATGCCATTTGGCCTCTGCAATGCCCCAGCTGTCTTTCAAGAGTTCATAAATGGTGTGCTAAGAGAACTCTTACAGGGTTGTGTTGTGGTGTACTTGGATGACATCTTGATTCAATTCTCATTCTTGGAGACCCATCGGTCGAATGTATCCAAGGCCCTGAGCCTATTAAGCAAAAACAACCTGTACTGTAAACTCAAGAAATGTGAGTTCTACAAGCCACAAGTAACATTCCTGGGGTATATTATCTCTGCATCTGGTTTCACTATGGACCCCCAGAAATTGTCCACAGTAGTGGAGTGGCCTCGTCCTGAGGGACTCAAAGCGATTCAGAGATTTCTGGGGTTTGCAAATTATTACCGGAAGTTTATTAAAGATTTCTCCACTATTGTCAAACCACTGACGGACATGACCTGCAAAGGTGCCAAGACCACTGAGTGGTCTCAGACAGCCATAATGGTGTTCGAAAGACTGAAGGCAGCATTTGCTTCAGCTTTGATTCTGATACACCCGAATCCATCCCTGCCCTTTACCCTGGAGGTGGATGCTTCTGAGATTGAAGTGGGCTCTTTATTGTCTCAACGCTCAGCTCCTGGTGAAGCCCTATGCCCATGTGGCTATTTCTCAGAAAATTGTCCAAAGCCGAGATGGTGTACCAAATCGGGGACAGAGAATTGTTGGCCATTATTTTGGCCCTGAAGGAGTGGCGGCATCTCCTAGAAGGTACTACTTCTCCAATCCTGATCTTTACAGATCACAAAAATATGATTTACCTATCAGAGGCGAAATGCTTGTCTGCTAGGCAAGCCAGGTGGGCTCTGTTCCTGTCCTGATTTAATTTTGTGGTCTCCTACCTCCCGAGCTCCAAAAATGTGAAGGCGGACGCGTTGTCCCACCAGTTCTGCAGCCTCTCCAGAGAGGAAGTTCCACCGATCCAGATTATTCTGGCTTTTCAGATCCTTGCGACCATAAGGACTTGCATCACTTCTCCCCTGGGAGAGGAGATCCTGGCTGCCCAGGCCTCGGCTCCAGCCGAGAAGCAGGACATGAAGTGTTTTGTCCTGGCACAATTACTTTTTAAGCTGTTGGAAACGTACCATGCTTCCAGAATTGCAGGTCACATTGGTCAGGACCAATTGATCTGGTCATTGTCTAGAGTCTTCTGGTGGCCAAGTCTCAGATTGGATTGTGAGGCTTTTACTGTTGCTTGTACGACCTGTGCTCAGAGAAAGACTCCTTGGCATTTGCCAGTCAGCTTGTTTCACCCTGTGGCTAATGGGGGACCGTCTATGGTCCCATTTATCGATTGATGTCATGGTCGAACTTCCTAATTCTATGGGCTTTACGGTCATACTTATGATCTTGGACAAATTCCCGAAAATAGCACATTTTGTACCTCTCAAGGGCTTGCCTTCCACGCAGGAGTTGGCGGTGATATTTGCTAAGGAGGTCTTTCGGTTACACGGCATACCAAGGGTTATTGTATCCGACAGAGGAGGCCAGTTTGTGTCCAGGTTTTGGAGGTGCTTTTGCGCTCAGATGGGAGTTCAGCTGGGGTTCTCTTCCGCTTACCACCCTCAGTCAAATGGTGCGGCATAAAGGTCCAACCCAGCCTTAGAACAATTTCTCGGCTGTTATATCTCTGACCACCATGACAATTGGGCTACCTTGTTGCCCTGGGTGGAGTTTGCCTGGAATTGTGCGGTTAACTCTTCCTCACGGAGCTCTCCATTCTTAATTAACTACGGGTTTCAACCCTCTGTTCTGCCTGAGGTATTCCAAGCACAAGAGATTCTGGCTCTGGATGAACATTTGAGGGCACTCTGTTCCTCGTGGGCACAGGTACAGCATACCCTACATGGTTCTGCGCAGCAGCAGAAACAGCAGGCTGACCTACTTGCCAGGTGGGAGATAGAGTATGGCTGTCTTCCCGAAACTTGCACCTCCAGGTTCCATGTAAGTTGGCTCCTCGTTTTGTTGGTCCGTTTCGAGTAATACACAAGAGCAACCCTGTGGCTTATGCTCTTGATCTTCCTGCCAATATGCATATCCACAATGTATTTCATGTGTCATTGTTGAAGCACTTGGTCTACAACCTGTATACCTCTGCTCCTGTTCATCCAGCTCCCGTGAGAGTTGCAGATCACAAGGAATATGAGGTACAGAATATTCTGAACTCCTGTGTGAGTAGAGGGTGCTTACAATATTTTATTCATTGAAAGGGCTATGGTCATGAGGAGCACTCCTGTATACCTGCCAGTGGTGTCCGCTCTCCTGTATTGGTACGCAGGTTTCATGCTCGATTCCCTGACAAAATCCAGCCGGCTCCGTGGAGGGGGACCTTTGAGAGGGGGTACTGTTACAGATTACCTTGGTTCCAGCGCCGCTGCTTCAGGCGACGCTCAAAATGACGATTTGGCATCAGAGGCTGTCCATGCCGCACGGATGTCACTGGAATGACTCATGGTTGGATGCATCAAAGCTAGATGCATCATCTGCAGGCGCGAGGCTTCAAGCATGCACAGGCCTCTGTTTTATATGTTTGATTCCTGTAGTCTCCTCCTACCTACTTCCTCCCTCTGAGCTGCTCCTCCTACCTAGTTCCTGAGAAGGGGTTTAAAGGGCATACTGAGTCCTGACTCGGTTGTCCTTGCCTTGTAGTACAGTACAGTTCTGTTTCCCTTGGGCTCTATGTATGACCTGACTTGTCAGACCATCCAATCTGGTGCTGACCTGTGGCTCTGTCTGACTACTCTTTTGCCTGCTCCCATTGTGTAGTGGACACCCAATCTGGTGTGGACCTGTGGGTTTGTCTGACTACCTGAACTCTGTATGACCCAGCCTGTCTGACCATCCATCCTGGTGTTGACCTATGGCTCTGTCTGACCATTCTCCCTGGGCATCCCTATTTGCCTTAGACATACTATCTGGTGCAAACCTGTGGCTCTGGCTGACTACGCACTCCGTGTATGACCTAGGCTTGTCTAGCTACCCACTCTGGTGTTGACCTAGGGCTCTGTCCACTGCGAATCCAGCATACCAATGCTTCAGTGGATATCCTATCTGGTGCAAACCTGTGGCTGTGTCTGTTCGCTCCGTGTGGTGGTTCCGTTCCTCAGACATCCTTCCTAGTACTAACCTGGGACTCTAGCAGATTTCCCAACTACTGACTGCAGGCATGAGTCAGTGCTACATCTCGGCCTTACCTTACCTCGAGACTCCAGTGGGCTGAGGCCTAGTCTCGGACAGTGTGGTGGATCTATTGGAAGACTGCTATTTCTGATACAGTGCTTGCCTCTTTGATCACCCTCTGTATGTTTATTATTATTTACTTTGCTTCTATTATCCTTAATAAAAGATTGTTTTACTTTACCGTACTGACTCCTGGTTTATTCCTGGGAACCGTGACAACAAGTAAGACTAATAGCCTCTTTTTCAAGACATTAATCCTGCAGAAACAGGAAACCAAGGGGTTACACCAGGTTTCTAGTTCCTTGGTCAGATGAACAAGGAGTGGGGGAAAGTTGCAATGGAACAAGTCTTGAATTTTGAACCCCAGGTAAGTGATCGATTCCTTGGCATATTGGAATGGGAACAAAGATTGCAATGTTTGGCATTGGTCTGAAAGCACATTTATAGCAATCAATTCAGTTTTGTATTCATTAATTTGTGATCCCGAAAGTGCGCCATATTTTCGCAGTACTGCCATCACAGCCAGCAAAGACTTGGAGCGGGACGTAAGCAGGACATCATCCGCAAAGCTTGATACCAGGTTTTCCCAGCCCACCCCTGGAATGCCCCTGATAGATGGAGAAGATATAAGAGCATTCAAGAAAGGCTTCAAGACCAGGACATGCAGGAGAGGGGAAAGGGGGCACCCCTGTCTCGTCCCATTCAAAATAGGGAACGAGCCATGGAGCATGCCATTCACCCTAACCCTTGCTGAAGGATTCCGGTACAGAGCCATAACCCGTTGGAATCAACTGGGTCCCAATCCCAAAGAAGTCAGCACACCTCTTAGGAAAGGCCAGTGAACCCTGTCTAAGGCCTTTTCTGAGTCCAGAGACAGCAGTGATGCAGGAGGTCCTTTAATGTGAACGCTATGCAAGAGTGCAATCATTTTAGTCATGTTGTCTCTGGCCTGAGCAGGGTCTTTCCTTTCTTTATGAATTACAGTTATATGTGCCTGTAGAACCTGCGCTGGAAATGGGGAAGCCTCTGAAACAGAATTAATGTTGCAAAGCATCTCAGGTAAAAATATATAATGACATTTTTTATAGTAAAAGACGGTGAAGCCGTCAGGCCCCGGGCTCTTTCCAGTAGCCATTTACTTCAAAGCATCCCTGAGTTCCTCCAGAGTGAAATCCTATTCCAGTGACTGAACATCCTCATCCCTAAGCTGTTTCGGAAAATAGCGCTCCAAAAAAAGGCTACTGCATGACCAACATCCGCCTCCTCAAGACCATGGGGACTAGGGAGATTATAAAGAGTAGAATCAAAGGACCTGAAGTCCTCCACTATTTGGTCAGAGCTTACACTGACAGTACCCGAAAGGCTCTGGGTCTGGCGTACATGAGACAACTGTTGTCTACGACGACAAGGCTCACCAAGACCGTACCCGATTTATTACCATGGATGTAAGTTTTGTACTTGAACCACTGGTATGATTTGACAGATGCTGACTTAAGTGGGAGAGAGCGATGTCCTGCCTCAGTCATGCCAATTCCCTACCCTCTGCATCCGTTAATCTTGACTTATGTATGCGCTCCAATGTCCTGAGCTGACACAAGAGGCCTGCGAGGTGTTCCTGTCTAGCCATCTTCTGCCGTGGCCCGTGTTTGTTGAATTCACCCCTAATAGTCGCATTATTAGCTTCCCACACCATCGGCAGAGGGACTTCGCAACTTTGATTTAGGGCAAAGTAGTTGGAGAGGCCCAATGAAACTGCTTCTACCACAGAGTTGTCCTCCAGAAGCACAAGTGACGGCGTTCCGTCACATATCTCCCCCACAGATCAAATCCGGCAGACCCAGCGTGACCCTAATATGTTCGCTGGAGGCTGTCCGGACGCCCCCATAAAATCCACATATCCACCCATCTAGTCCGTTGGGTAGTCCGCTCTTTCTGGGTAGGTGACCCACCTTTGGAGTCTGGGCTCATAACTGCCTTCCTGGGTAGCAAAGGCCCGGCCCATAGTCCATGGGTAAGAGGTCGGCCTCCACGCCTCTTCAGTAGGTCAGCAGTTTTAGCTGCATCAGTAGGCATGGGGAACCACTAACTTGTACTGGGTGGGTTGGAGTCTCTGGTACCCCTAACAGGAGGGCAACGGGGTTTACATTGTCTGGGCCGTGTGGCTGTCCCTTTCCAGTCTCCATACAACAATCTCCGGGCCCAGCCTTCTCAGGCCTATCAGCAGACACAAGTCTTTCTCCAGTTCCCTGCCCGCAATCAACAAAAGGCACAGGCTCACTTGGCTGTGGGCCAGCTGTCCAGCATTCCCAGGGACCCCAGGCAGCGACCACAGTCTCCTCCACCTGTATTGGGCAACAGTCCCCCAGGGCTGAATCTGTACAACTCTTTTCTTCTACAACTGTCAAGGAGTGAGGGTAGAGACCAGTGGTACTCTGCCCAGCTGCCGGTGCTTCAGCTGAATCTCCCCCACTTGCATGGTCATCGGTACTTGATGGCCAGAGGTCAGCGGCGCTCTGCCCCGTAGCCAGCTCTTCTGCTGGAGTGGTGCCAGTGGGAGCTGCGGTCACATCCACTACACCACGAACATCAGCTAGCTCCACATGTTCTGGAGCCATTTGCTGCCCAAGGCCTAGCAGGGCTGGGAGTGTCTCCGCCGGCTCCCCCTGATGACGTACATCCAGTTGCTGGGGGGCGTGCCGGACCGGCTGCAGCTTCTTCATTAAGGGATTGTGATTCTGGGCCAACTGCCCAACATCCCTGTGTGGCAGGTGTAGAGACCTTGATCCCATCCCCACCTGCTGGCTTGATGTCTTCCCAGGACCAGTCAGATCAGATCTGCTATTTCTGGAGCTGGTTGAGGGGTAGATTGTACCATGGCTAGGGTCTCTTGCCCTGGGAGTTGCAGGTCTGAGTTGGCCACCCAGCCTGCCTTCTCTCCAGGTACAGAGACCACCCATCTGTACCCTCGGTTTCAGGTGTCTCGTCTCCTGCTTCCATGGACTCTAGTGGCAGGGAGAGGTTATTCTCAAACAGTTCTAGATAGTCCGTCTCAAGGTACCACTCCTGGTATACTAGCCACTCGAGATCCGGCTCCAGGGCTAGTACCTCCGAGGGTGCCATTTCTCCTGCCTCTTGGCCTGGATGTCCCAGAACCTATACCCCTCAGGACTGCAAAAGTCTCCCATTTCTGCAAGCGCCTCCCGTAGCAGGCTGTGGCTGCCTAGGTCGTCAGTTTCCGGGAAATAGTGGGTCCCAGAGCTCCACTGCTGCTGGTTCGCAAACCAATATAATGCCCAATATTGTGCCTCGAGCTCTCTCTCTTTTACCAGTAGTATCCGCAACTCAGTTGCTTCTCTGTTTGTTGGTTGATCCCCGAGGACGTGGAGTTGCAGCTTGAGCTCTGTGCCTGTACCTATCACGGCGCCCCGTGATCCTGTTGCGTAGCGGCGACATTATTATCCTTTTCTGATTTTCTGATTGGCTGGCCTTAATTGCTACTCCTGGCTTGCCTTTATCTACCCTGGGTTGTACTCTCTTAGGCGCCCTTTCGTGGTGTACGTTTCATGTGATACTACTGTGATTTCTACGTTGTGTATGACCTGGCCTGCCTGACTACGAGCTTGTTCCTGTGTTACGCTCCATTGCTGACTTGTATTCTGGCTGAGAACCCGCTCCGTTGCGGACTCTTATTCTGGCTGAGAACCCGCTCCGTTGCTGACTGTATTCTGGCTGAGAACCCGCTCCGTTGCTGACTGTATTCTGGTTGAGAACCCGCTCCGTTGCTGACTCGTATTCTGGCTGAGAACCCGCTCTGTTGCTGACTGTATTCTGGCTGAGAACCCGCTCCGTTGCTGATTGTATCCTGGCTGAAGTGCCTGCTCTGTCGCTGACCGTCCTTGGATGAGAACCTGCTCCGTTGCTGACTATATCCTGGTTGAAGATCCCGCTTCATCGCTGATCGTTCCTGGAGGAGACCCCGCTCCGTTGCTGACTGTATCCTGGCTGATACCCGCTACATTGCTGATCGTGTTTTGGCTATTAACCACTTCTGTGCTGGCTGTATTCTGGCTGTAGACCCACTCCGTTGCTGACTGTATTCTGGTATAGAACCGCTCCATAGCCGACCAGTAGGGGCTCTGTTCCGTTCCGTTGCGGTATCCCTATTCTGCTTAACGGGCTCCGGTACCTACCGGACCTGCCTGTGTCAGAGCGACCTCTGGTGGCTATTACTATTCTGGGCATTCGGTACATGCAGTGTTGCGCCTTGTGGCGCTGTTCCTTGCCAACCAAAAGGGCTTAAGCTGCTCCTTAAACCGCTGCTAGCGGTGTGCACATTCGAAGTACCAGTGCCAGAGTTCTACTCTGACTGTGTTACTCTGATCTCCCTCTGTGGCCTTGCTACCTGCTACGCTGTGCTCACTCCCTCTGGGAGTTTCTCTGTTTGGTTGGGCGTTACCTGTAACCCTTCGTGTACCTGGAGTGAACAGGTAGGGTTTACTACTGCCTTGGGCAGTTCCACCGCTAGAGACAGCGTTATTCCACGATACTGCAGGCTGAGGGCCATTAGCTGTGTGTCCTCTACCTACTGTTGCCTCGATCCACCCCTAGCGTTCTAGGGTCTATAATTCACAACTACCTTGGTCTCAATTATCTCCCCTGTGGGGAGACGGTTACTCCACTGTTGCCCGGTATTTGGAGACCGTATTCGGTTCTAACCTCCACGGTGCCAGTTTCGTTCCATACAGTCTGGTTCTGAGTTGCCTCGTTCCAGGGTCTTGGTGTCCAGGTGTCTGGACAGTGCCAGTCTTCGCGCCATACAGTCTGGGTCAGTGTTACCTCGTTCCTAAGGGTTTAGGTACCCAGGCGTCTGGGTAGTACCAGTTCTGGTTCTCGTACTCCTCCTGTGTATGCTCACCTGGTCAGCTTCCCTACGGGTTGCCAGCATCTATCCTCGAACTATACATTCAGTTGTGCCTGTCTAAGTACTCCATATTGCATTCCTGCAGCTACCGTGTATTTGTTGTTTCTGTATGCTCTGCCTTGTGGTCCCCTGGGCCTTATTCAGTATATGCTCTTTTTTCAATAAAGTCTTTTAACCTTACCAATCTGTCTGAGTGTTCATCTAAAACCGTAACAGTACCACTCTTCGCGGGCATCTTCCCACATTGCCAGCCTAATCAACACTCTCCATTCCAGGCACTTCTCCTCTGGAACCAGCCCTCCTATCACTGCGAGGGCAACTTAAACACTGCGTTCAAAGTCCCACACTGGAGCTTCCCAATCAGAGGTATCTGCTCCCAGCATTTCCGCCATCCGAATATCCTTATACCGGGTGGTCTGTTTCCGCACTCAGTCCTCGTTACTCGGACGGCTTCCTCAGAGGGGATGGGTCCATAGATTGCCAACCTTCTCTGCACTCTGCTGTGATACCTTTCTTCTGCTCCTCTCAACACCGCCTTGTATCCAGGCGTCTGCATCATCCATTCGCTCTCCATGGCTCTCTGTTGGCTCTTCCTCTCCAGGGAACAATTTAACTTCTCCATTGTGGTTTCAATCCTTTTCGAAATGGAAGAAGTAGATCCCACCACTTTCACCAATGTGACGGGTCCCCTGTGCCCCGACCGGGCACACCTGTCCGAACAGCTTCATCCCAGCGGCCAAACCACCTATGTCAGCCCGATCTCGAAGATTCGGTCTGCTAACATCTTTATTTGGACAAACACAGGGTTTATCTATATGTCTGCAAACACAGTCAACCAATGCCAGATGAAATTCGCAAAACCACCAATCTTACTGAGACTTAATTACGGTAACACACAATAAAATACAAACACATCAGATCTGCTAAGGTTACGTTTACATCAGTGACTGACATAATACAATCTGTTTCACAAAGCAACAAATGAAAGCACATAACCCCAGGAAACCTACTTTGCATATAAACAGTAACACAGCACACAGTAGGTGAGGCAATAGGATATTTGACTCCCAGTCTCCAGATGCTGTCCCAGTTATCCACTGCCCCACCCCAATACGTAATAAAGTCTCATGTCCGGTGCCACCTTGGAGTCCGGCCAGCACCCTTCTCCATTTTGTAGTTCGGCCCATGCTTCTGTATGGCCAAATGGCCACTCCCTGTCTGGGCCCCCCCCCCCAAACCAAAAGGGCCCCTGGTTCACAAGTGATGGCGTTCCATCACAGGAGCGAATGCAAGTTCAAGTCTCAGTGTCATCTTGATGAGGCCTCTTACCCTTGTTGGTGTTGCGGTGCCTCTTCTGCTTCCCCAGCAGTGCAGATCAGTAACCTTGGAAGAGGTGCCTTCAGGTGAGTCCTCTCATAGCTCCGGCAATGGGGGTAGTTGTAAAGCCATACACAAAGTCTCTGCCTCGTCCAATGTGCGGACATGTGACATCTCCCTTCTGGGCCTGCAGATGAAATAGGAACCCCCATCTATATTTCACCCCATGCTTGATGAGGTGTTCCATAAGGGGCTTCAAACTCCTTCGCTGTTGCAATGTGAAAGGAGAAACATCATTGTAGATCTGAATTTCCTTCCCCTCATGCATGACTAACTCCCACAAGGCCGCAAGGCCCTATGTACTCTATTCAGACGGACAACATAAGAGTCCGATATGCGCAGCAATTTGGAGAAAATAGTTTGCAATGTAGGTCCAAGTTCAGCGGTAGCCACAGTCTCCGGTAGGTTTTTATGCAAAGATTACAGCGCAGTCCTTGATTATCTAGATCGTCAATTTTATATTGGAGCGTAGAATTGGTATCACGTTGCTCCAGTAAATGTTGCTCCAAGTTATGGAGCTGTTCCAACAGAGACATCTCTCCCATGAAACTGATGTGATGAAAAAGAAGTTTATTCAATGCATGCCAAAAGTTTTCGGTTCTAAACGGGCCTTCTATTTTTGCCCTGAGGAATGGCAAGCATTTGGAAAACTTAGTAGTACTATATTTAAGGCAACTTTACCACTCAAGAGAAAGATTTTTGAATCTGTCCTCCCAGTTCTTACATATGACTGTGAAACATGGCCATTGGATTACAAACCCATACAAAAACTTTACACAGATAAGTATGGAATGTTGAATTCTAAACATAATAAGAAAGCGAAAAATGTGTTCATGGATGCGCCTGTAAACAAAGGTCTGAAGTGCCTGAAATGGAAATAGGAAGGACACATAGCAAGAAGGCATGACTATAGATGGCTCAAACAAATTTTGGAATGCATTCCACTCCATACTAAAAGCCAAAGAAGAAGAACAGAGGCAAGATGTATAGATGAATTACAAAACCTGTTGGTACACATAGGCAACAAAAAGCACAAGACCGAAGTTGTTGGAGGCTTGTTGAGGAGGCATTCATTCTGCAGTGGATCAACAATGGCTGAAGAGGAGATATCCTATATAATAATTGGCTAAATCGTGTGTAACGCCGTGACATGCGCAGTAGACACTGCTGTGCATGCTGCAGTCATGCGCAGTAGAGACTGCCCGCGCCACGGCTGATACAGAGCTGGGCGCTCCAAAGGAGCGTCCAGCTCTGTATCAACCATGGAGCGGGCAGCCTCTACTGAGCGTGACTGCCCCGCGACCGGGTGGTAGTGGCACTGTGGCCCGTGTAATGGGCTGTTTAACTAGTATATATATAATATATATGGGATGCTCCCAAATAAACCAGTGGGAGACAGCACTCATCACTGGGTTTGAAAACATGCTGAAGTTTTTCATCTTATCAATAAAACTCCTATAAACTCCGGTTTGGACCTTCGTCAGGACAAAAGGGTTCTTAAAGGGGGGTTATATACTCAAACAAATAGTAAGCCACCTAACAGCATGAGAGAAAATCAAAAAATGTGGCAAAATCCGGTGATCATGGCTGTCTCAGCACAGGAGTAAGGTCATCACCACAATGCAACATATCTACATGGAAACGGGATGTAAAAACAAAAAGTGACGCCAGCTGAAGGCAAACACTTGCAACGTAGTGTGAGAGAAAGCATATAATAAAATAATTTAAAAAGCATATAAATAAATGAATCAATGTCCTTGATCACATCTTACTTAAGTTCCTGAGTGGTTATGAAGCATACAGTCTATGAAAGTCTTTGGAATAATGGCTTGAACTTACCCCATTCCCAGGGTTCACCAATAGATTGAGAATCCGTAAGGAGAAAATTAATCAACTCATAATTAAGTTCTCCAGTAGTATTTTTGATGCCAGAGTGCATATCTTCGACTTCAAGACGTAATCTGACATGGGCTCATAATTACATCTTTAACAATTGCTCCATTTGGGCCAGAGTACATATCTTTGAGTTCAAGTGGCTATCCAACATGGGCTCATGGTTATATCCTTATCAATCATACCAATTGGGCCCATTTCCATGAACTGATCACAGAGAGTGCCTCCATTGTTAACCGGTGTAAATGAACATTTCCATGTTGGTTGTCAATATCAGACAAAGCCATATTGATACTTTCATGACGTATATATAGAGATTCATGCATCCAAATGTTAGAATCCAACTGGGGCTCACTCATCCATAAGAATTGTTTATATTAATAGGGCTGATCAGTAGACAATATTGACACTCTTAGGCCTCGGTTCAATTGACTCCGACTCCAAAATAAACAGCCAACTGCAATTTTTTAAGCACCATAAGCCATTCAATTAGCCTTCTTATGAACAGCTAACACTAGTTTTAAAATCACAACAGGCAATAATATTGAAAACAATGGAACAGCTATGGGCAGGAGCCATTCAATGCTGTGCGGTATTGCCAACAAACGATAAATCAATACATTTAATGGATGAAAATATGCACCCGGTTTTGCGGGCCGTACAGCACAAAACAGACAAAAAAAAACCCTGTTGGACAAAAGAAAGCTTGGATACAAGGTGTTGACAAAGCTACCCAACATATCATACCCTGGAACTACAGGGGTTAACACACAACAAGACATATGACACACATATGAAGCTCACCTCTTGCTGTTTACTACTCCTGGTGTTTATTCATTGTAAAACTTGATGTTGTTGGCAAACACTGCAAAACCTTTCACATATTCAAATAATGCTCAAAAATATGTGTATGAGTTGGCTATGATCTAAGGGGAAAAACCTGTAAAGCAATTCCACTCCTCTTCAAAGGCCTTTTTGGAGAACCTATGAGCAGCTGCAGCTCAGCTTGGTTTTCTCAGTAGGCTATTTTCATGTGAAATGTACCCTTTGGGTGCTTTTAGATGTCTTCAATGTATGTTGATACAATACAAACATGTTTATTTTTAATCTATTAGTAAACATTTGCAAGGAAGCCTACCACCATCAAATCTGTGTGTTGATTTTGATGTTGCATTTGCCATTTATTTGGATAGCAAAATAGTTATGAGTTATGTATCTGTTATACTTATGAAGACATGCCCCTAATCTTAGGGGTCTATAAAATAAACGGGACGATGAGTGAATTTGGATATATATTGATGCAAGGAGATGATGTTCTTCAGCACTCGACTAGTGACTTCTTCATGTTCCTGTCCTGTAGCCAAACACAACATTCATCTCAATAATTATCTTTACATTACTAGTTGTGTGATGGATATTCCTCATCAGAGTGTGAATACCAGCATATGTTTGTTCTGGAAATATATCCTGCCAGTGATTAATTAACCAAGAATATGTGGTTGGCAAACACCTTAATAACCACACCAGTGGATGAAACTAAATGGGGACAGTCTGGCACCTAGTATGCTAAGGGTTAGGTGTCAGTTGTTCAAGTTCAAGTCACATCATGGCCAAACAACACCTTCATGTTCTTTTGCTTTGCTAGGTGTATTGTGAGTTGAAATTGGACAACAGAGTGTGTGCGTGTGCGCTTAGGAGACATCTATGCCACTTAACCTTATAGACAACAGAAACATTCACATACATAAATGGGATGAATCAGTGCTTTTTTATTTAGGGAGAACATCACAAATGGGACTTTTTTGGGGGGTACTTTGGAAGGGGCTGTATAGGTGGATGCCCCCTGTCTTGTGACTCTGAGGATTGGGGTTGGTGCAGGGGTCACACTGAAGGGGGAGGTGATTGTGATGGGCCCCTCCATGGATTGATGCTGCATCTCAATCTGCAATTGTGTTCCCGCATTTCTCATAGCATCTGGCCCATCATGTCCATCATTCCTATGCGGAATTGCCAGATCTCCATTGTGAGTATGGCCTGCTGGGATTCCATTGCATAGAAGGTGTCTGTGTTCCTCTGCACATGTCTGCACCCTCCTCATGGACCTGGCTAATCGCATGGACTCCCAGAGATGCCTCTACTGTATGCTCAGGCACTCTGTCTCCATTCCCATGCTTTGCCTACCTGTGGACAGTGATGTGGCTGGAGATGTTGGACTTTCAGGTGCTGGCAATTGCTTAACAATGTCCTCCTGTTGGCATTGGTTCCCTCCAGCTCTTGTTTGGTGGTGGTAAGGTGTGTTTTGGTGCAGTTGTCAGGGCACCAGCATGTGAGGAGCCTTATGATGCCTGTGCCCCCCACCACATCTATAGACTCTGAACTTGCCACAGATGGCTACCCTCTGGTTGCAAATGTGATGGGGGCATGAACTCCTTCTCCGATTAGGTCCAAATGTTCAAAGTCCAGTGGCCATGGGACATACCCATGGCCACTGGTATCCTGATCTTTTCCAGCAGGGTGTGGGGTCACAGGTGGGCTCCTGCTGGGTCTGCATCCACGTGGGTGGCTGTGGTCTTGCAGTGGGCAATATGCCCCATAATGTTGTGTAGTTGTCATACTCAGCATCCAGTGCATTTCCAATGATGGTGGTGGTGGTTGGGCCATCCAAAATTGGCCTGAAGTGGCCAAAGACATCCACCCTCCAGGAGGCATCTAGTTTGTGATGCTTGTGGGTTGCCGGCTGAACTCCATGGTTGTTGGTGGTGGAGACCTCCTTCTCATAACCACTTCTGGCTCTTCAAGGGGTAAGTCATTGGGGGGATATCATACGGCTCCTCCTCAGTGTCCCCCTGCTGTCCTGCATGCATGGATGTTGTGTGGGGAAGTGAGATAGTGGGATAGAGGGATTCAAGACTTTTACATTGACATGTGAATCCTTGAGTGGCAGAATGGTTTTCATGGGATACCAGCCTGGCAATCAATTATTGATGAGCTTGACAGGATACTTTACATAAAAACTGATTGTACGTACAACACATAGGCCTCGAACACAAAAACATTAAGGCAATGAAACACACAAGTTCTCCTTCTTGCCATTCCCACTCCTCAGGATACATATGATAAAGCTTATGTGTTTTTTTGTTTTTTCTTTGCCTGTATGCGTTACTGACATTGTTTCTACTTATTTGTCGTTTTTTGTCAGTGGTGTATTGGTGTGTTCTGAAGCCCTAGTGTTTTTGCTTTTGAGGCCCACGTGTTGTACAGTACTGTGCAAAAGTTTTAGGCATGTGGGTTGAAACACAATCATTAACTGAAACAGAAACAGTTGTGTAGGAGGAATAAAACTGGATGAGGAACAGCCAAACTCGGCTAACAAGGTGAGGTTGCTGAAGACAGTTTAATGTCAAAAGTCACACACCATGGCAAGACTGAGCAAAGCAACAAGACACAAGGTAGTTATACTGCATCAGTCTGGTCTCTCCCAGGCAGAAATTTCAAGGCAGGCAGGGGTTTCCAGTTGTGCTGTCCAAGCTTTTTTGAAGAAGAACAAAGAAACAGGCAACATTGAGGACCATAGATGCAGTGGTCGGCCAAGGAAACTTAGTGCAGCAGATGAAAGACACAACATACGTACTTCCCTTCACAACTGGAAGATGTTCAGCAGTGCCATAAGCTCAGAATTGGCAGAAAACCATGGGATCTTTGTACACCATTCTGCTGTCCAGAGAAGTCTGGTCAGAAGCGGTCTTCATGGACAAAAAGCCATACCTCCAAGTGAAAACAATGCCAAGCAACTCGACTATGCACGAAAACACAGGAACTGGGGTGCAGAACAATGGCAGCAGGTGCTCTGGACTGATGAGTCATAATTTGAAATATTTGACTGTAGTAGAAAGCAGTTTGCTCACAGAAGGGCTGAAGAGCAGTACAAGAATGAGTATCTGCAGGCAACAGTGAAGCATGGTGGAGGTTCCTTGCAAATCTGGGGCCTCATTTCTGCAAATAGAGTTGGGGATTTGGCAAAATTAATGGTATCCTCAATGCTGAGAAGCACAGACAGATACTTATCCATCATGCAATACCATCAGAGAGGCATCTGATTGGCCCCATATATATTAAGCTGCATGACAACGACCCCAAACATAGAGTCAAAGTCATTAAGCACTATCTTCAGTGTAAAGAAGAACAAGGAGTCCTGGAAGTGATGGTATGGCCCCCACTGAGCCCTGGTCTCAACATTATCAAGTCTGTTTGGTATTACATAAAAGAGAGAAGCAACTGAGGCTGCCCAAATCCACAGAACTCTGGTTAGTTATCTAAGATGTTTGGAACAACCTACCAAGTTCCTTAAAAAATTGTGTGCAAGTGTACCTAGAAGAATTGATGCTGTTTTGAAGGCAAAGGGTGGTCACACCAAATATTATTTGATTTAGATTTTTCTTCTGTTCATGCCCATAGTATGCCACTGTTTCTATATACGGTGGAAAAGAATGTATGTAATGTGACAACCATTACTGTATCCTCACTAAATAATCTGCTTCTCTTAGTTTTAAGATGGCCAATATTATCCTTAAAGGCATAGTAATGTTTCCCTATGAACAACACTGCAATCCTTCGTTATAGTGTATACAATTGATAGGTTGCATTGGTAATGCTGAATTTGCTATATAGCACCTATATAGCCCCTCAGGCCCCATTTCACAATGCTAGGTCACATCCCCGGAGCTCTGCAATCTAGTCGCTTGACCGGACAGAGAGCTAGGAGGCAAACTCTACAGTGGTTCAATATACAGAAATCCCCCCTTGATGAAGGAAGGCTGGTTTTTCCATATACTGAAAGAAGATTGTCCCACTTCTCCATCCACTTCTAGCTCTGAGGCTCGAAGAATGACATAAGTATAAGCGGTGTGAGGGTGATAATTCATAATATTATTTCACAGGATTTATAATGAATTCAGCATTACTAATGTAAGCTTTCAGTTGTATGCACTTTAAAGAAGGATTGCTGCATTGTTCATAGGGAAACATTACTATCCCTTTAATCTTTTTGCCATTTACATTTTTGTAGAATTTTTTTTTCTTGCTTTCTTTTCTCATTTTCAATTTTAGCTATGTTTATTTAGAAAATGTTTTACAAGGAAGAATGCATTGAGATTTCTCTCGTTTTCAAGTATGTCCTTGTTTGCAGAATATATTACATTGTTTATATTTTTTAAATGATGCATCTGACCCTTCTGTTTTAAGCAGTTTAAAAGCCTGTCTCTTATTCCTCATTTACTTGCAAACCACTTTTTAAGCCAATGGTGTATAGTGATGTGTGTATTTATCTAGGAGCGTTTTGAACAAATGCCATCTTTCTTGTGCATTTTTATCCTTGAAGATGACATCCCTTTGAATAGCCTTTCATACTAACTGGTACTTTTAGCATTGTAAAAGCATTAGTTGAATGTTTTCATTAAAACCTTGTTATTAGGCACAGCACATTTCACTGCCACCCAAATGTTCACTTACTGGAAAATTGTTTACCATTACAGAATTGTATGAGACCACTGGGTTTAGCAGGGCCTCTTCTCTAGTTAGAGCTACTGCCTGCTCCACTAGGATGCTCAGACAAAATTTAGAGAAGTAGGAGACTTTGCTTGATTCTTTCATGTCTACAGCAGTTAGGGAAGCTTAACAGATTGGTGAATGACCACCATCGATAGCCAGGAAATTACCAGTTATTTCTGTTGCATCGCAGGTGTGTTTACAAAGCTAATGATGTATTAAATGCATTCACATAAAGAACATATTTCTGAAGTTTAACTTAAAACTGCACAGCATATGCCAACACCCAGGATGAACCTGGTACAGCAAGTACAATAAAATAATACAATTTGCACCTATGTATTGACAAAATGTAAGTTCAGTTTCAGTGACCAAGATGTTTACAATGCTATCAAAAGAATGTTCAACAGCTGGAGCCCTAGGATCTGTCTCAGGTGCTAGAAACGACATTGCATATATTATCAGTATTTTCCTACATCTTCTCACATTTCTATCTTTATTTTTCTCTTTCCACAGGGCGGTTTACTTTGCAACATATTCAAAAGCCAAGGAGAAGTTCAATGCTATTTTTGTTCCTAACAGTAATATTGTCCACATGTGTTCTGCTGGTTCTGCAGGTACTTTACATTTTTTAAAATTAAACAAATGAAGGGAAAGGGATGCTTATTATTAAAACCTGATCTGTGAATGAAAGAAATGTACAAAAATTGTGTTTATTCATGCCCCTCACTATGTAGCCGAATGGGGGAAAAAGATAAATACATGGAAACTATATCTATCCAATAACATTCAGATTTTTTTTTTCAATAAAACATTAAATAGTCAGATACATGGAAGACTATTCTGCTCCCTTGTCGCATATTTCTTGTACATATCACTTTACCTGAGAGAATAGGGGAGATGCACTAAGGTGTTATAAAGTGGATATGACTTCTACAGTGATATTGCTTCTCCAAGTCCTTTGTTATTCTATGGAGCCAATGCACTAAGATGTATCCAACTATGGAGATGTTAGTGTAATAGTGAGCGTTTTTGGGCCTGAGTGCCCAAATTTATGCAGGGTGACTAGGTTGGAGATATCAAAGTGCCGGTACAGAAAATTTACAATGGAGAGGGAATTTCATTGGTGAATACATTTGTGAAAAGACAGCTATACACAATTGTGTGCACCTTTTATGTTATCAGACAAAAAAAGAATAAAAGCACATGAAACAAACTTCTTGTCCTGATTACTTTTTACTGTGACTAATTGCACTATTATGTTATCAGCACTGTGTACAACACAAATAAATGGAGCTTAACACTTCACTGTATTTCTACAATGCCACCAAGTATATTGATATTGAACATGCACGCTTTTAATCATATATTTGACACTATTATTTAAAAGTAACATAACATATCTTTGGCAAAAGAGACGTAGACTTAACAGTACCTTTTGTGCAATGACATCAACTTTAATACTTGAACTGAAAGCCACATTTAAGAAGGGAAACCGGAGCAATGTGCAAAAATTGGGAGCAATATAAAACACTCCATTGCTATGATGATTGCTCTTAACTCATCATTTTACCCAATAATTTCTTAGTTTGGCCTTGATAAATACAGTCATGTACACCGGCTTAAAACACGACTTTGGACAAAGGAGGCTTTCAGTTCGATATTCATTTCCAGCAACACCACCAACTCCTCTGCATTGTTGGGCAAAGTGATAACCTGGGTGTAATAACAATAAAAAAAAAAACTATGGCGTATTTCTGGATATTGCACCAATTTTAACTACATTTGAGTGTGGAAAAAACTGGATCATAGGTGTAGTTGTATTGGCCTCACACAATACTCTTAATATGTTGTAGAGACCATCACATCACAAACACAAAGTATGAAAAACCAGCAAGCAAGCTATGTACTGGGATATTTCTATATTGGTATAATATTACATTGTATCAGCTTTGTGCTTGAGGGTAAAAGTATCACTTTTATGTAAAGAAAAACAGAATTGATCCTTCACTTTGCAGCATCATCACATTAACAGTAAGTCCACATGGGCAACTTTACTTCTTCATTTCCAGTGCATGAGAAAAACATGAGCTTAGAAACATTGGCCCATATTTATAAAAGCAAATTGAAGTTATTCTGGAGTATATCAGCTGCACCATAGGGAACAAATAACATTTCCTAAATCCCCTTGCACTTGAATAGAGCTTTTTTTTTATAAACTGTTTATTGAATTTTAAAAATACATGGGACATTATGAAGAACAAGCAAGATGGAAAAGAGCCCAACACCAGCTTGTTGGGTAAACAATACAGAGATTTCCCCCCATAATTGAAAAGTACGTCATACATTGACCGACCCAGTGTGTTAAGAAGGTACTTGGAAAGGGAACATAAGTGGAACAGGTAATAAACAATGGATGTGAAATGCTGCAGCCCCAAAAGGAACGAATACAGCAGCTATATGATCAATGTCCTAGTATGAAATTACAAAGAACTAAGAACAACATAAAACAAAAGACAAACGCACGCCTCCAGAGGGGCCCAAGCACCCCGCTCCTTTCACTCAATGAAGAAAGAAAGACTAGAATTGCATAGAAACGCCCAACACTCCCAGATCCCCCCTCCACATCTAAACTAGGCAACCAAGGATCATCCCCCTCTCCTTTAACAACCAGCAATCGTTCTAAGGAACTATCTGTCAACAGTCTCTCCTGCATCCACGAAGTGAATTAAAACAATGATAAAACACCCTCTGATGGGCAACAGGCAAGGATAAAATGAAAGATTCCCAAAGAGAGATGAAACGAGCACCCAGTACCTCTTTATCGGAAAGGGCAAGTGTCCAATGTAATCTGGTAAAGCTGAATAATTTAAGCGTCCAGTGGCGAAGCAGAGGAGGCCGAGGGGATAACCAGAGCTCCAGTATACACTTCATCGCCACCATAATAGCAAAATCAGTTAATTTAATTTGGTAGGTAGCTAACTGAGAAGAAGAATCATATATCCCAAGAAGAAAGGCTAGAGAAGTAAAGTCAATGGGAATCCCAATTTTTTCCATGATATAAAAGAATACTTTAGTCCAGAAGGAGTATACATGCAGACATGAATATATCATGTGAAGTAGGGTTGCCCCAGGGGACTGACATTTAGGGCAAGAGGGAACTGAGGTAAGTCCAATACAATGAGCCACTAAGGGAGTCACATATACCCTATGCAGTAATCTGTAGGAAAGGTCGTGGAAATAAGTTGAGGGGGAACACCATAATCTGCGCAAAAAGCTGGATTCCAACATGTCTACTGTCAGCGTAGGAATATCAATGAGCCAGCCCGATGAACTTAATGAATTCTTATCCTTATGAGCCATGGAAAAGATAGTACTATAAATACTGGAAGTTTTGAAAGACACTGCCGAAATTTTTTTAATTAAACAATCTAATGGGTTATCTGTAAGTTGGGGGGACAATGTCGGTAAAAGAAATTCAACATAGTGCTGAGCTTGCAGGAAGGCAAAGAGATGATTTGATGGTAAGGTATATTTAGATTTCAAATCTGGAAACGAATAGATAAGTTGAGTTAAAGGATCCAGTAAGTAACCCACAGATGTGATACCTCTAGAACCCCAGTGAAGAAACAGAGTGTCCGCCATCTCGCCCTGGAAAGAGGGGTTGCGGAGGAAATGCAGAAAAACCGAAACAGAACGTGATTTAAAGAGATGATATCTAATGTATTGCCAACCCTTCACAGTTGATGCCAGCAAGGGATTAGCTGCACAAAGAGGGGGATGGGTAGATAAAGACACGTGTAAAACATAGGGAAGATTGAGCGATGGACAAAAACATTGATCTCTATCTGAATCTGTATAAACTGAAGTGCCATCCAGCCAATATTTTGCGTACCGAAGAAGGCACGCTACATTATAAAATTGTAAATGTGGAAAGTTAAACCCCCCAGATGTTTTAGGCTGGGTTCATTTAGCTAAGCTCAATTTGGGAAGCCTACTACCCCAAATAATCCCCTGAAAGTGACGATTAAGAGACTGAATATCAAGTGCGAATAGATATAACCGGGAGCATATGTAGTAAATATAAAATGCGAGGAAAGACCACCATTTTAATCAAATTAATGCGACCAATAAATGTTAGTGGTAGAGCCTTCCAAGCAAGAAAGTCAGAAGTCAGCTTGTTTAACAAAGGACCAAAACTGGCCTGGTGGAGGAGAGAGATATCCTTTGGCAGAAGAATACCCAGAAATTTGAGATGACGGGTGTACCATTGTAATGGGCAAGAAAATGGCAGGGCAGGGGGAGGCTGTGGAGAAAGCCACATTGCTTCAGACTTAGCAAAGTTGGTTGTGAAACCCACTACCCTACGGAAGTCTTCAAAAACTTGCATAATGGAAGGAAGAGCAGAGTGCGAATTACGAATAAACAATAGCAAGTCATCCGCAAATGCAGCAAGTTTGCACTCTACAGCCCCCACCCTAATATCCTGAAACTCCCCCAGCTCTAGTAAAATACGAAGAAGAGGATCTATCACTAGATTGAAAAGGAGTGGGGAAAGGGGGCAGCCCTGTCTAGTACTTCTAAAAAGCGGAAAAAGTGATGAATTGAGAGAGTTAGTAGAAATTGTGGCATGGGGTGCAGAATAAAATTGTCCAATAAAAGCACGGAATAGGGGACCAAAGCCCTGAACCTCCAGAACCTGGAATAAATAAGGCCAACGAATTTTATCAAATGCCTTTTCGGCATCATGATTAATAAGCAGATTACTGTTACAAGGTAAGTCCGAAGATTTAATAAGGGCTGCTATTGCGGTACGAATACTAGTCACTGAGTACCGGCCTGGTATAAAGCCTGTCTGTTCTGGCGAAATGAGGTCGGGCAATATTTGATTGAGTCTATTCACCATAACTTTACAAAGGATCTTATAATCTGTATTCAAAAGCGAGATCGGCCGATAGGAGTCAACCCGAGTGGGATCTCTCCCAGGCTTGGGTAATTGAATAATCCTAGCAAGAGTGAAAAAAGAGTGCATGACATGTAAATCAAAAATAGTATTATATAGCGATAACAATGAAGGAGAGATATCTTCTCGCAAGACTTTATAGAATTCGGCTGGGAGACCATCTGCTCCTGGAGATTTGGCATTATGTAAGGATTTGATCACCGAGGCTAATTCTGTGGCAGTGATGGTCATCTCCAAGAGTAAACGCTGATCATGTGTAAGTGTAGGTAAAGAGAGGCCACTCAAAAACTCTGTTCGAGCAGAAGAATCGTCTAGTTCAGGACCATAAAGATTGGAAAAATACTCTACAAAAGCCGCATTGATATTCACCGGGTCTGAAGTAAGCGTCGAGTTCCTCGGTTGAATAGAATGAATAAGATTAGGACCACGGGTAAGCTTGATCAGATGAGCTAACAAACTGCCCTGTAGATTAGCATGGCGATAGAAATGTGCTGCGCGTTTGGTCAATTGAAATTGTGCAGCTGTAGATAAAACTGTTTCATACGCCTTTTTGGTGTCTAAATATTTAGAACGGTTTACAGCCGAGTCAGCAGCAAGATAAGCAGAATAACGAGCAGTAAGTGTACGTTGTAGCTTTGTGAGTTTGTTCGCCGTCTCTTTTCGTAGTTTCGTAACATAGGAAATTATATGGCGAGTCAAAACAGCCTTAGCCGTTGGCCAAAACATGGGATCAGAAGAATGGAGAGCATTATCAGTCTTGAAAGCAAGCCATGCATTCCGTAAACTTGTGCAAAATTCAGGGGATTGGGCTAGAAAGAAGGGCATGCACAAATAAAAGGAGGAGTGCAGAGGTGGACGAAAAGATAGGTGTAGAGTGACAGGAGCGTGGTCTGAAATAAGAATGTTGTGAATCTGGCAGTCAGTGACTAATGGAAGAATAGTCGCAGAGCCAAGGAATTAGTCTAATCTAGTAAAGGTGTCATGGGGATGAGAGAAAAAGCTATACTGTCTGTCAATAGGATGAAGATGACGCCAGATGTCTGTAAGGGGGACTTGATCCATAAAACATTGCAAGGGATTAAAGGAGGAAGCCCCGGAAGCGATAGGGCATCCACTCCTGTCCAATCTCTGATTCAAAATGATACTGAAGTCCCCAACGATCAGGATATTACCAGGGGCATATGGTAATTAGTGGGGAACAAGAGAAGCAAAAAAGGAGTAGGTAGGATCATTGGGGGCATATACGTTACAAATCAGAAAAGGTTTTTAATCAGTCTCACAGTGCTCCAACAGAAAACGTCCATCAGGATCGCGAATAGTCCGCAAAGGTATAAAATCGAGGGATTTATGAATAAGAATGGCCAAACCACGCCTTTTGCTGGAGTATGAAGCAGAGATACAATGCCCCACCCACTCTCTACGAAGTTTGGCGTGTTCCTCATCTGTAAGGTGAGTTTCCTGCAGTAGGGCAACTTGAGAATGTAATCGCGTAAATGGCCTAGAATTTGCTTTCGTTAAACAGGGCTATGTATGCCCCCGACATTCCAGGAGGTAAAACAGAGAGAATGAGGGATCGATATATTGTGACGTGAAGAATCCGTCATGGAGGCAACCAAGAAAAGAGAAACCAGGGAAGAGGAGTATAGGCAAAAAGAACCAACAACTCTCCCAGGGAGGAGCCGCCAGCTCTACAAAAAAGAAGGGGAGTGGGGCAGGATGACCCCAGTCCAACCCATCTAGAGGCGTCGACAAAACACAAGACACAGACAACAAATAGAACATGGTCCATAACGAACCTATTAACATAAACAAGAACATAAGTTCTTATAAACCTGTGGGTCAATCCCCAGATGAAACAATGCAATGCATCAATAGTAGCGGCATCAGAACCAACCAGGAAACCCAGTGTCACGCCAGGTCACATAAGTAGTCTCTGCCTCGGTACTGCGTCCCCTCGAAGAAGAGATATTTAACCAGGAACAAAAAGATACCCACACCACCCAAGTTCAGATTACCAGAAAATATCATTCGTCACCCTCATGGGCGGACGGGTAACCATGTGAGTAATACCCACTCAAATACGAACCTTTTGATCCCCAGGTACAGAGAACCAAACCATATAAAAGGATTCACTATCTGGCCATACCCCAGGCAGCCCGGGAAACCCCGGAGCAATACAGTAACCGATCCATGGAGAGGGCCAGACAGGGAATAGGGTCTCATATCCCGCAAGCAGGGCAACAAGAGCCAGTCAAAATTGTAAATCAAGTATGATAAACAGCAAGTAATTTAGAAGATAATAGAGAGGTACATGGGAGGTAAAAATCTCAAAAAATACGGGACCAAAGACTATATCATCGCCCAAGGATCGAGAAAGATCCCAACACTGCCTCCCAGATTAAGCAAAGAGTCTCACAGCCATAGTATAATTATTATAAATACATATAAAATCAATATATTCTTCCTATTGTATTTTTCATGTATATAGTTGTGTAAGTAAGGTGTCCATAAATACTTCAAAACATTTTTTCTTTGGGTTTTTCGGTGCACACATTTTCCCAAATCTGTATTGTTTTTCCCTTTGTTATAATAATCGGTTTTGGGTGAAGAGTTGTTTTCTTCTTTGTGGTATATTTTATTATTCTCCGTTTTTATCTACTCTTAAGCACCACAAATCCATTTCCTCATTTAAACTCTCTTAGTGAATGCAGCTGGAATATCCAAAAACTTTCTTGTCATTCTAGCTTGGTGTACCTGTTCCCTCCTCTTTTTTGGGGTGGCATTCTATCAAAGATAAATAACCATAAATCACTTGGCATCTCGGTTGTGGTATTGGGCAAAATGTCTTGCAACACTGTTTCAAGTTCCCTTTCTGGATGTTAATTCTGTGTTCCAGAAACATTCTTTGACTTTCCATATTGTAATTTTCATGGGCATTCAAGCATAGTCTGAAGTACATTGGAAGAAGCCCTTGATCTCAAAGGTATTTCCAGTGGTGGTACATTGGATGGAACTTTACATAAGTTGTATGTGCTTACAGGTGATACATGTACTTGATCCGTATCTATAATTGCCTTTGATTTCCATTCCATTTGTAGGGTTCCTTGTCTTGTCATTCTTGCTGGTTTTTCTTCAGATGTCACTTTGGGCTAACTTGCTCCTTAAATCTCTACACAAAACAGATCTGCGCACCCTATTCCTAAAAACTTCTGTGGATAATGAACAATAACCAAAAACTAAATTTCTCACTTAAAATATTGTCGCAATCGATACTGACTAATACCAAAACAATTCGGTGCAAAACATGTACCACTGATCTCTACATATAAGTGTCCAACAACTAAGGATACCTTTATGGTTTGCACCAATTTGTAAACATATATTACAGATTCAAAAGATATTGGGCTAGATTTAAAGGCAGCCGTTAAACCATCCGCTAAGTGAAAAAGGCACATCGCTCGCAAATAATACAGGAGTTACGACAGATTCAATAGGTACTGTACAAGAATAGCTATCGAGCGTAGGCACACAAAAAACACGTAACACAAAACCTGTTGTCGCTCATGTTAATGCACAACGGGCGGCCAAATCACACGATAACTGCGCTCAAAACAACATGTAATATAACGGCTGCCGTTGTCAAGCAACCATGATTGATGCCAAAACAAATTCAAACACACAGCCAATCACAAAGCCCCAATGTGTCAAATAACTTCAAATACACCTATATATACCCAAAAATAACCGTCACACACTGTCTGTTATCGAGTTCTTCAGAGCTAGATATCAGGACCCAGGAGCGGAGGATAGTGATCATAGAGAGGGAGAAAGGAGCATTCATTGGAGGTAGAAGGAGATTTTGGAGTTTGGAGTTTGGAGAGAGGTGCACTTACTAGACACATATTACACTTTTGCACATATTACATACACACATACAAACACATACACATACATACACATAGTCCCTTTTTTTATAACACCTTACACATTTTACTTTTTATTTTGACAGTGTGAATCTGGGAGTGAAAGTGTGTGACAGAGAGTGACTGGATCGAGTGTGTGTGTGAGGGCCTGTGGGAGTGCCTGGGTGTGACTGGGTGAATGATGGCAAGGAGAGGAGGACAGGAGAGAGGGATGGGGAGAGTAGTGGAGGAGGAGGAAGGTCAGGAGGGGATCCCTCAGCAGAGCAGGGGTGGGAGAGGGAGATCCGCAGGGCGGAGGGGGACCGGCCCACAAGAGCAGGAACACGCAGGACAGGGACAGAACCTGCAGTGGGACGAGGAGTAGTTGCTGGGGAGCACCCCACACAGTCAGGGTCAGACCAGGCAGGGCACTCCGGCTCTGAGTCATCCCATGCCGGAGGTGACGAGGCCAGGATCAGAGACCCCAAGTATACAGAGGAGGAGAACACGGCTCTTGTGGAAGCTGTCCTGGAGAGGCAGAGTGTTCTCCACCGACAGCGAAGGTCCCTGGCCTGTCAGCGAGGAGGAAGGCAGCCTGGAACCAGATCTGCAGCCGGGTCAACGCGGTGGCTCCATGCAGGCGGGACGTGGAGTCCATCAAAAAGCGATGGGGCGACTGCCGGAGGGTGGTCAAGAACAAGCTCTCAGAACTCGCCAAGCACGCCCGAGGCACTGGAGGTGGCCCACCTGTACCTATCACCTTCTGCGGCTGGGAGGAGATGGTGCGCCAGAATATGTCCCCAACCCTGATCGAGGGGGTTGTTGGAGGAGCTGACACTGGGGATGAGAGGAGCCTCCACACTACCGGTAAGTGCAACACTACAGAACAATACACTACAGCAACCAACACCAGCTGCACACACAGTCACACCTCAACACATGCCCATCATTCATGCACACAACTGCACCAACACAGCACCCTGAGGGTTAAAAACAGGACACAACACAAGGACAAATATCAAGGTCCAACTTGGAACAAACCTGTCCAAGTCCTACTTCAACCCTCCTGTCGCTATGCTCATCACACACAATACACAAACCATGCTGTTCAAAATGTCGACTGTCATAGATCATCACTGTTCACACACAATGTCACCCATGTCCCCACTGGCAAGTCAGCACTTAACCCCTTGAGTGCTAGAGGGATCATCAATGCATCGATCAACAATGCTTTGGCAACCCCTCTGGGACTCAAAGGGTTAACCAGACAACAATCAAGTCAATAGGCCAACGATCACATGCTACACAGGGGACATTCACTAAGCGGTGACAAACAGATGGTGGAGAGAAATTCACCCTTACACATCCTCACTTCACCAATACCAGTGTTAGTCTATGGAGAATATGCAATAACATTAATCAAGTTGCTAAGGTCCCATCGTATAGACTCCATAGAAAACACTGGAAATGGGGAAATGAGATCACTGGAGAAGTCAGCATCATGTACACTCCATCATGTCGACAACACCGCTTACTGAATCACAAAAAGGATGGAGCAGGTCACACATCACAGTGTCACTGAGAATAACTGCTTGTATGTGCAACACACAGGCCTCAAACAATACCCCAGAATTAAAGAGGGAAAAAGTAGGCCTTGGTGTTGTGTCTGCAATCATTTACTCTAACTTGAAATGACATATCTCACATCTGATTCCCACATGGATCCTCAGGGGTGCTGATGCCATGGATGGATGGTACACCAGCCACTGTTTGCAGGATACACATGGGAACCAAATATCAACCATTGTACCTTGGTCACCAACAGGCCATGAATGATGGATATCTCGGGTTGAGTACGGTTGCCTCACTCAGAAGGATAGATGGGCTCATACTCAAAGAAAAACAGGCCTCAATCAAAGATATCCCTCACTACTGGCGTGATTGTTGCCCTTCAGGATTAAACTGGAACACACGACATGGACAGGATCCTGTCCAGTTCATCAATCTCTGATTGCCAGTGTGGTATCCCATGCCCTACAATGCAATGCATAGGATATGATCCTGACAACCAGAGAGTCACCTGTCAAGTAATGAAAAATTGTGCATTGTACGGGATCAGCTAAGAAGAAAGGGTTGAATAACACTTGATTCCCACTGCACATCTGTTCAAAAAAGATATGCACACAAAGGAAAATGGTCAGATATGTACCTTTCAAATGGCTCAAAATATGTCCCAACACGATGTGAACCCAGAGATCATCTCACTGCCTGTGATTGCCCTACTGGCCAGATATGTGCATCCATCAGAAACTAACTTACATTGATACCATCCAAATACACATACCTAGTATATCCCACTCTACGTAGATGGGATATACGAGGTATGTTCATATCTATCATATCAATCCAATGTATATTTTGATGGGTGCATATATAGCCAGTAAGGCAATCACACCTACTGAAATTATCTCTGGCTTCATATCTGGAAAGGATATATTCATATCCATATGAAAGGTACACATCCACATGCATATATGACCATTTCTCCTTGTATGTAACTGTAATGGCATAGCAATTGTTAATTTCACCAACATGTGGATCCATGTTAGTCCTATCCCTCCAACCCTCATGGTTAGACAGATATCGCTCTATTTGACAGCTGGAGATTTCAGTCATTAGACCACACGGAGGCTCTTCAGCAGAGCCTAAATTGCCCCATTCAGAGATGGATACATCTTTGAGATGGTCAACAAAGTGTGCCTGGTTTGCAAGCACACTCTGTTCACCATTCCAATGAACTTTTACATCTCTGAATGGGGCAATTTAGGCTCTGCTGAAGAGCCTCCGTGTGGTTTAATGACTGTCAAACATGTCAAAATGACTGTCAAATAGAGCAATATCTGTCTAACCATGTGGGTTGGAGGGATAGGACTAACATCGATCCACATCTATCTCTTACGATGCCTACAATATTACATCATGGTGAAATTAACCATTGCTATTCCGTTAAAGGGATAGTAATACCTAACATGTGAAAAGAAAAATATATTGCAGGGTTCATCCCCCGAGCAAAACAAGGGTATTCCCACTGCTGAAAGGTGTTTCATTCAAAAAGTAGCACAGCTCATAGTTGACTACTCCAGGGGCAATATCACAGTGGCCTGGAACTCTACAATGGCGATGTTGCTAGACCATCCTATGGACAGCTTACGTCCAGACGCAATAAATTCCCATAGGATAATGTAGCAACAGTGCCAATGTAGAACTTCAGGCCACTGGGATATAGCACCAAAGCAATTCTATTCTGAGCTGGGAGACTTTTTGAACAAAAACCCCCTCCAGCAGTGGGAGTACCCTTGTTTCACTCAGGGTGATAAACCACACAACATATATTTCCCTTTCCGCATTTCATGTATTAGTATCCCATTAATCCCATCATGGCTACGTTTACTAATCACACAATCTCAATTCTCCACACAGCTTATGGGCCTCCATCGCAGCAGGAGCCCGTGGAGGAGCCGACCACACCACCCAGTGAGGAGTATACAGAGGAGGGGACTAGCCAATGGGAACCGTATACAACCACCACACCTCCTCCCCAACTGGCTGCATCACCACTGGCTGCCTCTCAACTGCCTGCCTCTCAACTGGCTGCCCCTCAACTGGCTGCCCCTCAACTGGCTGCCCCTCAACTGGCTGCCCCTCAACTGCCTGCCCCTCAACTGGCTGCCTCTCAACTGGCTGCTCCACAAATGTACAGCGGCTGGATTCAGGGGGAGAGATGAATGCATCCCACTACCTCCGGGAGCTATTACCCTCCAGCAGCAGCACCACCACCACCAGGGAGGCAATGGCTGCCCGGGAATGTGGCCACCAGCCAATGTGGGCCATATTCCACCGAGATGGATCTACCCTCCTGGATGGCTCCCCAGCATGGCCCCAGGTATGATCCCAGGTGGGGGCCAAGCACCTACCAGTGGCCAAGGTATGACCCTTGGCCACTTGACTACCAACACCTGGGCCTGATTGGGGAGCACCAGCGCCCTCAGCCAAGGGACTTGTTCACCCCACCACCTCAACCAGCACAGACATCAGTGGGCAGCATGGGTCCCTTGATGTGGTGGGCACCCACACACCGTCTGTGCAAGCCACTCCACCAACACAAACAGCAGTAGCAGCCACAGCATACCCAGTACCAGCAGAGGAGACAGCAGAGGCTGGGGAGATAGAGGCTGAGGAGACAGCTGAAGCTGGGGAAGCAGAGGCTGAGGAGACAGCTGAAGCTGGGGAAGCAGAAGCTGAGGAGACAGCTGAAGCTGGGGAAGCAGAGGCTGAGGAGACAGCTGAAGCTGGGGAAACAGCACATGTGTCACCGGGCACTCCCATCTCCACCAGTCAACGCACCACAGATCTGGAGGCTGAGTGCATGGCCCTTCAAAGAGGACAGCTCCGGGCAACCCACGCCACCAACGACAACCTCACGAGGAACTGGAGGGAATCCCGGAGGAACACGAACAGGTTGTAGACCAGAATCCAAGCTCTGGAGTCATAGGTTGCCAGGGGGAACACACAACTCCACCAGATCCATACGGGGATGATGGACATGTTTGCACAGGTGCTCGTGGAGTTGCGAGAGATTAACCCCAGGGAGAACCTGAGGATGGAGAGGGAGAACCTGCGTTCCACAGAGGGGTCCACTGCACCCTCCACCCCTTCCAGTGTTACCCCAGAAGCCACACCTAGGGGACAGAGGGTGACAAGGCAATCAGCCAGGGCATCCACCTCTGGCACCAAGTCTAAGGCCCCCCCCCCCAAAAAAAAAAAAAAAAAGAAATGAAAGGCCCAACCTGTCATCTGCCCCCTCAATAAATGAAAATTGTGCTTTTGAATCCTGTCTGATCTGCTGTGTATTCAGTTATAGATTGGGTGGCAGGGTTGTCTCCAATGCATTGCCAAACAATGCAGTGAACTCAACTCCTGCCTGGGGGAAATGTTTGTGTGATGTTACAACATGGGTTCACACACACCCACACCGTTGTCCAAATTCACCTGGCAACCCATCCCTGTAGCCATATAACACGACAGTGTTACATGGCCATGATATGTGTCAGATTTGATCAGAACATACCCCTTAGCACAACAACTGGTGCAACACTGAACATTCGTCTGGATCAATTGTTGTGTTTGAGGGGAAAACCAAACAAACAGCTATGCGACTTAGCAGGGAAATAACAAGCAGGACAGATGGAACATGCATCAATATGGTCCTTAAATCAAAATTCTATTGTGCAGCTGACTTACTGGGAAACACAACGTACACCCTAGGATCTCAATGTGTGTGTTACACATTGTGATCCTAGGGTGAGCATTGTGTTCTCCAGCAAGTCAGTTGCACAACAGGAGTTTGAATCACAGCCTAACTTACTGGATAACCCAATGATCTTCCTAAGATTTCATTGTGTAGCACGCACATTGGAACCTTAGGCTGAGCATTGGCTTATGTATTAAAGGGATAGTAAACCTTGAAAATAAGTTAATTCTATATTGTAGCCCTTAAAAAAACATGTAAAATGATATGTCTTATCTCCTCCCAAACCATATATGTTTGGTAGATAAGACTTATATCATTTTTCATGTTTTTTAAAGGTCTACAATGTGAAATAAACTTATTTTCAAGGTTTACTATCCCTTTAAGTTGTGTTGTTGTTTAACTAAGGTTGTAACACACTTCACCAGTGATAACACTTGTCTGCATGGTTGTTTGTTGATGTAGCCCATGTACTGAGATATGACAACCTACAGCAATCTCAGGACATTGATTATATTGAGCAACACACAAACCGTGGACATCACATCACAGTGGAAGTGTGTCCCCTGTATCACCAGCTAATCACTCACAACACACATCAGTGTATCACTGCCATCATGTCATTGCATGTATACATCACAAAGTCCACTCATGGTCAGGCAACTAGTGGACTCCTGTGATGTAAATCATGCCTTCCTTTATATGAGGGATACCCTAGCCTTGGGTATGGTTCCACATTGACAGGTGTTTGATCCAACATTCATTCATACAGACACCGATTGAGTAGTGATGTTTCTTGTGTATTTAGCCAATATGCATTAAACACTTGTATGAGCACAAAACGGTACATCTGAACTAAATAGGAATACATTAGAAATGCTAGTGAACTGCTCATGTGTTGTCCACATAGTTTGGCATCTGTGTATGAGCAGTCTTACTGTACAGGTCTGATACCTGGATTAATTCGTGTCCATATGTGAATGTTCCAGTAGAGGTTGCTGTGAACATCAGGTCAAACATTGCATCACCAACACAATCACTTGAAACACCAAGGGGTGAGCTTCATGGAAGTGTTGTCCAGACTTCAGTCCAGTCATATGGAAACTCCTCTGTTCAAGGATGGATCGTGCTATGGATGCCTGTGGGACAAGAGGACAGGATTTGGAACATCACCCTCGAAGTGATCTTCATGCAACAGCTACAACATCATGATCCTCTTAATCTTTCCCGTTACATAAGTCTGCACAAACCACTGCTTTGTAATGTGTTGTGTACTGGTCTATGAACCATCATGGGGGGAACTAAGGGGATGTTAACCATCCTTAGGGATATTTGCCCCTGACATGGTTACACACATCAACAAATATGTCCTAATAGCTTCCTGACAACAATATATTTGGGCTGCCACTGTCAGAGACAGGCCAAATATGTTTGGTTCATGGAGCTAGTAGGACATATTTGTTAATGTGTGTATTTCTTTCTGGGGCACATATCACTGCACACACACACACACAGGGCAGCATGGTGTCCATGGAGATGTGATCCACATTTCATGAGCTCCATGTTGTGTAACACACTATTACTGTAGATCCACCCCTCTGCTGCTTTCTTCAGCTGTAGCAAGCTGCTGGTCCCATGTCCCCTCTAATGCCCCCTGAATCCCTTATATGACAGAGTGCTATCCGATGCATTGGCTTGGATGAGACTCCCTCGCTACAGGGGTACCATGGTTGCTATGGGTCTGATCCTAGCAGAACACTTTAGTTGGTGCCTAGGGAGCTGTGGGATATGCTGAACAAGGTTAAAGTGTTGTACCTTGGTTTCCAGGGGGGCATGCATGATATCCTTGAGGTAGCAGTATCAACATGGACGACAGATTGTCAGATGTATTCGGAATCTCTAGGCCCAATCTGACTGGTCCACGGAATAGTTGATGCTGGTGGTCCATACTGCAGCCAGTGTCAGGGCTGTGTCACTGATCCTGTGGGGTGAAACAGAACATGTGTGTTGTGGTGGGTGTGTATGCATGGATTGTGTGCATACATGTATTATACTCACAGCAGAAGTGATCCATGATCAATCTGTCCCTTGTCTGCATCCCTGTTGGGGTTTCCTCACACTCAACGATATCCACAGGGTCTTCAGGTCTGGGTGGGGGATGGACATCGTCGATGAGTCTGGTGTCCACCGCGATATTATGTAGGATGGCACATGCCACGATGATGTCGCAGACCTTGCCTGGTGCATACTGCAATGCTCCCCCCGATTGGTCCAGACATCGGAATCGGGACTTGAGGAGGCCGAAGGTCCGCTCAATGGCATTCCGTGTTCTGGCACGAGCCTGGTTATATCGTTCCTGGGCATCGTTTTGGGGATTGGCGACCGGGGTGAGGAGCCATGGCTTGCATCCATAGCCAGCATCACCTGTGGAAAGTGAGTGACATGGTGTGACAAGGAGCACATATTGTGTGAATGATGTTTTATGTGGTGAACGTACTAGCACATGTGTATGTGGTGTCATTTGATGCTGTTAACTCACCCAGAAGCCATCTGCCTGTATAGGTCCCATTTTCAAAATCCCTCTGCACAGATGAATTTCTGAGTATATGTGAATCGTGACAGCTCCCGGGAAATTTCGCACAGACATTCATGATGGCCAGGTTGCTGTCACACACCATCTGCACATTCATGGAGTGGAAGTTTTTGCGGTTCAGGAACATATGTCCCTGACGTGCTGGTGCTTTGATACGGACATGGGTGCAATCTATTGCACCCATGACCCTGGGCATGCCTCCCCTTGCATAGAAGCCCTGCTTCAGATGTGTCCACTCCATATCGGTGATGGGGAAATGTATGTAGGTACTGGCCTTGGCTTTGAGGGCTGGCAAGACCTGGGCCAGCACCCTGGAGAATGTGGCCTGGGACATGCCAGATGCGTAACCCTCTGTTGACTGAAAGGCGCAACTTGCCATGAAGTGTATGGCACACAGGAGTTTTTGAAGGCCAGTTAGAGCATGGTTGTGGGTGCATATGGGATCCACCTGATCCTTGATGACCTCATACAGGGCTATGATGCTGTGTGGCCTCAACCTGTATCGATCAATAACCTCGTCATCGGTCATTCCAAAGAGAGTGACCCTTGGGCGGTATACCCTGGGCCTTGGTGGTCGTCTATGCATCCTGGGCTGCTGCAGGGGTCCCTGTGGCAGCTGGGGAGCATCCTGTTGCTGCAGCTGTGCATCTGCAGGCAGGTGTCCTCCAGGTGGGGATGGGCTCCTGTGTGGCTGCTGAGCCAGAGCCTCCTCACTTACAACAGGTGGAGGCTGTTGATCAGGTGTGCTTGGAGGTTGCTGATGTTCCCCAGCTCTCTCCCTTGCACGCCTTCTCCGCAGCCTTTGCAACAATATGTAACCCAACATACTGTTTGCTCTATCTGTCTCTCTCTCTCTCTACCTCTATCTCTCTATCTATCTCTCTCTCTCTCCCTCCCTGAGTGGAAAACAAGCCACAAGTGAGTGTGTTGAGTTGTCCCTTTAAGTACTTGCTAGGGCGTTGTGTAGGTGTGGTGATGAGGTGAGTGCTGACCAATGGTGTGTTGTTTTTGTCCAGTTAAGTGTTAGCAGGTGTGTGTGTGTTATAAGATGTGGTGTGTTGTGCTTGTTATGTGTGTGCCATTTGCGGGTGTGCATTTGTGGGGTGCAGGTCGCGTGTTGATGTTGCCCAGGTGAGCTTGTATTTGCATGTGTCCGCTTTGTGTGATAACCCCCATTGTTCCGTGCCATGCTGTGTTGTTGTTTTTTTGTGTGTCGTTGTCCCTGTGGTGTTGTTTGTTGTTGTGTGTGACAGTGATTTGTGTTGTGTGTGCATGTTTTTGTATTGTTTTGGCATTGCACGGGTTAATTTTCCCATTTGCATGGTTGTGCGGTAAGCATTTTGTGTGTTTTCCTATGTAACGGGTGTTTTGTTTTGGCCGTTAAGTGTCTAACGTGTGAGAAAAGTGGGTCTTAACTTTTAGCCGTTAGGTGTGTCTTTTTTCCAGCCATTATCAGTACCGCAAGCCTTTGAATAGCTCTGGGGTATGTTGTTCCATGCGTCTGAATGCACGTAAGTGTATCGGCCGTAAGGATTCTGCAACTGCCGTTAGCTGTTCTTTAGACGGATCTTTGAATTGCAACATGACACTTAACGCACCCGTTAGTGATTTTTTTTTACTAACGGCTGCCTTTAAATCGAGCCCATTATCTTTAGCAACAAAGTATCCGACCACGTGGGGTTAATCAAGTGCAATGGAGGAAGTATTCGTAATTATAACTTAGTCCAACACCTGATATTCTGGCTGAACCTAATAGTTATACAAATATCCACAGGATACTTACTTATCCACTTAACTTCCTCACTTAATCTATATCATAGATATTTAAAAAATAATAACATCCAGTCCTCTAAAATAGAGAGTGATCCTTAACAGAGTTTGTGACTTCCGCTTCTTATTTGAAACAGTACCAGAACCGATTTCTCCACACTCCGTATCGTATCTCCGCTGTTTCACTAAAAAGAAAGTCACAAATAGTGCAGTATCTTCCACACTGGGGATCCCCCCGTCCCTCTCACCATACTCACACTATTGTCTTTGACATGTGGGCATTAGGTTACTGTACTGTACTGTACTGTGCTATCAAATTTCTCTCATTAACATTGACTTCTCTCAGGGGATGGCAATGGGGACACGTATGCGCATTTCAAGTCATGCCATTCCTCTGTGCCTTGCTTAAAGGGACACTAATGTCCCTTAAAAAATCTTCTACTTTTATAGAGCTTATAGTGCGAATATCTCTCAAACCATAGCGGTTTGAGAGATAGGATTTGTGGGACATAGTTTATTTTTTTAAACTCTATAAAAGTAGAAGATTTTTTTATGGGCCATTACTCTACCTTTAACAGTCCACACACTCAGTAACAGGAGTTCAATGCAGGATAATACCTTACTTAAATAAAAGAGCGAATACTACTAAAGATTTGGGAAGCATAGCTGTCAGTCACTGCTTTGCTTCTTGCAGTTACCCACCATTATATATCAAAAGTTCAAGAAGAAGAGCAGTAGTTTTCATCTCTTCTTTAAAGATTCTACAACCCCATATTTTGCTGTCCATTGTGATTACTTTACAACATGATATGCCATATAGTTTTAGTTTTATCCAAATTTGTACATTTTCTAATAATGGAAGAAATTTTACTGAGAGTCAAATACTGCAGTGTTATGCTACTGGCAGCCCCTACAGTATGTTATCCTAAACCACTAGACTACCAATGTGTGAGCCATAACCATTTAACCTGGACTTCTGGAATGTGTAGATTTATGCATAATAAAAGTGGTTCAAACATAAACAAACTGAGGCTTTAATACCACATTCTGGATCTGTTTGTACATCTACATCTACATTTTCTTAAAATGATACAAACAAATGTGTGTATCCCATAGACAGGAAAACAAAAAGTACAAACAAATGTGTGTATCCCATAGACAGGAAAACAAAAAGTATCCTTTTTGTTTTCCTGTCTATGGGATACACATATTTGTTTGTATCATTCCCTATAAAAACTAATGCACTAGATAATGCTCACAGTAAACACAATACTTCTGTGCAGATCCAATTCTTTGAATATTTTGAGAAATGAGTACCCATACTTTGAGAAAAAATAATAATAACTTAACAAAGTGTAACAGAATCTTTATTAATTCAAAAACTTGTGTTTCATTAAAATGAATTTAAAATTACCACACTGTTCACTACGGCTTGTAAAGCATTACTAATTTCTATTTTTCTTAGAAAAAGAAATTATCCCAAGGAAACCTAAGTATCAGTAGCTGGTCTATGTTCGTTCTCCAGCTGTTATTTACCAATGTTTCGCACTGTAATGGGACCACAGAGTTTTTGTGCGAAGATTATTGTCTAAAAATGAAAAATGAAAATAATTTTTGGAATCCCATTGATTAATTTATGTGCACTACAATATGCAAGCCAACACTTTTTCCCAAGAGGCTTCTAATTATAAATATAATAGTTTAATTTCTGATGTATTGCTGTCCTTTACTGAAGATAATGTTAATCTTTTTTTTTTTTAGACTTTTTTTTTATAGGCTAAATCTGCTTCTCATGATTAAACTCATTAGAAAATTAGAAAATATATACACTTCGTCTTAGATATATTTTAAGTAGAAACATTTACTGGGCCAATAACTACTTTTTTTCTTTCCCTCTGAAAAATTTACATATGAATGTTTATTATAATTGCAGGTCTGTAGAAGACAAATATTTATTAAAATCAGCATATATTTGTAAGCTGGTATTGCCCAATGTAAGCTGGCTTCAACCTCGCTTAGAGCCCCATATCAATACAGCCACATGTCACTAGTGTAGGGTTCACTAGCTGCGCATTCATTTGTGTGTTAGAAACCACTGTACTAGTACACATCGGTGGTTTTTAACGCACATTAGGGACTCATCTCCTAGACTTGCTATGCGCTATTTTTTCACAAAAAATAGAGTCCCTTAACATGTGTTAATGCTACCACTTCTAATAGAATGCCAAATTCAACTACTTTATTCATTGTGTCCAATTGCATTATGTAGTTTGTCACAGCACAGTTACTAGAATCCCAAACTGTGCCTTCAAAACAACTCCTTCAGTTGGAGACGTTTCAAGTCCTGGCATAAGTCCTACGACAAAGAACCATGTCGGCCACTGTGGGCATGATATCCAATACTAATTAAGATTGATTTTTGGCGGAAAGAATCCATGCATTGGTTCATAGTATCAATTTGAATCTTCTGTCTAGGGTAAGATAAGTGGGTGTTGATTATTTGAAGGAGCTGGTTTTCTTTTAAATTTAATGGGAAAATAATATGTTTGCCAAGATTTTCTTTTTATACTTAATCCTCAAAGAAAATTAAGGATAAATGTATAAATAATAAATATAGCAAGTGTCAGTATAAACATATTTTGTAATATGGCAAATATTATTTTGTTCCCTTCCCAGCATTTGTGACAAATACAATGATGAATCCAGTCTGGATGGTAAAAACTCGAATGCAGCTTGAAAGGAGGTAAGATTAGTTCTAATGTATATTCTGCTGATATGTATGTCCAGCAATAAAAATCGTACACTATCTAAAACATAACTTTCATCTAATCAAGGAAGAAACAAAATAGCACTGCAAATCTCATATCATTTAGCATTAAATACAGGGCTATATGCCCCACAGTGGGCTGGTTCTTAATCAGACTACTGTAGGCCTACTGTTGGTAGCAGTAGCCCTGAATATTGTGCTAAATGGTGTGAAACGTTAATTGTATGCTCCCTAGAGTTAATGTTTCTATTTGCTGATCAGTCATCTAGTGAATTGCAAAGGTTGCAGGCTGAGATTTTGAATATAAAGCACAAACTTGAGGTATCATTAAATAGGGACTGAAGGTTACACTTTATAACGTTAAAGTTACCATGGCTTATTTTAGTAAAGATATATTGAAAACATTACTGAGGCCACTAGGTAGTGTCTCTATGAATGGAAAATCAAACTATATAAGATGCTTTGTTAATTAAAATTGGAAGATAATTTTTGTGAACGATCGAATGTATCTGCTTATGATTTCCTCTTTACATGCTCAACCACGCCATCATTGATTCTCCAGGCTGTCAATGGGCAAAGGATGAGCCATTCTAGTATTGAGTTATGACTATTATAGGAAGGAATTGCTATCACATTTAAGTAATCATGTCTTCTGTATCTTGGATGTTATCACATTTGGTAAGGAATGAGATTGACAGTATATTAACCATGTGTGCTGCGTACTCCTCTGGCACTCAAAGGGTTACGGGTGGCCTTGTATAATGGATGCATTGAATCTGAAACTTTTGCAAAGATTTTTCAAAAACCCTGTGATCTATAGCAGAGCTTCTCAATTGCTATTCCCATCTACCCCTAATGGTGCAGCTTTTCAGGATTTCCCTGCCTAATCACAGGTGGGTACTTAGGGGGTCTCAAATTCTGATTAGTTCACCTGTACGCAAGCAAGAAAATCCAGAAAAAATACACTGTTGAGGGGTACTTGAAAACTGTAGTTGAGAAACTTTGTAGCAGTAGTTCTCTCTATTTTCTCCCTCAAGGCACCCCTAACATGGAATTTTTTAATTTTCAGGGTAGCTCTCGCATTTTATAGCTAATTTCTAAAAGGGCTTAATTAAGGGAACAAATATATAAATGTGTGTATTCTTAGGTCTCACAGTCAGAATTATAACAAAAAGCATATTGTGCATAATTTCCATAAAGATTCATTAGAAAGTCAGATTTAATACTTTTGTTGAAATCTTTGTGTGAAAAAAAGTGGTTCAGCCTAGGCTGGTGCCCATGGCACACCAAAGTGCCATGGCACCCTGGACAAGAACTAGCACACTATTGCATCCCAAAAATCCATAAATCCCTTTTAACACCCCCGGAACTACATATCAAATTAGCACATGACTTTCTTTGCCACCCTCTCCCATTATGTTGGTTTTTACCTACAAACAATCATGGTACGCATTGATAGTTATGTGCCAGATACTGCTCACTAACCAGCTTACCAGAAGGAACAGATGATAATATACTATTAGCCACTCTCTAGCTCACAAAACTATCTACAAGCATTTCCCTTGCTTTAATGGGATAGTAATACTTCGTTTTATCTTTATTTTATTTTGTAGGCATTAAAAAAACATGAAGAACGATATAAGTCCTATCTCTCAAACATTTATGGTTTGAGAGATATTCACAAGCAAAGTTCCCCTCCCTCCCCCTTTTACCTAGTGTTAGCCATCTCACTCAGATGTGGAATGCAGTCCATATACCAGACAGATAACAGCAGGGGACAATCTTCTTCCTATGAGAACAATGAAAGCCCTGCCCCCCTTGACAAGTTTTTCAGGTTTTTCCCTTACCTTAATTGAAGATTGTCCCTCTCTGCAGTCTACCTGGGCACCTCCCTTCTGCTCTGGCTGAGCAGTGTTGCATCAGAAAAAGTGGGCTGGAGGGGGATACTTTATTGAATTACTCTTGAACTACAACTCTGACAGAATTGAAATAACACTCTCCAAAGTCCAAATAGTATGATGATTAATTAGAGCTGCTTTTATTATGAAACATTACTATACCTTTAAGAATTGAGGGGTAACAGCAAGACTGAAACAAGTTCTTTTGTATGAGGGTCCACTGACTAACATTAATCTGTGAAAGGACCATTTTAAATCTGAAACAAAATTGTATTTGCAAATACAAGGTATTGTAATTGGGTTGAGTCTTGGTGCTCAAATGCATAAATCTTAATGGATTTTATGAACCTTTTTTACATGTTTCACAGATGATATTATTCTATGGAGTAGCTATGAAGAATTGTTTTCTGCATATGTGGATGGATTGTATTTTATGAATTCTGCTATAATATTCATTGCTTTTTTGTACAAAGATGAAGTTAACTTTCTGGACATGACACTTTATCATGACAGAGACAAGTTGATTTTTCATAAAGACACACAACAAAATACCTTCTTTATGCCAAATGTCACCATCCATTAGTCCTACAGAGATTTACATTATTCACAGATGATCACAATAGTGAGGATGACCAGTGACCCTGTGATTAGACAAATGGCATTAAATGAGATGGGTAATACACTTCTTTAAAGTGAGTATGATGCAACAGCAATGTAAGGTACAGCACCTCATATCATAAAACGTGATTACAAAATAGTTTACAGATTCTGTTCAAGGAGCCACCTTTGTCTTGAAAAATTAAGATACTGTCTTGTTCTGAGTAATCCACTTACCAAGTAGAAAAAATGTGACCAGTGGTTAGCACTTCCCACAGGAGTGAAAAGTGTAGAGGTTGCACCAACCTGTATTATATTCTCACTGGCAAAAGTTACCATAACCCAAGCAAAGTCTCAAAGATACAAATCAAGAACTATATGAACTGTGAGAGTAAATATGTGTTATATACTATATGATCCATGGCCCCTGTGGATTATGCTACATTGGTATAATGAGAGCAACAATAATCATAACTTAAACTTTATCATTGAAAGAGAAAGCCCAACAACCAGTTTCCTGACATTTACCTAGGGGGAGCACAGAAAGTCTAACATCTTATGATCATTTTACATGAGATGCAAGACACAAGTTTGTCTGTGAATGTATATACTGCCTTATTATACCCATGTTTTTTGCTCTGAAACAGAAGATGCAGCTTCCTGATTTTTTTTTTCAGTGAATATTCCCATCTAATAAGATATGCAGTCTTAAAGGGATACTAATATTTCGTAAAAAAGCAGCTTCAATTATTATTCATAGTATTTGGGCCATGGAGAGTGTTATTTCGGTACTGTCAGAGTTGTAGTTCAAGAGTAATTGAATCATAAAGTATCCCCCTCCTACCCCTTTTACCTAGTGTAAACCACATCCCCTCAGATGTGGAATTCTGGTCACTTGACCAGATGGCTCACAGCAGGGGCAATCTTCTTAATGTGAGCATAAGGAAAACCCTGCCCCCCTTGACAGGTTTTTCAGGTTTTTACTTATGCTCACTGAAGATTGTCCCTCTCTACGATCTATCTGGACAGTCTTGCTGCTCTGAGGTGAGCATTGTTACATCAGTAACAGGGGCGGGAGGGGGATACTTTATCATTCAATTACTCTTGAACTACAACTTGGACAGTACTGAAATAACACTCTCCATGGCCCAAATATTATGAAGATTATTTGGAGCTGCTTTTAAATACTAAAAGACATAGATTTATGTCTGTCTCAGGCATTTTTGAATTCCCTAAAATTATTTTTCCCTACCATCACCACTGGGAGGATGTTCCATGAGTATGCCACCCTTTCTGTAAAGCAGTAGTAGACAGTGAGTGAGAGAAGCTGAAGTTTTGATGTTAGAGACAGGAAAAGATATAGAGAGCTGGAGCTTCTAGATATAGGAGTATCATGATAGCCAGTTGTACTCTGAATGGGCTGGGTGTAGGGAGTGTTATTGCGAAGAGATTAAGGGCTCAATCCAAATGTTGGAGTAAAAAATGCCAGTACGGCAAAATGGATACCGATCGACAAAATAAAATGTCTTGGTCAGTATAAAAAATGTCCTACCGGCATTAAACTCAACGGATGTTAAGCCACAAAACTGGTCTTGTGGCCAAACGTCCGTTTTGTGCTTTAAGTTCCCAAAATGCTGCTAAATACCGGCAGTTTTGGGAACTTCAAAGGGAAAAAAAAACCTAACGATCGGTGCCTGACACTGTCAAGCACCGATCATTACCTAATCTGTGTTACACTTACCTGTCATCCACTGTCTGTCTCCTTCCATCTCCATTCTTTCTTCTCTTCTATCTTCTGTCTCCTTGCTGTAAAATACAAAAAAAACAAGTATAAGTCAAAAGCATCGCACTGTTGCATACTTCAACCCTTTGTGCTTTGCAATACGTTGCATACCCCTCTGGCACTCAAGGGATTAAACTATGTATTAGTGTGCTGGATATGTATGCTTTTGACTTATACTTGTTTGTTTGTTTTTTACAGCAAGAAGACAGAGGATAGAAGAGAAGAAAGAAGGACAGAAGATGACCAGGATGCTAAGGACTCCGCTGGACATCAGGATTAATGGTAAGTGTTACTTGTAATGTGATTTTTTACAGGTTAATTATACACCATTGGCACTTATAGGGTTAATTCTACTAACTTTTGACATATTTTTCATACTTTTGATTTATTGATATGAGGACTTTTTTTTTTTTAATTCAAGTTTCTATGTTGGATGTTTAAACAGCAGATAAGGGACTGAAGTTTAAAAAAAAAAAAAAAGTAGGTGTTAACTTTCCTGTGATAAAGTGAGTCCCTTATAGACTATTCATGGCTAACGCAGACATTTGAATTGATATTTATGGTGTTTTCATCATTTTCAATGGATGAAAACAACTCTTAACTTTAATACACGACGGCTCTTTTTTTTGCCGTTATTTTTTCACAGCACAGACATTTGAATAGCTAACTGTGCCATCTCCAACATTTGGATCGAGCCCTAAAAGGTCATGAGAGTGATTAAACTTGTGCCAAAATGTAATAATATGACCCAGAAGAGGATGCGTTTTGGAGGCGGGAGGGCAAGTAGACACATCAAACCATGACAGTTTCATGAAGTCAAGTCCAGCAAACACAGCTAGACAGAAGATACACACTGTTTGCAAGGGGCATGAGAATATTCTGACAATTTAAAGCGGAATTTCAGCTATTACTAAGTCGCCATGCATTCATTAAGCGCATGGAGACTAGCCTGGAAATCCATGTCTTACCTTTAAAAAAAAATTGCAGATTCTAAAGAAATCTTTGCCGTTTGGAGACTGAAGGGCAGGTTAGTGTGGTCTGCACGCCAGCACCGTCAGTCCCTTCCGGTTACCATATGGTACACTGCAATGCTACTCAATGGAGACCGGGACTGACAGCGCAGGCGTGCAGACAAGATGTCTGCACTATAGCCTGGGTTCCGGTCTCCAAACGGCAAAGATTTCTTTAGAATCTGCGATTTTTTTTTAAAGGTAAGACATGGATTTCCAAGCTAGTCACCATGCGCTTAATGAATGCATGGCGACTTAGTAATAGCTGAAAGTTCAAGTGTAACTAGTAAGGATGCCTCATATTAGTGATCCAAGTGGGGAACCCCCAGGCCCCCTGAAGTACACAGAAGGGTCAAAAGTTGAATAGGTTTTTAAAAATGTCAAATAAAAGAGAGAATGGTGGATTGAAACTTCTGTCGGTATATACTTGGAATGTGGATCGGAAGAGAGTGAAAGAAGTACAGAATTTTAGGTAAGAATAAGATTGTTGTGACGTTAATCTGTCCTAAACCATGAGAGGTAGAGGCTCCTTCATGAAGAGGCCGGCTTTTCAAGAATGGCCAAAAGAGGATCAATGTTAAGTGTAACATTGTCAGTAAGTTCACGGGAGAGTAAGACGCCCAAGTACAGTATACTATGTGTCAGCCACTGAAAAGCATAGGCAGATTGTAGTTTGGCGGCAACTGGAGAGGGAAGGGAAGGATTGAGAGTTTCAGATTTTGCTAAATTTACCTTGAAATATGAAATATGAAAGAGTACTGTACCTGCCTCATCCCATTAGAGATGGGGAATGGATCCGAAAGATATCCATTAATCGTTACTCGAGCTGAAGGAGAGGAGTACAGAATCATAACAGAGGCGAGACAGAGAGGACAAACCTTAAATATTGCAACACCTCATGAAGATAGGGCCATGCCAGATGGTCAAACGCCTTTTCGGTGACCACAGTAATAAGCAGAGAAGGAAATTGCTTCGTCGATGCTGTGTAGATAAGGGCCATTGCCTTCGAGATATTTTGTTTAGTCTCACGTCCAGTCTCAAAACCTGCCTGATCTGAGTGTACTAAAGATGGAAGAAAGGATTTTAGATGCGCAGCTATCACCTTGGCAAAAAGCTTCACATCTACATTTAGTAGAGAAATGGGGTGAAGTTCCCACATAGCATGGGGTATTTATCAGACTCTAAAGATTGCCTAGGAAAGGCAGAACCTTGGGTGAGTTGGTTAAAAAGAGTAGTGAGACTGGGCAAAAGGGTGAGAATCAATGTTTTATAGTAGGTGATAGAGAACCCATCTGGGCCAGGGCCTTTCCCAGAAAGGGGGACATTATAAGAATAGCTATGCTAGGATGGAGATTCATGTCATGTGTTTCTGTTAAAGGGGATCTCTCACGTACTTATATGTAATGCTCATTAGTTAGAGCATTTATCAAAAAAAATTGAAAATTATTGTAAATTGTTTTAAAAAAAAAACCAAAAAAACAGTTATATGCGCAAAAATTTAAGTTTAAAAAGTGGCCTACTTCCGGCTTGCCGAACCTTGCCGACCAGAAGCAGCTTCCGTCCCACTACCCATCATCCTCTGATGACGGAGGCTGTCTGCCACTAAGGTGGAGCGATCGCATTGACAGAGATCGATATCTAGCCAATGCGATCGCTCCACCTTAGTGACAGACAGCCTCCGTCATCGGAGGATGATGGGTAGTGGGACGGGAGCTGCTTCTGGTCGGCAAGGGTAGGTAAGCTGGAAGTAGGCTGCCGGACACTTTTTAAACTTTAATTTTTGCGCATATAACTGTTTTTTTTAAAACAATTTATAATGTTTTCAATTTTTTTGATAAATGATCTAACTAATGAGCATTACATATAAGTAGGTGAGAGATCCCCTTAAAGAACTTAATGGAGTTACAGGGATGTTGGAGCAGAGGTGAGAAGCAGGACTAAAGATAGACATCCCTCCCTACAGCAACACTTTCTTCTATAGACTCATGTTTTGTTTTTGCTTTCTCCCTTCTACCTGTTCTGTTACCCCACCCCATAATGCAGCCTTTACTCCTATATTCAACTCTGCTCTTATACTGCAAAATCCAGCACTCTGTTTGCCTACATCTCCCCATATTTATGTTTCCCCCTCCCTACTCTTATCAAATCCTTTCTGCAACCACACCATGTGTCTATTGCTCAGACTGGCCCATCCTTCCACTCCAATCCACAGCAGACACAAATCACATTCCCACCTGCTGACTGTATGTGTTATTCTCCTCCTTGTGGCTGGTGACCTCTTCCTACACCCAGCCCTAATCATGTCCCCATATGCCACAGCCCACTCCCACTTGGGGAGGATCCCATCCCACAGAGGCTCTAATTTTCTAACCTCATCCCCATCCCTACCCTCCCACTTGTTTCCCAGCCCTTCTCCTGTGGCCTACTGAATGTCCCATTTCCTCACTAACAAATCTACTCTCATTCATGCTCTTTTCTGCTCACAAGCACTCCAGCTTCTTGCTCTTACTGAGACCTGGCTATCTCAGCATGATTCAGCCATGGAGGCTGCAGTCTCACATGGAGGCTTGTACTCCTCAAACACAGCAAGCACAGTGGGCAGTGGTGGTGGCACCGGTGTACTGCTTGCCTCCTCATGTCACTTTCAGCCAATACCTGTTCCTTCATCTTTTTCCACTAACTCCTTCGAGGTACATGCAATCCAATTATTCCACCCTGTAGCAATGTGTGTTGCAGTAGTATACAGACCTCCCACACCCTCTGCCTTCCTTTCAGACTTTGAGTGCCAGCTTGCATTCTTTCTATCCTCTGACACTCCTTCTCTCATAGTTGGGGACTTCAGCTTTCACATTGATGATCCTTCCCTCTCTTGGGCCTCACGCCTTCTTCAATGAACCTCATCCTTCACCGTTCAACAATGGACTGACTCTAGCAAAAACACTATACGGCCCCTGATGAAGCTGCATGTGCAGCGAAACGTGTTGGGCGGAGCCATAAGAGTCTGCACCCGAAGGTGTTGTGTAGTCTGCCACTGTGCTTAAAAGTGTCAAAAAATAAGAATGAAAACTTAAAGTCAGATAGCCTAGAATGTGGCGTTACCACGAGGGATAGCCAGTCAGCAAGTCTGTTATATAGAAAGCTAACTTAGTCAGCGGGAGCAGCCGTGAGGACAGGACTATCAGCTGGATGAAATCTAGATGACTACAAGTTAAAGTGTATGTGTGCAGTAAATTTAACTATAAGGAAACTTATCAGTCACAGTTTTCTGTTTCTATACAGCCGCTAAATTGTGTCAGCTAACAATAGTAGCAGAAACACGAGACAGTTACATTGAATTTAAGTAACGATTGCAGCAGGGAACAATAGAGATTGTGACAGCCCTATATATACTAAATAGGGAACCAGAGGGTTCACTAGCTTCTGTAAGTTACAGCTATTTGAGGAATTGAATGGAATCGCTAAATTTGGGGAAGCATATATAGAGGATATCCTTAGCCGTTAACATCATAGTAGAGAGGCTATTGATCGATAAATATAAGAGCAATCAGAAAACAGAGATTACTTTATATCTATTGAGTAACTGTCACATCAGTTAATCAAGAGGATGGCAAAATAAGAGCAGTCCGGTTTTGAGTTATGCTGAACTATATATTGTGAATGTGAAAAACTGAATAAAGGAGATATGCACCCTTACTTTACCAGTTGCGGATGTGTACTGACATATTAAACAATTAAATAATAGACAAAGGAAAGGCTGTTCAGTATCTCTCTATATATATTAAGCTATACATTGTCAGGGTGTGAAATGAAATAAAGGTGATATACACCCTTTCACTACTAGTAGGTGACATAATAGAGCTGTCCCTCGAAATAGATTTTTAGACGCTTACAACTCCTTATAGTGCTCCATAAGTTTCCAGGATTACCCTGGAAATTTGTTTTTAAAGGGATTGGTGTATTTTTAGTGAATGAATTAATAAACTTTATTTATTTTATTTTGATGAACCACAATCTACAGGTGTGTCGAACTGGTCTCTGTAGCTTACAGTGGGAACGATGGGGGAATTAATTAACCAGTAACTTAAGTATTCCACAGTAGTAGCTATTCTCTTCTATAGTTATATTATCTAGCAAAAACAAAGACAGTAACACCATCGACTTGGTTTTCACAAAGAACTGCTCTGTACTACATTTTTCCATATTTCCTTTCCCACTCTCTGACCACTATCTCATAACCTTCTCTACAACCCTTTCCCTCATTCCCCCTCCAACTACGACCCTGTACTACACCAGCGACCTTCACTTAGTAGACATTTCTGCCTTATCTTCTCCATTGCACTCAAACCTCTTCACCTTCAACACTCTTTATGAACCTGACAGACTTATAGAATACTACAACAACCTTCTCTCCTCATCACTTAATCTGTATGCCCCCTTCCGGGCCCATCACAAATGCCCCTCAAACCCACTCCCGTGGCTGAACTCACAAACACGCTTTCTCTGCTCCTGTACCTGCACTTCTGAATGCTTGTGGTGGAAATCCCGCTCTCAATCAGACTGTATCCACTCTAAGTATAAGTATACAAAAATCTAACGTGCGGCGCCTCTTCTGTATCTTCAGTTCTCTCCTTTGCCCCTCCCCTCCATCATTCACCCTCCCCTCCCTAACCCCTCTAGCCTTTGAAGAATTTTTCACACAAAAGATTAACACAATACAGCAAACAATCCCAGTTCAGTCTCCACAATTTTATCTTCCTGATCATCCATCCTACTTATTTTATTCCTTTACTTCAGTCACAGAATCAGAGGTCTCCCTTTTGCTGTCCACATCACCACTCACCAACTGCTCCCCTGATCCTATACCATCCCACCTCCTCAATCCTCTGTCATCCACGTTACTTCCCATGCTAACTTCGGGTAATCAACTCCTCCCTAATCATCTGGCATCTTCCCCTTCTCATTCAAACATACAATAGTATCTCCAATCCTTAAGAAAAGTTCATTAGACAGCACCACCCCATCCAGCTACCGCCCCGTATCCCTCTTGCCCTTTGCCTCTAAGCTCCTTGAGCGCCTAGCCTACTCTCATCTACTTACCTTCCTCAGCTCACATAACATTCTGGACCAGCTGCAGTCTGGCTTTCGGCCCACTTTCTCTACAGAAACTGTCCTTATCAAAGTAACAAACGATCTCCACATTGCAGAAACCAATGGCCATTTCTCTCTTTTTAGCCTTCTAGATCTATCAGCAGCATTCGATACACTCGACCATACCCTTCTCTCCCAGGTTCTCCAATTACTTAGCATCTGTGGCCTGGCACATTCCGGGCTTCTATCCTATCTCTCTCAATGGTCTTTCTCTGTGACACACGCTAACACCTCCTCCTCTCCAATCCCCCTCTCAGTAGGTGTACCCGAAGCCTCCTTTCTGGGACCTCTTCTCTTTTCTCTGTATACACTCTACCTGGGGCAGCTGATAAAATCCTTTAGCTTTAACTACCATCTCTATGCAGACAATACGCAAATATATCTCTCCACACCCTCAATATCACCTGAAATACAGCATTAGGTCTCATATTGCCTTACTGCGATCTCTTCCTGGATGGCTCATCGTCGCTTAAAACTTAACATGTCTAAGACCGATCTCCTTATCTTTCCTCCTAAATCCTGCACTACCTCCTCCATTTCCTATAACTGTTGAGGGCTCCACAATTTACCCTGTAGACAAGGCCCGCTGTCTCAGGGTAACTTTGGACTCTTCTCTTTCCTTTACCACTCACATTATTGAACCAAACCAAAACCTGTCGCTTCTTTCTTCAGAATGTAGCAAAAATCCAGCCATTCCTCTCTCACTCTACATCAGAAACTCTCATGCATGCTCTTATCCTTTCTCGTCTGGACTACTGCAACTCTTTACTTATTGGTCTTCCTGCTAATCATATCGCTTCTCTCCAGTCAATTCTTAATTCGGCCACCAGAATACTCTTCCTCTCCTCCAGAACAGTACTCACCCCACTACTTTTAAAATCACTGGCATGGCTTCACATAAAGCAGCGTATCACATTCAAAATCCTCCTCATTACCTTCAAGACTCTCCATCACTTGTCCCACCTTATATTTCATCTTTGATATCCCGCCATATCCCACCATATACCTGAACGTCTACTATGCACCACGCATGGTGGACGACTCTCTGCCCCTTTAACCACTATCACTTTTTCACGACTGAAGGCTTTCTCCCTTGCTGCTCCCTACCTCTGGAACGCCCTACCACCCAGTATTCGCCAAGCCTCAAAACTTTAAATCCAGGCTATAAGAGCACCTTTTAAATATAGCAACAGCGTAACTTGGAAACATTATATCATATGTCAAAAACTGCACTTTCTCCTCTACCGGCTCATATCTGTATGTCACCCATCCTATACTTAGAGTGTAAGCTCTGCGGGGCAGGGACCTCTTATCTTAATGTATACTCACCTGTTGTTACCCTTATTATTGTCTATATAAGCACTTAATCACCACACTTATTGTACTCCTATATTAAATGAAAACTGTAAAGTGCCAGGTACACTGGTTGGCACTATATAAATAAAAATATACAATACAATACAACAAGGAGTGGATGGCACCAATTTAGATATTTCCGTGTCAGTGACCTCTCTCCAGAGCCGAGATTTGATGATCCTGGAGTTTAGAGGCATCTGATCTAGCAAGAAAGGAGTGAATAGAAGTGCGCCACTCTTGCAAGTTCTTCTGACCGGAATGTACAGGAATATTATAGAGGCCCGAAAAAAATGATGGAAAGTGGTGCCAAGCCTGGGTAGAAATGGTGAATTTTTTGGTTTTGATCCCTAATTTTGGCTATGTACTGGGCATTTTGGTGAATCTTGATCAAGCGCGCAAGAGTTTTCCCACAGCTGTGCCCATATATATAAGTATTAAATCTCTGCCATTGAAACGACTTGATAGTAGATGTTTGTAACCAAGCAGCTAGGTCCAACCCTAAGAGTCTGAAGCTCTGAAAAGAGAAGAGTCCAATGAGCTTTTATGCTGCAATTCTTTGGCGTGAATCGAGTTAAGAAGCTTTTGAATCAAAAGTATGAACAGTTACTTCTTATACGAGCCAAGACAAATCAATTTCCCTCTCAATACCCACTTGTGGGCTTCCCACACAGTGGGCACAGAGACATCAGCCATAGTATTCAAGTCAAAGTAATATGAGATACAAGAGGATAGTCTCTTAATATCCCCCACATTGTGCAAAAGGGTTTCATTAAGTTTCCAAGTGGTTCTACCCAAGTGGCAGGAAGGAAGAGACAGGTCCACCCAGATGGGAGAATGATCAGAAAAGGTGGTGGGTTCAATATCAGTGCACTGCACTGTGTGAATCTGTACCTGGTCAATAAACAGGTAGTCTATCTTGGAATAGGAAGCATGACATGGTGAGAAGTACATAAAAATTATATCTGTTGGATGCAAAGTACACCAGGAATCTATCAGATGATAATGGAGAAAGAGTTGCTGGATAGATTTTAAAGTAGCATAGCGATACTGGGATCTTCCCGCAGAGGAGTCTAGAGAAAGACCAAAGGTTTATTTGAGATTTCCTAACAGGATAAGATTCCCAGCCTGAAAAGTATCCGGTTGCTGAAAAACCTGAATAAGAAACTGAAGAACACCTGTATTAGGAGAGTACAATTTAACTACAGTGAACGTAACATCATGTATCCTACCCTTCACAAACCAGTAACGTCCCCCTTGGTCCGCCGTCTCACCCTCAAAGGTCCAAGGCATCTGCCTATGCAATGCTATGGCTACTCCCAAATTCTTTTCAGAAGCAAGCCAAACCTTAGGGAAATGCTTGCTGCTAAAACAGGGTTCCTTAGATATTGCAAAATGAGTCTCCTGAAGAAACAATATATGGGCCATGAGTCTATGGGCTTCTCCAAAAATCTCAGACCTCATTTCAGGCAAATTCAGCCCTTTAGCATTAAGAGAGACTACCCTATAAGTATTATCCATCAGCAGTGGAAATTGAGGAGTGAACACCCCCAGCAAGGGGTATTAGTAGATACCAGCAAAAGCGACACGGTGTTGCCCATGGGGATTAAGACCTTTGAGTGCTTGATGGATTGGACACATTTGCATCAGTGAAAGGGTTAAGTGTTTGAGAGGCAAAGACTTATCCATGCTGTGAAATATGTTGCATGTCTCTTTGGTACTGAAGGAACCCAATACATTGACCATTTTATTTGGCTTCTTTAAACCCCTTGAGTGGCAAAGAGGTATCCGACACGTTCCACTGCATGGATACTATTTTAGATCTGAAAGTCGTAACCCTTTCCTTGCCACTAATGTACCAAAACCACTGCCAATCAATGTGTTGAATAACCCTCAAGCTTTTGCTAGTATATAGTATTATGCATAGACATGTGCACACAGACACATACATAGATACACACACACACATACATACACACAGATACATACATAGCAAATACACACATATGCATACATACAGTGGAGGGCTGATGTGAATTGGGGAAGTGGGAGGAGAGAAAGGACAATGGAAGCATAAGGGCTTTAATGCTTTGAGTGGCAGAGGGGTTGTGAAGGCATTGCATAGTGATACCTTGCATACTCCTATACCAGTCATAGAGTTAAGTAGCTGTCCCAGTGTGTACCACCACTCATGAAGTGCATGGTGGGTTAATGTGAGATACACAGAGGTGCAGCATGACAGTTTTGTAGGACAGACTTGGCCATTGTTACACTCTGTGTCCCTTGTCATAAAACTCCCCCTCCGCCTTTGTGTTTGACATACTTTACATGTTAGAGAGTAAGACTTATAGCCTTAACCCTTTGACTGCCACAGTTTGCAATGTGCTGCATAAGGTTGTGGAACATAAAGGGTTAAAGTTATATCCCTTCAGTTATAACATGTAAAGTTTGTAAAAAGGCAAAGGTGCAGGGACAAAGAGTGCGCAATACAGTGATAATGTAAATATATAGTGTGTGTATGTGTGTGTGAGCCAAGTGCAAGAGATTGGGCTGGCTGAGTAAAGGGGTGTGCTGGGTGCTGAGAGTGCCAGAAGGGGCCATAGAACACATGGTACCGCAAAAAGGGTGAATTAATGTAGGTAGGCGGGTGGCTGGGGCATTAAACACATACATACACATGGCTGGCAGGTGGAGAGGTAGTGCTGGGCACTGAGTGGCAGAATGGGGTACAGAATGCATCACGCAGCAATGTGTTGCAGTCATAGGATTGATAAACGGTTATTGACTTGAAACAGGCATCTTGGCGGATCACTGGCATATGTAATTCCCCACATCACACCCTTTCCAATAAAGCACTTTATAGAATGATTGGCCAAGCATTCTTAAGCAGCAAAGAAATGGTTAATTAACATAGGCGCTCATGGGGGTGACCCACTACAACACGTATAGGTGTAGCGCTTTGGCACTATTGTAATGAAGAAGGATGTATGGCATTTGCTTCCCTCAGTTCCACACTAGGCCATGGGCTGACAGTTAGACAGTGGCAGATGAGGATGTGGTTCCTTTTATTGGGCAAGTATGCTTTATTGTGTTCCTCCTGCCGTGACAATAACGTATATTGTGGTGACTGTTAGGGAGAACTAACTGTGTGTTCCAGGAGTGATTTGCATGCTGGCAATGGTGACCGGACACTCATACACCAACTTAGCAGAGTCAACAGAGTATTGTCAGCGCTGACTCTGCTAAGTTGGTGTATCAGTGTCCAGACATCAATACCAGCATGCAGATCACTCCTGGAACACACAGTTAGTTCTCCCTCAAAGTCACCATAATATACATTATTCTCATGGCAGAAGGAACACAATAAAGCATACCTGCCCAATAAAAGGGACCACATCCTCATCTGCCACTGTCTAACCCTCAGCCCATGGCCTAGGGTTAGACATGCTAAATAAGGGGGAAGGTAGGTGGCGGGAGGAAGAGGGAGAAGATGGTAAACTGGGTGGAGACTGGCATATAAATGTGGATATACTGATACCTGAATACCACCTAGGGATTAATACCACCACCACTGAAAGGGGAGGCCTAAACCCAGAAGACACAACCAAAGTAAGAAAGCACACATACAACAGAGCATGGCATCTCTCCTATAAAATTAAAAAGCAAACATCATTCTATCAGGAGGAGCCTAACAGACTAGATGGAGGAGTGATCATGTCAGAAATAGACTGGAATGTAATTAATGTAATTAAACCCCAAAAATGGGTGAAGAAGGGATAAGCACACCCTAGATGTCAACAGAAGCTCTTAAATACAGACAGGTCGTAAGTCTCACTGGTGAAACTAGGTACCCCGCCCGTTTAGCCATGACATCATTATGGTTCTAGATAATTTCCCCCATTTCTCAACTTTTACGCATGATGCGTTCCTTATCCCTGAAATCGTGCAGGCAGCACACCACATCCCTGGTCTTGGAGCCTGGAGGACCACTCTGATCTAATGGCCCTGTGAGCCCGGTCAATCAAAATCGGTAGGTAATCATTGGATTCAGTAACCTCAACAAAGAGCCGTTGTACAGAGGACAGGAGATCTTTAGCAGGGATTGATTCTGGCAAATCCTTGATTCTAATATTGCAACGCCTGTTGCGATTGTCCAGATCATCCAGACGGGAAGATAAGAGGTGATTAGTGTCCACCAGAGAGGCAATCAGTTGCTCCAAATTGTGTATTTGGGTCCAAGATGCCCTGGCTTCTTCTAGAAGATGGATGCACTGTCCTTGCTACTCCATCTCATGTTTGAGAGGTAAATTCGGTCTTCATAGCAGACTTTTTTCATCTTTCACCTCTTTAACATTTGCCAAAATAACTTGCATGTCCAACTTGGTGAGAGAGGGTGCAAGATCCTCCCTTGTCAGTGGCGGGGATGCACTCTGCATCATTGTAGATATAGTAGAGGTAGCATGTGAGCTTCCAAACACGTTGGTAGACTCTGAGGTGCTAAGCGCCTCTGAGGCTAGGAGCGTTGGAGATGAGTAGGCCTTGAGACCTCTTATTGCTGGGTTGGTAGAAAGTGTGTGATCTTCAGTGTGGAGGGCTTCTTGCCACTCATACCCTTACCCCTCAGAATTCATACTTTCAAGGTAATCGTGCCAATGCAGACAAAAATACAGAATAAATCGATTGTTATACCCCAAACTCCATAGAGTTACTCACTTATGCAGCTATTCCCTAGCGTAGAAGACTCTGCCCCCATGTATTACCTTTTTAATGTGAATTTTAGTCGTTACCAAGAGATGGCTAAGTCTATAGAATGTATGGGTTAACCCTCCAAACTCCAGAAGGGGTGCACAGCGCATCGCTTGCAATGAGCTGTGCATCCTGCTGGCACCCAGAGGGCCCAAAATATGTTTATTCTGTCAGATAATGTGACATGAATTCCTTGTCATGGTTCAAGCCACAGTTGAGAGTGTTATACTTTATTTATACTACCAGATATTTCTGTCTCTCTGTATCCTAAAATGTCTTGTCAGTATAGTCACTTTGAGATCTTTATTGCTGTTATCAGTTTTGCAAAAATGTTGACCAGCTGAGGTGTCTCTTTTGTTGTTCACACTGGACCTATGAGAATTCTTCCTTTTTCTTAGGGTTTGTCCTGTCTCACCTGCATATAGTCCTGTTTGAGGACATGTCGCACAAATACATTCTATAGACTTAGCCATATCTGGCTAAAGGCTAAAATTCACTGTGGCATCAAATATATTTGTGGAGATGTATGGTCTATGGACCAGAGCTGTCCATAGGATGGTGTAACAACAGTGCCACTGTACAATTTCATGGCACTGTGATATTGCACCTAAAAATTTCAACTTTGAGCTGAAATAACTTTTGAATAAAACATCTTTCAGCAATGAGAGTACCCTTTTTTCTCTGTCGTCCAAAACAGGTTACTGGTAACTTTGGGTAGGCGATCCACCCCTTTAATTGTAGACAGGAACAATTCTAGAATTGATTGCAGGGGGTGGAGCCTACCTTCCCTCCTTGGCTGCAGCTAGCCAACCAGCTCCAGAAAGATTTGTTCCTTGGTGAAGATAACACAGGCAAGAGAACAGTTCTGCTATAGCTTTAGAAATTTTTATTTTTCTGTTAGAAATGGAATACCACCATTAAGTGGATTACCATAACTGACAATGCCCTTAGATGTGGCAAGCTCAGTGACCAGGTGCTTTTTGTGGACCTTAACCCCTTGGGGGACAATCTTGGCTACAAGTTCTTTCCCCAGGAGTTGCCCACCGAGGCTTCTTCTTTAAACATGGTAATCTTTAGACAGAATATCTGCAGGAAAGGTGAGCAACGCTTTTGAGTGCTGCAGGTCCACATGTCCCACAGTGCCACTCCGCACAGGGGTTTTCATTTGGAATTCCTATTGCACACTCCTGCATTCATTGGGTCTATTTATTGTCAGCTGGGTGTTTTGGAACAGGTTTATGTGGTACTTACCCCTTTAGCTGCTGGTTTTGCATTCTTTTGGGGGGGGTTTCTGACACTTTTCCTACTGGTTCAGTGTTTTTTTGTGTCTCCTAACACGTTCTAGTGATGTTTCATGCCTTTTAGTTTTACACTTTCAATTTTGTAAAATTTGAGTAAATGCGCACTTTACCGCATAGGCGCCATTGCTCCATTCACTTCTGTGGGACTGTACAGTTTGGGACATATCTATGCAACCGTTTAACCTAGCGACTTCAGAGATGGTTCATTTTTCTTGTCTGCCCTTGCTCTATCATCCGGTTCATGTTTCAAGTGTGTTGGGGCACTCAGGGGGCTTTGGGCACTGTTGGGGTACACTTGCTTTGTGTGCTTATTTCTTATTGGCTCCTGCAGCGACAGCCATTTTGTGCCATTCCAGAACGAGTATCATATGCAGGGCTTGGACTCTCCTTCTCTCCTCTTCTGACTAACCCTTCGCCTGCCAGATAAGTCTATTTTAGCAATTTCTGGGGTGAAACTTTAATCCTACACACTGTACTTGGGTGATTTCTTTTACTGTAAGGTTATTTTACACTGTGAGACTGTCTATAACGTTGGAGCTTGGGCCCAGACCTAAGACTAAGGATGCTGGGGTCTCTGTATCCCCTAATGCACATTGCTCTTCCTGTCATTCAGGGTTACCTAGAGAATTCTCAGGTCATTTATGCCCAGCATGTTCTGATGTCCCTGAGAGTCTTCCAGGGACCTCCAGCCATGCATTAGAGCCAGTTTGGGTGCAAGAGTTCAAGGCTGCTACGAGGGACCTTAGGTCCACATTGCAACTCTTTCCATCCCAGTTACAGGAGGTATTCCATTCTTGGCAGACCCCCTCCTCCGTCAAGTCTTCTCTGCCAAAACCTCAGGGTGTACCTGACATATCAGATTCCTCTGAGGAGGAACTTCTGGTGGATTCAGATATTGAGGAATGTTCTGCGGTGGGCTCCTCTCAGTTTTTTGGGGATCCTTTGAGGCTGACCCTGAGCCCTCGGCTGAGGGCCTGATCAGGGCTGTTTTAAATATCCTAAACATTCCCTTAGTGCAGGAGGTTCCTTTTGACCCTTCTGATGTGTTTCAGGAACCTAAAAAGCCCCTTACTTGCTTTCCACCTAACCCCACTCTTGACCACCTTCTGTCTTCGGACATGAAACCTTCTGTCTCCAAGAAATATGCCAAGCTTTAGCCCTTCTCTGAGGCAGTGCTTGCTCAGTGTGTTCATCCTCCCAAAGTGGATGTTCCTATCTCCAGGCTATCTAAGTCTACTGCCTTGCCAGTTTCCGATGCGTCTGCTCTAAAGGACTGGACTGACAAGAAACTTGAGGTCTCCCTCAAGTCCATCTTTGCCACTGCTGGTACTGCCATGCGTCCAGCATTCACTGCAGCATGGGTGAACCAGGCCATTGAGGTCTGGACTGAACAGCTCACCCTTGCTGTCTGTCAGGATGTGCCTCCTTGCCAACATTTCTGAGGCACAGCACTATGTTTCTGCTGCCTTATTTGATGCCATCCGTTTGGTGGCTAGGGTTTCCACCATGTCTGTGGTTGCCAGACGGGCTCTATGGCTCAAGATCTGGTCTGCTGACACTGCTTCCAAGAAAGCATTGCTCTCCTTACCTTTTCAAGGCTCTTTTTTGTTTGGGACAGATCTTAAGGGACTGATCAGTGAGGCCACAGGGGCTAAGAGTATCCTTCTACCCTTGGTCCCTAGGAAGAAAATGCCACTTAAACGTAATCGGTATTTTCGTTCCTTTCAGAAAGAGACACGTCCGGCGAACCAGACGGTTCCCTCAGCTCCACGTACCTCCTCCAAGCCCAAGCAACAATTGAAGCCCAAGGTCTCCTCTGAGCCCAAGGCTTCCAAGCGTTCTTCGTCATGACTCACCGAACCCGGGTGTCACGGTTTTTTGATGAACACTCAGACCACATTGGTAAGGTTAAAATGACTTTATTAAGATAAAATACACAAATGTAGTTAGGCCCTTGGACCCACACAAACAGAACATAAATATATACAAATAGCAAGCCAGTAATAGAATTGTATGATGGAATGGAAACAACCACTGGCAACGGAGGTTCTGGCATGAACCGGACAGGCAGCAGGCAACGCAGTCCAAGAACTGACCACAGGACCTTGGTGACAGATGGTCCAGGAGTAGATGACTGGCACAACCCAGATGCCCGGGAGGCACAGAACCCAGAAGAGTGAGGCAACACTGACCCTGGCACTGGATACAAATAGACTGAGGCAACTCTCAAAGCAAACCTTAGAACGCTAGGGGTGGATCGTACTACTAGTATATATATATATATATATATATATATATATAGAGGCAACCAGTGTCCCCTCACTCTTGAGGATGGTACAACGCAACGCTGGCTCTTGAGCCCAAGGCTACTGCAGTGAGGAATATGCACAACCCTACCTGGAAGATCCAGGCACACAAATGGTGAACAGGTAATGCCCAGTGATATACTGCAACTCCCAAAGGGAGTGAGCCCAGCTCTGTAAGGGAGGTGGACAGAGAGAGATCAGAGTAACACAGTAAGTGCTATGAACACTGTACCGGTACTTCATGTGTGCACACCGCCTGAGGTGGTTAAGAGAGTAGCTAAAGCACGAATGCTTAGCCAACGGTCGACAGAATGATTGCGCCATGCGGCACACACCGACTAGCGTAACGGCAAGTCCACAGCAAGTGTAGCTGGACCAAACGGAGACAACCAAGCGGTATAGCTAGGCACGGATGGCAACAGAGCGGTAATAAGCTAGACACGGTCAGTAACGGAATAGGTACTCAGCCAGGTACAGTCAGTAACGGAGCGGGTTCTCAGCCAGATTTGGTCAGCAACGGAGCGGGTTCTCAGCCAGATATGGTCAGCAACGGAGCGGGTTCTCAGCTAGATACAGTCAGCAACGGAGCGGGTTCTCAGCCAGCTACAGTCAGCAATGGAGCAGGTTCTCAGCCAGATACAGTCAGCAACGGAGCAGGTTCTCAGCCAGATACGGTCAGCAATGGAGCAGCAGTAATACAGGAAACTCAGGAACGTCGTCAGGTAGGCCAGGGCAATAACAGCAAAAGTCAGGAACTATACACCACAAAAGGGCACCATAGTGTAGACATGACAGAGGTTATAAAGGCTATCACTGGGCGGCGACAAAGATACTTGTCCAATCAGAATGAGATAGGGAAATAGGAGAATCAGAATGTCGCCACCTGCAGCCAGGAGCACGGGCACCATGATAGTACCCCCCTCTCAACGACCCCCTCCCCACGGAGGGGGACCAGGCTTAGAGGGAAACTTAGCGTGGAATCTACACAGCAATAGAGGTGCATGAATATCAGAATGGGTGACCCAGGAACCAATGCACCAGGTATTGGAGTTGACCCCGCATGCTGCGTGAATCCAGTATACTTTGAACCTCATACTCAACTTGGTTGTCAATGTGGACAGGACTCAGAACCACTGGAGCAATGGTATAACGATTACAAATCAGAGGTTTGAGTAGAGATACATGAAAGACATTATGAATCCACATGCTTACGGGAAGTTCCAAACCATAGGAGACAGGATTGACCCTTCGAATGACTTTGAAAGGTCCAACAAACCGTGGGGCAAACTTATTACAAGGAGTCTGCAAATTTAAGTTTCTGGAAGAAAGCCACACACGGTCCCCAACTTGGAAAACAGGAGCCGGTAACCTCCTATTATTGGCATGTCATTGAGAACATTGGAAGGACTCACGTAATGAGTTTTGCACTTGTACCCAAGTGGAATGGAGATGTCGTAGATGTACATCTAGGGCTGGCATCTGCTGTGCCTGAAATGCATCTGGAAGCAAGGATGGTTGAAACCCATAATTGACAAGAAAAGGTGAGCTTCCGGATGAGGCATTAATAGCACAGTTTCTAGCGAATTTTGCCCAGGGTAACAACTCATCCCAGTTGTCATGATGGTTGGATACAAAGCAACGTATGAATTGTTCGAGCCCTTTGGTTGGAGCGCTCTGCAGCTCCATTAGTTTGTGGGTGGTAAGCAGAAGAATAGGATAACTGGATGCCCATCTGGCTACAGAATGCCCTCCAAAATCTTGATATAAATTGACTGCCACAGTCCGAAACGAGCACCTTAGGGACACCATGGAGTCTGAATACCTTTTTGGCGAATACTACCGCCAGCTCTTTTGCAGAAGACAGACCCGGTAGAGGCACAAAATGTGCCATTTTAGAAAATCTGTCTATCACCATCAAGATATATGTATAGCCTTTTTGAAGCAGGTAGCTCTCCCAAGAAATCAATGGACACATGCGACCAAGGTCGGTCGCCACTGGGTACAGGCTGTAGAAGGCCCTCAGGCAGGTGCCTAGGTGACTTCGAACGGGCACACACCGTACAAGCAGCTGTAAAATTAGCGCAATCCTTTCTTAAAGTGGGCCACCAGAAAATACGTGACAAGGACCAGAACCATTGATCTCTACCCACATGCCCTGCTGCTCGAGAAGCATGGTAGGTTTCCCTTAATCTGGCCTGAAAGGGTTCAGCCACAAAACATTTGCCCATGGGTTTTTCAGGAGGAGAGTCAGTCTGAGTTGCCAGGATCTTTTGGCCCAGAGGAGAAGTGATGCTCGTCCGCAAGGTGGCCAGGATGCGATCAGGGGAGATAATAGGTACTGGCTGCACATCAGACTCCACTTCAGTCCCATGCTGCCTGGACAAATCATCAGCCCGCACGTTCTTGGAACCAGGCAAATAGGAGACTACAAAGTTGACCCGGGAAAGGAAGAGTGCCCATCTCGCTAGTCGGAGCCCTGGTGCACTCCAGCAAGTGACGCCATTCACGTAATGCCAGGATAATTGTCAATAATTCACGATCACCAATCTCGTATACAGATTGTGCATTGGTCAGTTTTTTCGAAAAGAAACCACACGGCTTAAGTATCTGACCAGGATCAGACCTTTGGCACAGTACAGCCTCCACGCCTGTGTCAGATGCATCTACTTCCAGAATATATGGTAGGTCAGTCTTAGGATGGACCAGAACCGGTGCCGAAGTAAATGCAGCCTTAAGTGCCTCAAAGGCCTCCTCAGCCTCCTTTGACCACTCGGACGCCTTGGCCCCTTTATGTGTCAGATCCGTGAGAGGCTTGACAATTCTAGAAAAGTCACAAATAAATTTACAGTAATAATTGGCCTTGAGACATGGCCAATGCAGCATTGCAGACAACTTTTCTTTGTCCATGGAAATGCCCTGTTTCGAAATGACGTAACCCAGGAAGGGTACTATCATGGTGCCCTTGATCCCTTGTTTATATCTTTCTGTCAGTTATCCTATGTTAGGTTCTCATTGGTTGCCCTGTGTTTAGCCCGCCCAGTATGGCCTTTATATACTGGGCTCCTGCACCCACACATTGCCCTTTCGTGGTGTTCCTGTACCGGTGTCTCTTTTGCTCAAGGAGTTTCCAGTGTACCGACTTGGCTTGCCTGACTACTCTCCAGTTCCTGCGCCTGTGTACTGACCCGGATTGCCTGACTATTCTTCAGTGTCCGCTCCTGTGTATCGACCCGGCCTGTCTGACGTTCCTGCTCCTCTGTACCGACCCGGACTGGCTGACGTTCCTGCTTCTGTGTATCGATCCGGACTGGCTGACGTTCCTGCTCCCGTGTTCTGAACCGGCCTGGCTGACGTTCCTGTTCCTGTGCACCGACTCGGCTGTTCTCCGTTCTTGTTGTCCTGGTCCTTGTCGCCTCGGCGACATTCTGATTTCCGGTGCCTCTATTGTCTGGCACCTCTGCTCCTGCAGGCTTGCCAAGTATTGTTCCAGTATGCTCCACGGAGCGCCTCTGGCCTAGTCCTCCATTCTGTCAAACCGGCTGCAAGTGTTGCCTCCGAGATTGCACCGGTATATTGCCATTGGCTTACGCTCTATTCTGTTAAACCGGCTGCAAGTGTTGCCACCGTGATTGCTCCGGTACATTGCCTTTGGCTTACGTTCCACTCTGTCAAACCGGTTGCAAGTGTTGCCTCCGTGATTGCCCCGGTACATTGCCTTTGGCTTACGCTCCACTCTTTCTAACCGGTTGCAAGTGTTGCCTCCGTGATTGCTCCAGTACATTTCCTTTGGCTTACGCTCCACTCTGTCAAACCGGTTGGAAGTGTTGCCTCCATGATTGCTCCGGTACATTGCCTTTGGCTTACGCTCCACTCTGTCAAACCGGTTGCAAGTGTTGCCTCCGTGATTGCACCGGTATATTGCCATGGGCTTACGCTTCATTCTGTTAAACCGGCTGCAAGTGTTGCCTCCGTGATTGCTCCGGTACATTGCCTTTGGCTTACTCTCCACTCTGTCAAACCGGTTGCAAGTGTTGCCTCAGTGGATGCACTGGTAGTGCTCCTTTTCCTTCAGCGTACTGGTAACTCTCAGTGGATACAGACTCTGGCGTGTTTAAGAAGCAGTTCAGTACTTCCACATATGGGACTGTTTACCATCCTTGATGAACTTTAACTCCTACATTGTTGTACCTGGGAACGTACTCCTTTGCCTGACCCATATCAGCATAAACTGTTTGTCTCCTATATTTGTGCTGGACCTGTGTGCAGGACCTTGTATATTACAGGACCTGTGAGGGTTCTTATTGCATTATTGTATTCAATAAAACTGTGTTTTTATCCTAACTCTGTTTCTGTGAGTCAAACAAACCGTTACAGGGTACCATGGACTTATGAAATTCACATTTGTCGATCTTACGAAATAATTCATTCTCCCTGAGTTTCTGAAGTACTGTGGCCACATGAGTACGATGAGTCTCCAAATCAGGGTAATAAATTAAAATGTCGTCTAAATAGACTACTACACAAGACTGTAGCAGATCTCGGAGTACATCGTTAATCAAATCTTGGAACACAGCTGGGGAGTTGCACAGCCTAAATGGCATTACTAGGTATTCGTAATGCCCTGTACGTGTATTGAACGCGGTTTTCCACTCATCACCTTCCTTAATACGAATAAGATTATAAGCAGCTCTTAAATCCAATTTCGTGATGATGGTAGCGCCCTTCAACCGGTCAAACAGCTCTGTGATGAGTGGAATCGGATAAGCACTTTTAATCATCAGCTTATTGAGCCCTCTATAATCGATACAGGGCCTTAGTTCACCAGACTTTTTCTTAACGAAAAAGAATCCAGCCCCCGCAGGCCAGGATGATTTGCGAATAATGCCCCGATCCAAGGGGTCGGCAATATATTCTTCCATAGCCCTGTTCTCTTCACAGGAGAGAGGGTAACTTCTGCCCCTGGGGGGCACAGTACCAGTCGCAATATCGATAGCACAGTCGTAAGCCCGGTGTGGTGGCAGAGTGTTAGCCTTTCCCTTGCTGAAAACATCGCTGAAAGACTGGTATTCATGCAGTAGGGAGGGAGAGATACACATAATCCTGGTAGGTCGTTGTATGCAATGGCTTATACAATAGTCAGACCAGGCCACAATTTCACAATAGCCCCAACTGATTCTAGGATTATGAGGTCGCAACCATGGAAAACCCCAAATAACCGCATAATGTGGTGACTGAATAATTTGGAACGACAGGGTCTCAAAATGCAGTGCTCCAGTCTGCACTGAGAGTGGGCAAGTCTCGTGGGTGACCTGGGGAGGCACCAAAGGTCGCCCATCAATAGCATCAATTTGCATGGGATTGACCAGCTCGACCAAAGGAATGTTATGAGATATGCCAAATTCTTTGTCCATAAAATATCCAGCTGCTCCAGAGTAGATGCGGTAAAGGAGAAGCTGGCACTGGAAATTACCATCTCAACCACTGGTTTGGAAGGCACCTCATCTGGGGAATGCCACCTAGGACCTGTCCCCTTAGGAAACATAGGTGCGCATGTTTTCCGGCCGTATAGGACAATTGCGTAGCAAGTGCCCTACTTTGCCACAATAAAGGCATAGCCCATTCTTATGGTGGAATGACCGTTCCTCCCTAGTTAGTTTTGTAAACCCAACGAGAGGGAGGCAAGGGTGGGAGTTCATTCTTGTGCCACTGCCCTGCGGAAGACCTTGGTTTACGGTCTCTATTTTGCGTCCGCTCCCTGATTCGCGTATCAATAAGGTTTACAAATTCTATTAATTTGTCCAGCGTGACAGGCAACTCTCGAGCTACTATTTCGTCCTTGATACAGTCCTGGAGTCCTTGTGCAAATGCCACTAAAAGAGCCTCATCGCTCCATGCCACCTTGGCCGCCAAGGTGTGAAATTGTATAGAGTAATCAGCCACTGAACGATTGCCCTGTCGGATGCACATAATTTGTTTAGCAGCTGAGATGTTGCGCCCAGGGACCTCAAACACACTACGAAAGGCCCTCACAAACTCACTGAAATTGGCAGTAATAGGCTTCGCTGTCTCCCATGTAGGGTTTGCCCAGGCCAAGGCTCTGCCTGTTAATAGCGAGATCATGAACCCAATCCCTTTATATTGCTGGTTAGCATTCAGGATTTGAACCGTCAGTGCCTGAACCGGGGTGGCCACCGAGGATAGAGCTGGTTTATCCAAGTGCGTGGTCCGCTCTAAAATAGTTTGCACCTGCACTGACAACTGATGGAGACATTGTTTGTACATATCCATTCTCCAATGGATATTCACAGAGCTTCCTTCACCAGAACTGTCTGAGGTCATTGGCCCTTTCGTACTGTCACGGTTTTTTGATGAACACTCAGACCAGATTGGTAAGGTTAAAATGACTTTATTAAGATATAGTACACACATGTAGTTAGGCCCTTGGACCCACACAAACAGAACATAAATATATACAAATAGCAAGACAGTAGTAGAATTGTATGATGGAATGGAAACAATCACTGGCAACGGAGGTTCTGGCTTGAACCGGACAGGTAGTAGGCAACGCAGTCCGAGAACTGACCACAGGACCTTGGTGACAGATGGTCCAGGAGTAGATGACTGGCACAACCCAGATGCCTGGGAGGCACAGAACCCAGAGGCAACACTGACCCTGGCACTGGATACAAATAGGCAACTCTCAAAGCAAACTCTAGAACGCTAGGGGTGGATCATACTACTAGTATGTATGTATGTATGTGTGTATATATATATATATATATATATATATATATATATATATATATATATATATATATATATATATATATATATACACGCATTGGTGGATGGGCACTCCAATACTGCTTTTAATGCCCCGGTGCTACTGCCGTTAAAATGAATATACAAAAATGTTGTATCACAGAAACTACGATATCTTCAGCAGGCACACAGCGGTCTTAATATAAAATGAAATTTTGTCAAGACAGCAAACAATACTGATAATCACACCTCACTTAAATACCAATTGAAATCCACGTGTAGGAAAAGCACGCCAGCTGTATGAGCTCGCGTGTTTAAATGATGTCATAGAGTTTAAAAGAGGTTACTTTGTAGAGTCTTAAGCATGAAAAATTGAATTAAATCAATGCAAACTATTGCCAAGCAAAGTTGTGTCCAAATAAAGATAAATAAACATAGTATTATACACATCGTTGTTACAAAATATGATTATTCATATTAGTATTTCCTAACGTTATGGTGCACCATCAGTCGTATGTGACATACAAAATAGAGAGTTCTTAGGGTGATTGGGCGGAGTGTGAGATACCTAGGATGAACTTTAGTAGCGAAGGTAATTCAAGTGGTTCATAATGAAATGGTAGTGGATACATTGTTTCGCCAACCGGTGTCCCAGATTGGTCATTTAATCCACATCCTCAAAAAAGAAATGCTACATAGATACTTTACACATTGATAAGCCACTTGTATTGCTAAATTAAAAGATGGCAACATGAAGTAATTAAGTAAAATGAAAATATCTTAAATTCCTGAAGGTCCGTATACTGGAACCGATCGTGCTCACCCTGGTCTCTACGGAGTCTGCCTCATGACAGAACTCCGGATTCCATACTTGGGGAGACTCATTGTTCCTTATGTAGTACGCTAGTAATTGCATTGCACTACTCCAGATATAACCATTTTGTTATTAGTTCGTTATCGTATTCCTTGTATAGAAGACACATATTGAATATCGGAACATACTTCCCCTGGTTTCTACGGAGTCTGTCTCTTGTCAGAACTCCGGATTCCTATGACAGGGAAGATACATTTGTGTCATATTTGTTGACTTCTATAAAACAATTGTAAATGCATTTTACTACTCAAAATCTTGCCATCAATCCATAGGTTCATCCCCATATCCATTATGCCTAGAGTCAGTTGCAATACTATAATTCTTCTTTTGTAGAAATGCTTCTGATTCCCCTGGCTCTACCGTGCCTGTAATTTATACAGAGCATAGGAGTCCTATTTGTAGGGAATCATTAAAAGTATTTACATCCGCTAGGAAAACAACAACTGTAGAAGAAGCTGTAGAAAAAAAAACTAAGCATTAAATCTCACACTCCGCTCCAATCACCACCAATTGTTACAGTACTCAAATATGAAAAAGATCCTGCAGGTGAAGTTAAGATCTTACATACACGATCCTCAAAGAAAACAATGGAATGAAACTTGTTCATTTAAGCGACCGCATGCTGGAACCAACAATATATATCGCAACCAGGTTTAGTGGAGCAAACCAGCGTCCGCACGCTGGAACCAACAATGTATATCGCAACCAGGTTTAGTGGAGCAAACCAGTGTCCGCACGCTGGAACCAACAATGTATATCGCAACCATGTTTAGTGGAGCAAACCAGCGACCGCACGCTGGAACCAACAATGTATATCGCAACCAGGTTTAGTGGAGCAAACCAGCGTCCGCACGCTGGAACCAACAATGCATATCGCAACCAGGTTTAGTGGAGCAAACCAGCGACCGCACGCTGGAACCAACAATGCATATCGCAACCAGGTTTAGTGGAGCAAACCAGCGTCCGCACTCTGGAACCAACAATGCATATTGCAACCAGGTTTAGTGGAGCAAACCAGCGACCGCACGCTGGGATCAACAATGTATATCGCAACCAGGTTTAGTGTAGGAAACCAGCATCCGCACGCTGGAACCAACAATGTATATCGCAACCAGGTTTAGTGGAGCAAACCAGCGTCTGCACGCTGGTACCAACAATGTGTATGCAATAGTGGGGAGAACAATGTCGCCGGAGCGACTCCTGGAGCGCGAGACTCAGGAACTCGTACAGGTTAACCCGCGCGGTGCTGGAGCACAGGAACCCCGGAATACAGGCACACCGGAACGCTGGAACACCGGAACGTTATCATACAAGAACACTGGAACGCTGGAACACCGGAACATTAACGTACAGGAACACTGGAACACCGGAACGTTAATGTACAGGAACACTGGAACACCGGAATGTAGCATACAGGAACACTGGAAACAGGCTCAGAGATCTGACAAGCAGGTCAGGCAGAGTGGAGTCAGAGACACCACGAAAGGGCAACCTGGAAGTGCTCAACCTGGGTTTAAAAAGGCTGTGTGAGGAGGGCTAATGACAGACAGCCAATCACGAATATTCAGCAGGTGATAGACACAGAGCAGCACGAATCACGGGCACCATGATAGTATGTTCCGATATTCAATATGTGTCTTCTATACAAGGAATACGATAACGAACTAATAACAAAATGGTTATATCTGGAGTAGCGCAATGCAATTACTAGCGTACTACATAAGGAACAATGAGTCTCCCCAAGTATAGGAATCCAGAGTTCTTTCATGAGGCAGACTCCGTAGAGACCAGGGTGAGCACGATCGGTTCCAGTATACGGACCTTCAGGAATTTAAGATATTTTAATTTTACTTAATGACTTCATGTTGCCATCTTTTAATTTAGCAATACAAGTGGCTTATCAATGTGTAAAGTATCTATGTAGCGTTTCTTTTTTGAGGATGTGGATTAAATGACCAATCTGGGACACTGGTTGACGAAACAATGTGTCCATTACCATTTCATTATGAACCACTTGAATTACCTTCACTACTAAAGTTCATCCTAGGTATCTCACTTACACTCCGCCCAATCACCCTAAGAACTCTCTATTTTGTATGTCACATACGACTGATGGTGCACCATAACGTTAGGAAATACTAATATGAATAATCATATTTTGTAACAACGATGTGTGTAATACTATGTTTATTTATCTTTATTTGGACACAACTTTGCTCGGCAATAGTTTGCATTGATTTAGTTCAATTTTTCATGCTTAAGACTCTACAAAGTAACCTCTTTTAAACTCTATGACGTCATTTAAATACGCGAGCTCATACAGCTAGCGTGCTTTTCCTACACGTGGATTTCAGTTTGGTATTTAAGTGAGGTGTGATTATCAGTATTGTTTGCTGTCTTGACAAAGACCCGCGTGAGGGTCGAAACGTCGACATTCAGCTGTTTAATTTTTTGATGCAATAAAATTAAATTGTATATTAAGACCGCTGTGTGCTTGCTGAAGATATCGTAGTTTCTAGGATACAACTTTTTTGTATATATATATATATATATATATATAAGAGAGAGAGAGAGGCAACCAGTGTCCCCTCACTCTTGAGGATGGTATAACGCAACGATGGCTCTTTAGCCCAAGGCTACTGCAGGAGGAATATGCACAAACCTACCTGGAAGATCCAGACACACAAAGGGTCAACAGGTAACGCCCAGTGATATACTGCAACTCCCAAAGGGAATTAACCCAGCTCTGTAAGGAAGGTGGACAGAGAGAGATCAGAGTAACACAGTCACACTGTACCGGTACTTCACGTGTGCACACCGCCTGAGGCGGTTAAGAGAGTAGCTAAAGCACGAATGCTTAGCCAACGGTCGACAGAATAATAGCGCTACGCGGCGCACACCGACTAGCATAACGGCAAGTCCACAGCAAGTGTAGCTGGACCAAACGGAGGCAACCAAGTGGTATAGCTGGGCACGGATGGCAACAGAGTGGTAATAAACTAGATATGGTCTAATAACGGAATAGGTACTCAGCCAGGTACGGTCAGTAACAGAGTGGGTTCTCAGCCAGATTCGGTCAGCAATGGAGCGGGTTCTCAGCCGGATACAGTCAGCAACAGAGCAGGTTCTCAGCCAGATACGGTCAGCAACGGAGCAGCAGTAATACAGGAAACTCAGGAACGTCATCAGGCAGGCCAGGTCATACACGATCAGCAATAACAGAGGGAAAGTCAGGAACTAGTACACCACGAAAGGGCACCATAGTGTAGACATGACAGAGGTTATAAAGGCTATCACTGGGCGGCGACAAAGATACTTGGCCAATCAGAACGTGATAGGGAAATAGGAGAATCATAATGTCGCCAACTGCAGCCAGGAGCACAAGTACCGTGATACCGGGTCCCCACTCTGCTGTGGGTGGTCGTCTGCGTCACTATAACAGCATTTGGGAGGATTCAGTGGCGGACCCATGGGTTTCACAGGGCGCAGAGAAACTCAGTCTGTTTGACGGTGCTATTCAGGCTCTTCTGGAAAAGGATGTTCTAGAGCCGGTGCCAGCACAGGACAGAGGTATGGGTTTTTACTCAAACTTCTTTGTGGTTTCCAAGAAGGACGGCGGTTGTTGTCCCATTTTGGATTTGAAGGATCTCAGTTCCTTTGTGATCCGGACTCATTATCACCAGGAGTCTTTACGGACGGTGATTGCTGCTATGTCTCCAGGGGAATTCCTTGCATTTCTGGTTCTTCAGGACTCGTATTTACACATCGCCATTCATCCAGAGAGCTGGCAGTATCTCAGATTTGCCTGTGACCAGAGACATTTTCAGTTTTCATCTCTTCCCTTTGGTCTGACTACAGCTCCTCAAGTCTTCAGCCGTGTCCTGGGAGCCTTATTATCCGTCCTCCACCGGGACGGCATCAGAGTTACTCCATACATGGACAACCTGCTTCTGAAAGCCCCCTCTGCGGAACTTCTTCATCAGCAGGTTCAGCAATGCATTCATGCTCTCACCCATCACAGGTGAATCATCAACATGGACAAATCAGATCTCTTCCCATCCCATCGTCTGGTCTTTCTGGGCCTTCTCTTCGACACCCAGAAGAGCATGGTGTTTCTCACGGATGAGGTAGCTCACCAGATCGCCCACAGGGTCTCTACAATTCTGGATCAAAATCCAGTTCCAGCCAAGAAGCTGTCCTCTCTAGTGGGGAAATTCTCCACCATAGAAGCGGTCCTGTTTGTCATGGCGCACACCAGGGAACTCCAGAGTTTTGTGATCCAGGTGTGCAGAGGTCAGCCGGACCTTCTGAAGATGTCAGTGTCCCTCTATCACGGTGCCCGTGCTCTCTGTCTGCCTCTGTGTGCTGCACTCCTATTGGCTGAGCTATGTTTGGCCCGCCCAGTATGGCCTTTTTATAATGGGCTCTGGCACCTGTCTGGTGCCCTTTCGTGGTGTTCCTGTACCAGTGCTGACTTGAGTTGCTGTGTTCCCGTGTACCGACTTGGCCCATCTGACTACTCTGCTTCTGGTTCCTGCTCCGTGATCCGACCTGGCCTGGCTGACGTTCCTGCTCCGTGACCTGACCCGGCTTGTCTGACGTTCCTGCTCCGTTATCCGACCCGGCCTGACTGACGTTCCTGCTTCGTGACCTGACCCAGCTTGTCTGACGTTCCTGCTCTGTGTTCCGACCCGGCTGTACAGTTCCTGCTCTGTTGTTGTCGCTTGGGCGACATTCTGACTTCCGCTTGTCTGGGCCTACCAGTCAGTGTGTCGTGCTGCCTCCATTACTGCTCCAGCAGTGTACCTATCGCTGAGCATCCCGTTAACTCTTGCAGAGCGACTGTTGCCTCCGTTACTGTTGTGGCCGTGTGCCATTGGTTGCGTTCCCGTTCAGCTCGTGTAGAGTACTGTTGCCTCCGTTACTGCACCGGCAGCGTGCCCTTCGCTCTATTCCGTACAGCTCTTGCAGAGTATTGTGTGGCCTCCGTTTACTGCTATGGCAGGGGGTCAAAGTCTCAGCTCTGCTCCAGCAGATCTATAGTGCTCTATCTCCATCCTGCACTACAGTCTCCTTATCGCTCTTATTCCATCATACTGGGCGTTACTGAGAACTCACCACATCAGAGACTGATAATATCTATTGGGACTTTAACCCATGCTGTGCTGGGTATTCACCCTGTCATGCCTGACCTGTGACAGTATATGAACTCTCTCACTTGCTTTATACTGGGCCTGTGTAGGCATAAGTCTAAGTCCTGTATTGCACCTGTATATTCTGCTGAGTTACGCTATAGCCCGTCAAGGGTATTTTTCATTGTGTTTGTTTTAATAAAACTGTGTTTTATCCTAACCACTGTGTCTGAGTGTTGAACAAACCGTTACAGTACGAAAGGGCCATGACCTCAGACAGTAAAGGTGACGGTAACTCACAAAACATCCACTGGAGGATGGATGTGCATGAGCAGCGTCTAGACCAGTTGGCACTGGCCATGCAGACATTACTTGAACATACGGTACACCTCGATAAACCAAGTCAGAATCCGGTGGTCCCCCCAGTTTTGACACAGGAGAATCATTCCTTTACTACTGCTGCACTGAATAGAGGGTTAACGGCGGCGGCACCATTACCGCTCAGATATGATGGTGAACTTACCCTATGCAGAGGGTTTATTAATCAATTAGAGATATTCTTGGAACTAACGCCTCATGCCTTCCCCAACGACCGGAACAAGGTTGGGTTCATGATATCATTACTAACGGGCAGAGCCCTGGGTTGGGCCAATCCTCTGTGGGAGAATGCCAAGCCTTGTACTCAGGACTTCAGGGAGTTCGTACAAATGTTCCGGAGAGTATTTGAAGTCCCTGGTAGAGCTGCCTCTGCTGCCAAAAGATTGATGGAGGCACAACAGGATAATCGTACCGTGGGCGATTATGCCATAGAATTTCGTACATTGGCAGCAGAGGTAGGATAGAATAATGAGGCATTAGTGGCAGCTTCTGCTCAAGGTCTTGCCGACCATATCAAAGATGAAATAGCTGCGAGAGAAGTACCCAATGACTTGGACGAATACATTGATTATGTCATTCTAATTGATTCCCGTATTTGTGAAAGACGCATGGCTAAAGACCGTAGGCCACGGCCTAGAAACTACGGGCAAAGTAGCCTTTTGAACCCACCTATGCCTCCCATGCCGCCTGATCGTTTACCCGAGTCCAGCAAACCGATGCAACTCGGGTTCACCAAACTCACAAAGGAGAAACGGGCACACCGCAGGAGTCAGGGCCTATGTTTATACTGTGGCAAGGCTGGGCACCTATTACGCACTTGTTCCGTACGTCCGGGAAATGAACGCACCTAGGGTACCTTGGGGGACAGGCCCTAGGTGGTGTTCAGCAGTCCCTAGATCCAAGTACACAGAAACCCACTATCCAGGTGGTATTTTCATGGGCAGAACAGCCAGTTGAGGTTCTGGCCCTGGTGGATTCCGGCGCAGCTGGTTACTTCATGGATTGTTCATTTGCCGAGTTACATAAGATTCCTTTGGTCAAGAGGTACTCTACCTTAGCCATTGAAGCCATTGACGGCAGACCATCGGAACCAGCGCTGATTACTGTGGAAACTATTCCTATTGCGATGATTATTGGGGCCCTCCACAAGGAGGAATTACTATTTCAGATAATCCATTCCCCTCATCATGCGGTCATTCTGGGGTTCCCATGGCTACATCTGCATAACCCTCAGTTTGATTGGCAGAGATGCGAGGTCACATCTTGGTCTGAGTATTGCATGGAGCATTGTGTGTTGCACCCATTTAAGATTTTATGTACCTCTCCCTCCGTGCCAGCTGAATACAGCAAATTCAGTGACGTGTTCAGTAAGGGAGAGGCTAGCGCATTTCCTCAGCACAGAACTTACAATTGCGCTATTGATTTGCCTCCGGGCGTAGTGCCTCCCAGGGGTCGCACGTACGCACTGTCGTGCAATGAGAATAAGGCTATGGAAGATTACATTGATGACGCCCTTAAAAGGGGGATTATATGCAAGTCTACTTCGCCGGCTGGTGCTGGGTTCTTTTTTGTGAAAAAGAAAAGTGGCGAATTAAGACCATGCATTGACTACCGCGGACTGAATAAACTCATGTCCAAGAATGCCTACCCCATACCACTTATTACAGAACTATTTGACAGGTTAAAAGGTTCCTCCATTTATTAATGACATCCTCCGTGACATGCTTCAGTCCTGTGTTGTCGTATACCTTGATGACATACTCATACACTCAACTAATCTATCCCAACACATCAAGGATGTGTCTGAGGTCTTGCTTTGCTTACGCAAGAATAAACTATTCTGTAAATTGGAAAAATGCGAGTTTCACAGGTCCAAAGTACCTTTCCTGGGTTTAGTGATCTCTAAAGATGGCATTGCCATGGACCAGGAGAAACTTGCAGCTGTGTTACAATGGCCACTACCTAAGGGGTTAAAAGCTATTCAGCGCTTTCTTGGCTTTGCCAGTTATTATAGGAAATGTATTCAGAACTTTTCCACGATTGTTAAACCTCTGTCTGACCTTACGCACAAAGATGCTAATCCATCCCAATGGTCTGAGGCAGCTGAAAACGCTTTTGAGACATTGAAGTCTGCTTTCGCATCTGCTCCTCTACTGTCCCACCCCAACCCTGCTCTGCCATTTACATTAGAAGTTGATGCCTCGGAAATAGGGGTAGGGGCAGTGCTGTGTCAGCGCCCAGTTGCGGGAGACACCTTGAGACTTTGTGGGTTCTTCTCAAAGAAACTTTCTAGTGCCCAAAGCCACTATGAAATTGGTGACAGAGAACTCATGGCTATTATTCTCGCTTTGAAGGAATGGCGTCACCTACTGGAGGGCACTAGAACTCCCGTATTAATTCTAACTGACCACAAGAATCTGACTTATCTCTCTGAAGCGAAAAGGTTGTCCTCTCGCCAGGCTAGATGGGCACTGTTTCTATCCCGATTTAACTTTGTAGTATCCTACCTGCCGGGCTCTAAAAATGTTAGGGCAGATGCCCTCTCTAGACTATTTGGGCCAGAGGTAGAGAAGGATGAGCCTCCCGTGCCTATCATTCAGCCTGATCGCATTCTGGCCACTGTACGTACTAGTATCACTTTGCCACTGGGGGAGGAGATTTTGGCTTCCCAGGCTACAGCACCTCCAGAAACCCCAGTAGGCAAGTGTTTTGTTGCTGAGCCATTCCGTACCCGTCTGCTTGAGACACATCACTCGTCTAAGACTGCTGGACATATTGGCAGGGATCAATTAATATGGTCTCTCTCACATGTATTTTGGTGGCCCTCCCTTAGAGCCGATTGCTCCATCCCCATTCCCATCCCCTCCAACACAGGCTACACCACCACAGGCTGCACCCCTCCAAGCTGCACCAACACAGGCTGCACCCCTCCAAGCTGTACCACCACAGGCTGCACCCCTCCAAGCTGCAGCTCCCCAGTACAGTGGCTGGATGCAACAGGAGTAGAGGTGGATGTATGCCTTCCTATGTATGAGGTATACTGTAGCCCTGAGTATTGTTCATAATTGAGAGATGTCAAATCCAACATTTATTCATACAGACAGACACATACTAAATAGTGAAGGTACTCCTTTATTGTATCGCAAACTACAGTAACACATACATGTGTTTTCTGGGTATATAGCCTATATGCATGAAACACTTGTATGAGCACACAAACGGTACATCTGAACTAAATAGGGATACTCTAGTAACACCGGTGAACTGCTCATGTGTTGTCCACATGGTTTGTCTACTCTGTGATGAGCAGTCTTACTGTACAGGTCTGATACCTGGGTGGTAGTACACACATGAATGCGTGTCTATATGTGAATGTTCCAGCAGAGATTGCTGGGAACATCAGGTCACACATTGCATCACCAACACAATCACTGGAAACACCAAGGGGTGAGCTTCATGGACGTGTTGTCCAGACTTCAGTCCAGTCACATGGAAACTCCTCTGTTCAAAGATAGATCGTGCTATGGATGCCTGTGGGACAAGAGGACAGGATTCCGAACATCACCCTCGAAGTGTTCATCATGCAACAGCTACAACATCATGATCCTCTTCATCTTTCTCCTTACATGGGGCTACACGAACCATTGCTGTGGAAAGTGTTGTGTACTAGTATATGAACCATCATGGGGGATAACTAAGGGAATGTTAACCATCTTTAGGGATATTTGCTCCTGACATGGTTACACACATCAACAGATATGTCCTGATAGCTTCCTGACAACAATATATACATAGTAACATAGTAACATAGTAAATTAGGTTGAAAAAAGACACAAGTCCATCAAGTTCAACCTTTGCTTCATACCTCAGTAACTGAGAATTTTATGGCTTTCCTGCTACCAATTAGTCTTTATCAGACGTTCCTGATCAGCCTACTGATAAACAGTATAACTCTGTATGTTCCCTTTTGAAAGAAATGTATGTAATCTTCTCTTAAATGTATCCATTGTATCTGCCATAACTACCTCCCTGGGCAATGAATTCCACAATTTGACAGACCTTACCGTAAAAAAACCCTTCCTCTGCTGAAGTTTAAACCTCCTTTCCTCTAATCTCAAGGGGTGTCCCCTGGTCACCTGAGCAGGCCTTGGAATAAATAGCTCACCGCAGAGATCCTTGTATTGACCTCTCATATACTTGTACAATGTGATAAGGTCTCCTCTTAGTCGTCTTTTCTCTAGAGTAAATAAACCAAGTTTGTTTAGTCGTTCCTCATATGTCAAGTCCTCCATTCCCTTAATTAATTTTGTTGCTCTCCGCTGTACCCTCTCTAGTTCTAGTATATCCTTTTTCAGAACCGGTGCCCAAAATTGCACTGCATACTCAAGGTGAGGTCTTACCAATGATTTGTATAATGGCAAAATAATGTTATCCACTCTTGCTTCAATACCTCTTTTTATGCAAGACAGTACTTTGTTTGCCTTTGCTACTGCTGTTTGACACTGGTCACTGTTTCCAAGTTTGTAGTTGACAAGGATACCCAGGTCTTTTTCTAGCAACGAGTCACCTAAAATTATTCCATTAAGTTTATAAGTAGCCTTGGGATTGTTTCCTCCCAAATGCATGACTTTACACTTCCCCACATTAAACTTCATATTCCACATGTTTGCCCAATCTGACATTGTATGTAAGTCCCTCTGTAGAGAGAAAATATCCTGTTCTGAATTAATGACTTTGCATAATTTAGTATCATCTGCAAATATTGATATTTTGCTTTCTATATCTATTTCCAGGTCATTTATAAACATGTTAAAAAGCAGCAGACCCAATACTGAACCCTGAGGTACTCCACTCTCCACTTTAACTATACTGGAGAATTTTCCATTTACAACCACACACTGTTCCCTATCCTTCAACCAGTTTTGTATCCAATTGCAAAGGTTATCTCCTAGCCCCAATTTCCTTATTTTATACACCAGCCTTCTGTGTGGTACTGTATCAAATGCCTTTGCAAAGTCTAGATATACTACATCTACTGCCTTGCCATTGTCAAGGTTGCTGCTTACCTCCTCATAGAAGCTGAAAAGATTAGTTTGGCATGACCTATTCTTCATAAAACAATGTTGATTCGTGCTAATGATCTTATTTTTTGTGTTGTAATCCTGAATATAGTTCCTTATTATGCCTTCTAATAGTTTTCCCACTACAGAGGTCAAACTCACTGGTCTAGAATTCCCAGGTTCTGTTTTAGTTCCCTTCTTAAATAGAGGCACTATGTTAGCTCTTCGCCAATCCTGTGGCACTGAGCCTGTGGTAATAGAATCTTTAAAGAGTAAATATAGGGGTTTTGCTAACACTGCACTGAGTTCCTGAAGAACCCTTGGATGTATACCATCAGGACCCGGTGCTTTGTCGGTCTTAATTTTGTTCAGTCTTCCCATGACATCTCCTTGAGTTAACCCAATATCTATTAATTGTATTGTTTTATTTGTTACTTGTGGAGGCTCTTCTACCATTCCTTGCTCCCTTGTATATACTGATGCAAAGAAAGTGTTTAAAACATCAGCCTTTTCCTTATCCTCACTAACCAACTCACCCATCTCATTTTTGAATGGTCCAATGCACTCCCTCTTAAGTTTTTTGCTATTTATATATTTAAAAAACTTTTTTGGATTAGTCTTGCTTTCCCTTGCAATTCGAGTTTCATTATCTATTTTTGCTACCCTAATTGCCTTTTTGCAATCTTTGTTGCACTCCCTGTATTTTAAGAAAGATTGTTCAGTTCCTTCTGACTTAAATAATTTGAATGCTTTTTTTTTCCTTGCCATTTTCTTCTTTACATGTGCAGTTAACCACATTGGCTGTGACTTACTTCTTTTGCACTTGTTCCCCATTGGTATATACTGTTGGGTACATTTCTGCAACCTAAATTTGAATTCTGACCATTTTTCCTCAGTAGTTTTGCCTTTAAATAAAATATCCCAGTCTATGTGTTGCATTGAGGCCCTTAACAATTTGAAGTTCGCTTTTTTAAAATTAAGAGTTTTGGTTGAACCTGTGCATTTTTGCTTTGCCAGACAGATCTCAAATGTAACCATGTTGTGATCACTGTTTCCCAAATGTTCTCTTACCTTAATATTGGATACCATTTCTGTGTTATTAGTGATCACTAGGTCCAATACATTGTTATTTCTTGTCGGCGCTCCCACCATTTGTGACATGTAGCTTTCACAAAGCGTGTTCAAAAACCTGCTACCCTTAGCACTCTGACAGGTCTCATTTTTCCAGTTGATATCTGGATAATTAAAATCTCCCATAATTATAGTATGCCCAAACTGGGCAGCTTTCCTCATTTGCAATAGCAGTTGGGCCTCATCATTGTCATCGATATTTGGTGGTTTGTAGCATATGCCCACCAACAACTTTTTTTTACCTTTCACACCACATTTAGTCTCGATTTCTACCCACATGGACTCCACAGTTTGGCCAGTTTCCTCACTAATATCACCTTGCAACACTGGATTTAGCTCTGTTTTCAAATATAAACACACACCTCCACCTTTTCTATTAATTCTGTCTCTTCTAAACAGGGAATAGCCCTCTATATTTACAGTCCAGTCATGTGCATCGTTCCACCATGTTTCTGTTATTCCAATTATGTCCAATTGCTCATTAACCGCCAGCAATTCTAGTTCTCCTATTTTATCTACCATACTTCTTGCATTTGCTAGCATACAATTGATTTTGAAGTCTTTACATATATTAATCCCTACATGCCTTTTTTCTTCACCTTCATTTACTAGGAGTTCCTCCCTACTGACTAAATTTCTCCCCACCCTTTCTCCACCCCCCTGGTCATTTACTTGGACCCAGTTCCTATCTGCTCTATCTACCCCATTTTTGCTATCTATACCCACCCCCCCCCTTTCCTAGTTTAAAAGCTCCTCCAAGCTTCCTAGCATTCTCTCCCCTAACACAGAGGCTCCTCTACCATTTAGGTGCAATCCATCTCTTCCATATAGATTGTACCCAAGAGCAAAGTCTGCCCAGTGTTCTAAAAACCCAAAACCCTCCTTCCTACACCATTGCTTGAGCCATGCATTAAGCTCCCTGAGCTCCCTCTGCCTACCTGCACTGGCGCATGGCACAGGTAGTATTTCAGAAAATACTACCTTAGAGGTCCTTGCCTTAAGCTTGCACCCTAAATCCCTGAAATCATTCTTTAGGGACCTCCATCTTCCTCCTATTTTGTCATTGGTTCCAATATGTACCAAGACAGCTGGATCACTTCCAGCCCTTCCCAATAATCTGTCAGCCCTGTCCGCAACATGCCGAACCCGAGCACCCGGGAGACAGCATACTGTTCAGCATTCACGTTCCTGGCGGCAGATTACCCTATCTACCCTCCTAATAATAGAGTCCCCTATTACCACCACCTGCCTTGGTTTCTGCCTGCTCTGTATCCCATCTAGCCTGGAAGGAGGACTGTTCCCCTGGCTGCTAGAGGAATCAGCCCTCTCCAGTGTTGCCAATTCTGAGCAATTCTCATCAACATCTTCACACAATCTTGCAAATCTGTTGGACTGAGTCAACTCAGAACTGGCCGTCCTCTTCCTCTGCCCACTACCTCCCCTCCTTACTGTTACCCAGCTGCCTACCTGTCGCTTCTCATCTACAACTCCACCCTCTTCACCGCTAACCCCACATACTACCTGCTCTGTGAGTTCTAAACTCCTTTCCAGGTTACCAATGTCTCGCAATGTTGCAATATTTCTCTCCAAATCCAATATCTTAGACTCTAAAGAGAAAATATGCTCACACTTGGCACAGTGGTATGACCCCTGGAACGATTGCTCCAAGTGTTCAAACATGTGACAAGATGTGCACTGCGTGAGATTGGCTAACCTGCTATCACTCATGCTTGGTTTTACAATTCAAATAGCTTTATATTATCCTCTAATGCTCACTATATGGTAAGTAACCAACCTTAAATGCAATAAATCCTTTGAAATGATAGTCACCAGATTCCTTCTAACTCTTCACCTGGAACCAGTCACTTTCAATAGCAGTCTCACAGAGCTAATGGACTGTATTTATAGTAACTAACAGCCAGGTGAAATCCCTTAGCAATCAGCCCTAATCACACAGGTCAGAGAAAAATCCAATAAACAGTTTTTTTAACTCTTGCAATACCCACACAATTTTTTTTTTTTTTTTTTTTTTTAAACCTTAATAAAATACCAATAAAACACCAAACACACTTATGTACTTAACCAGATTCCTTCTAACTCTTCCCTTGGAACCAGTCCCTTGTAATAGCAGTCCCCTGTCTTTGAATTCCCCCTGTTTTAAATTCCAGCACTTACCACACTTCTGCACTTAACACACTGAGGCAAGATTCACACGTTCAAGTATTCACTATGTATCTGCTATTTAATCCAGGAATCCACCAATTACAAACACAGCAATTAGTCACTCCCACCACACCAGACTTCAATTATTTGCTTCTCTCACAGTAAAGAGAGGGAAAACAAAACCCAAAGATTTGTTTTTAACCTCTTCCTTACCACACTACACCACACACAATATACTTATTGTATTTTTGCAGCAGGTATCCAAACTCAGTCTTTCAGGGCACAGGTCACTGATCAACTATATATTTGGTCTGCCACTGTCAGAGACAGTCCAAATATGTTTGGATCATGGAGCTATCAGGACATATTTGTTGATGTGTGTATTTCTGTCTGGGGCACATATCACTGCACAACACACAGGTCAGCATGGTGTCCCTGGAGACGTGATCCACATGTAATGAGCTCTATGTTGTGTAACACACTACCACTGTAGATCCATCCCTCTACTGCTCTTTGTAGCTCTGGCAAACTACAGGTCCCATGTTCACTCAAATGTCCCCTTAACCCCTGATGTGATAGAGTGTTATCCGATGCATTGACTTGGATGAGACTCTCTCACTACAGGGGTACCACGGTTGCTATGGGTGTGATCCTGGAAAAACCACTTTAGATGGTGCCTGGGGAGCCGTGGAATATGTTGCACAAGGTTAAAGTGTTGTACCTTTGTTTCAAGGGGGACATGCATGATATCCTTGTGGTGGCAGTATCAACATGGACGACAGGGTGTCAGATGTAATCGAAATCTCTAGGCCCAATCTGACTGGTCCATGGAATGGTTGATGGTGGTGGTCCATACTGCATCCAGTGTCAGGGCTGTGTCACTGATCCTGTGGGGTGAAACAGAAGATGTGTGTTGTGGTGGGTGTGCATGCATGGATTGTGTGCATACATGTATTATACTCACAGCTGAAGTGATCTCTGATCAATATGTGTCTTGTCTGCATCCTGTTAGGGTTTCCTCACCCTGGACAATGTCCAGTGAGTCATCAGGTCTGGGTGGGGGCTGTACATCGTCGATGAGTCTGGTGGCGACTTCAATATTATGGAGGATGGCACATGCCATGACAATGTCGCAGACCTTGCCAGGTGCATACTGCAATGCTCCCCCCAAGTGGTCCAGACATGGGAATCGGGACTTCAGGAGGCTGAAGGTACACTCAATGATATTGTGAGTTCTAGCATGAGCCTGGTTATATCTTTCCTGGGCATCGGTTTGGGGATTGGCGAGCGGGGTGAGGAGCCATGGTTTGCAGCCATAGCCAGCATCACCTGTGGGAAGTGAGTGACATGGTGAGACAAGGAGCACATGTTGTGTGAATGCTGTTTCATGAGGTGAACGTACTAGCATGTGTGTATGTGGTGTAATTTGGTATTGTTAACTCACCCAAAAGCCATCCGCCTGTATAGGTCCCATTTTCGAAATCTCTGTGCACAGATGAGTTTTTGAGTATATGGGAGTCGTGACAGCTTCCGGGATATTTTGCACAGACATTCATGATGGCCAAGTTGCTGTCACACACCATCTGCACATTCATGGAGTGGAAGTTTTTTCGGTTGATGAACACATGTCCTCGACGTGCTGGTGCTTTGATTCTGACATGAGTGCAATCTATTGCACACATGACCCTGAGCATGCCTCCCCTTTCGTAGAAGCCCTGCTTGAGATGTGTCCACTCCATGTCGGTGGTGGGGAAGTGTATGTACCTACTAGCCTTGCCTTTGAGGGCTGGCAAGACCTGGGCCAGCACCCTGGAGAATGTGGCCTGGGACATGCCAGATGCGTAACCCTCTGTCGACTGGAAGGCACCACTTGCCCTGAAGTGTATGGCACACAGGTGATTTTGCAGGCCAGTTAGGGCATGGTTGTGGGTGCATATGGGATCCACCTGATCCTTGATGACCTCGTACAGGGCAATGATGTTGTGCGGCCTCAATCTGTATTGATCAATAACCTCGTCATCGGTCATTCCAAAGAGAGTGACCCTTGGGTGGTATACCCTGGTCCTTGATGATCATCTATGCATCCTGGGCTGCTCCAGGGGTCCCTGTGGCAGCTGGAGAGCATCATGTTGCTGCAGCTGTGCATCTGCAGGCAGGTGTCCTCCAGGTGGAGATGGGCTCCTGTGTGGCTCATGAGCCGGAGCCTCCTCACTTGCAACAGGTGAAGGCTGTTGATCAGGTGTGCCTGGGGGTTGCTGGTGTTCCCTAGCTCTCTCCCTTGCACGCCTTCTTTGCAGTCTTTGCAACAATATGTAACCCAACATACTGATTGCACTCTCTCTCTCACTCTCTATCTATCTCTCTCTATCTCTAGCTCTATCTCTTCTGAGTGGAAAACAAGCCACAAGTGAGTGTGGTTAGCTGTCCGTTTAAGTAGGTGGTGGGTCGTTGTGTAGGTGTGGTGATGAGGTGAGTGCTGATGAATGGGAAGGTGTTTGTTGTTCAGGTAAGTGTTTGCAGGTGTGTCTGTGTTTACAAGTGTGCTGTGTTGTGGTTGCTGTGTCCCTGTCAGTTGCGGGTGTGGAGCTTTGCAGTGCAGGTTGTGTCTGGATCGTCTGGTGATGTTGCACAGGTGAGCTTGTTTTGTGTTGGCAGGTGTCCGTGTTATCTGCTAACCACCATTGTTCTGTGGCATGTTGTGTTGGTGTTTTTTTGTTGGGCCATGTCCATGTGGTGTTGCTTGGTTGTTGTGTTATGTGCGCCAGTGATCTGTGGTGTGTGGACATGTTTTTTGTGTTATTTTGGCATTGGTTAATTTTTGGTTGTGTGGGGAGCAGTTCGTCTGTTTTACCATGTAGCAGGTTTTTTTTTTGTGTGTTAGATGTCTAACGCCTAACAAAACTGGGTCTTATCTCTTGGCCGTTAAATGTATCTTTTTTCGCTGCCGTTAGCATTCACGCACTCCTTTGAATTGCTCTGGGGAATTTTGTTCTACGGGTCCCAATGCATGTAAGTGTATCGGCCGTTGTGATTTGTGCTCTGCCGTTAGCTGAACATAACATGGAGCTTTGAATCGCTTACTGCACCTTAAAGCATCCGTTAGTCTTTTTTTTGGCCAACGGCTGCCTTTAAATCGAGCCCCTAGTCCTTAAAGGGCATATACTCACTTTGCAGACCCATTGAGGTTTTTGCACCAGGTAAGTCCTTTATCTACATGTTTTTTTATATTGTATGTCTTCTGTTTTTAATTGCACCACACTGGGACCCACAAGCATTACAAAGAAAATATTTAAAGGGTCCCTCTCCAATGCGTTTCTTATAACATCTCTTCAAGGAATTTTAAATTTAGATAGGGTTATTTTAATTATATTAGAGTAGGACTTGCCGCAAGTGAGATACCTTGGCGTTGTGGCAAGCTTACCCATGACTTGGCCAATTTGTGAATACTAAAATCTCACTTATTTATTAAGACATATTATATATGCACATTACAGGGCACATATTTACTAAGAATTGTTATATATGCACATTACAGGGCACATATTTAAAGGGATAGTAATACTTCGTTTTATCTTTATTTTATTTTGTAGGCATTAAAAAAACATGAAGAATGATATAAGTCTTATCTCTCAAACCTTTATGGTTTGAGAGATATTCACAAGCAAAGTTTCCCCTCCTGCCCCTTTTACCTAGTGTAAGCCATCTGTTCTCAGATATACATTACTGGACTAATACCGCTACAATCTTAGATATATATGTAATTAGTTTACATATTGTCTATCTTGCTTGGAGTCTCTTTAGAAGTCACAACTTCACATTTTATCTAAAGGTCTGTGCTTCAAAAGGTTTATGCTTGATTCAGACTTATAATTACATGTAATTAGTATGCACATTTTCTTTCTTGCTTGGAGTTTCTTTACAAGTCACACCTTCACATTTTATCAAAAGCTACTTGCTTCAAAAGGTCTGTGCTTGATTCAGACGTATCACTACATGTAATCAGTATGCACATGCCCCCCCACAAAAAAGGTCCCATGCAGCAGTTGTAATTATGACTAAATAAATAATGTGATATCCATCTGACAGTAACAGGGTTTTAAAAATTAAAAATTATTTTCTCCTGACATCCAGAAAGGAGACAATGTTCTTAATGGATTAGATTGTTGCACTTTCAGTGCTTAGCCCTTTTAGCTAATGTGCAGAGCATTGCAAAGCACTGAGCTACATAACTCTCCATTGGTGAGTGCCAGTGTGTGTGAGTGAGCATGTGAGAGCGTGTGTGTGTGTAAGCATATTACTATTTGTGTATATCGTTCTGTGTAGAGCGTCTTGCATACTGCATAAAACATTTTGTGCATAACATTTTGCATATAGCATTTTGTGTATAGCTTCTTGCACATTGCGCATTACTACAACGTGAGGTGTACTGCATGCGTATTAGTTTTTGCGTATAGAGTATGCATATGCCATCTTGCGTTTTTGTGTACAGCAGCGTTATCATAGTGGTTTGCATATATTGTTTTGCATATACAGTATACCATATTACCATACCTGGGAACTTTCAAGATGAGCTGACCCTGAGATCTTTGAAATATTAACCCTTAAAGCTTCCCATAATGTAGATTTTATGCAATATGTGCCTGCTTGCTCTAACACAGAGGTGCTCCAGTCCGTGTCCGAGGGACCTTTACCATGCTACAGTTTGGATAACACACAGCCTGAACACAAACAAGACAAGCAGGACATCTCCCACTGTCTTTCTGGTAATAATGGCACCAGTTTAGAGGCTAAGGAAACATTTAATTGGGGAAATTCATATAGTAGGTGACACAGACCTCTCTCACCCTGAGAATTTGGCCCTTCGCCCTGAGATCTGGGTCAAAACCCTGAGTCTCAGGGTCAAACCCTGAGAGTTCCCAGGTATGCATATTACGTATAGTGTTTTGTGCATAGCGTTTAGCGTATTGTGTGTGTGTTGTGCATATTGTGGGTGTGTGTTTTGTGTACATTATGCCTGTATTTGTGTGTATAGTGTCTGTGTTTATTGTGTGTCTATTGTGTTTATTGTATGTGCTGCATGTATTGTGTGCATGTTTTTATGTATTGTGTTTGTATGTGTGTGGGTCTATACCGTGTTTGTGTGTGTGTATGTGTACTGTGTATGTGTATATTGTGTTTGTGTGTGTATGCTTATTGTGTTTGTGTGTGTATTGTGTGTGTTACAGAGAAAATCACTCCACCCTGTACGTCCTGGACAGGCCGTATACAGAAGATCTGAATATAACCTCCGTACCGCCGCTCCAGGGTGTGTGTGTGGAGATGCAGGTTTTCTCTTTAATAAATACATATATATATTTATATAAAGTGCTAGAATGCAAAGCTCCCTGTGTGCGATGCAGTCATGCGCAGTAAAGACTGCCTGAACACTGGGAGCATTCTGTGCATTCAGGCAGTCTCCACTGCGCATGACTGCATTGTGTGCACTGTAAGTGAGGCGACGGCAGTACACAGAGCAGGACCGGCCTCTTAACATCACCCGGACCTAAGCCTGTGTACACAGCCTTTTACACTACTGTATATATATATATATATATATATATATATATATATATATATATATATATATATATATATATGTAGTGATCAGTCTGAATCAAGCACAGACCTTTTGAAGCAAGTACCTTTTGATAAAATGTGAAGGTGTGATTTGTAAAGAAACCCCAAGCAAAGAAAGACAATATACAAACTAATTACATTTAGTAATAAGCCACTAGCTGCTGTACACAGACTATTTCTTTTTAGTTATCTCATTACACTAATGTGACAGGCAGTATAGAGGAGTTTTGCATAGGTCCTTGCTACCGCTGCCCCAAGGTACTTAAAATGATACTTAAGAGGAGGAGAGGGTGAAGCAGGAGGTGGCAAGGCAGCCATCCTAGAGGGCCTTCTGCGGGATGGGCTGCATATTATAAAGTGATACAAAAAGGTTGATATGACATA